>JAJHSJ010000003.1:36048485-36148485 GCA_021015155.1 Magnolia officinalis
TTCAGATTCGTTGCTTGTTAAAAATTGACATAGCTTCTAGAAACTTCGCATTTGCAATAATTATTCGATCAATAGTTCTTCCTCTGTGAATGATATTGATTCGAATCTTCTTCAAATAAATCACTTGACTTTTTACTAACAAACTTTTATTCATCTTGTATTGTTATCGACTTTCATGCATATTGATTTTTTCTACCTTATGCCTCTTATTAGAACTATTCGTCCATGTCCAATTACGACTATTATTTAGTTGACCATGTGCCGATGACCATTTTTGTCAAATATGTGTAGGATTTTGTTATTCCAAGTTTCTGCGGGCCGCTCATTGCCGTTGCTAATGGCATTTCTGCATCCTTGTCATTTCCATTTGGTATTATGGATATTTAGAATGAATGGCCCTAATCCAATGATTAATAGTATTTTCCATTGGTTTAACCATTCGTAGCCATTTTCCATCATACCCACTTTGAAACTTGTGTTGTTTTGCACCCAAATTACAGTTCAAAGGATGAACAGCCTAGGTCCTTCAAACATTGTTATATTTATCATACCTATTAACTTATCTTTTCAACGGATAAAATTCTTTTGTCCATTGTTGTTGCTGAATATCTTCATGGCATCTTTCACATAAACAATTCTCTTTGATATCTAATTTATTACCAAAAGAACATTGCCACCTAGTGTTATATTTTTCGGCTTGTTCGTCGAACAATTATCATAGTCGAGAGAAATCGGCTAAGGAAAACTCAGGTTTAGTCCAATAAAACTAAGCATGAAACATTTCTTCCATATCTTGCTAAGATTACATCGAATTCATAGGTAAATTAATATATCATGTAAATGCGGTGTCTATCTATGAATTCACAAACCATTTCAATTTCACATATTCATTGGTAAAAAACTCACCAAATTGTATGCTGAAACAACCAATATGTTTTACCATAAATTGATTTGTCTCCGAAAAGTAATAATTTTTTTGATATTTTGTCCCCTTTACTTCGGCAAACTAATTAACCCAACCAAGATACAGTTTATGATAAATAAGACGATTAGTACGTTGACTGTGACATTAGTCAATTACTTCATTTATCAAATTAATAATTTCTTCTTAGCCCGCAGGTGCAAGTCCATGTTAACTACTGGAGATATCTGTAAACCATAAATAGGTTGTATAAGAGAAAATTGTCTCCCAAGAGCATCATTATTCGACATAAATGTTGAGAGTCAAATATTGCATATTAGACCCCAGCAATTACCTGATTTTATGAACATGATACTGTTTTAACGGCCCATTTTGATCGTGTTTGTGTTGCAAGGTACATTTCGGAGCCTGAACTGAAAAAAGAGTACTAAAAACATGGATTTAACGCTCATAAGTCACCAAGCCAAGGGACGGACCCCAGGGGACCGAGATAGAAGAGTTTACAAGCCAGAAATCTGAGAAAATCAAGCCATTCATGCTAAAGAGACCTGAAAATCGTCCAGAATGCAAGATCACAGGGTTCCCACCATCTGTTCGACTTGAAACTTTATATCTGACTGAGGACCCTAAATTAACCGTACATGTCAAATTTCAGTCATTGGATCCTTGTGGAAGTGGCCCAACGGACAGATCAGCCAATAAATCATCAATATGAGGCCCACCTGATCTCTGGATATGCCTCAATTTTAAACTTAACCATTTAAATTAGACGGAGAAGTGGATGAACAGAACTGATTCTCAAGATACATCACGATGGACCCCACATGTACATTACATGTTGTAACGTCTCGAAAAAATCCATACAAAGACCCGAGTACCACCTCAGGGAGAAAACACTAAGGACCGAATTCTGTAGAAATTAGACAAAAATTAATTAACTACTAAACTAAATTAATCGGTGGAATTAGCTTGAACCACTATCTATATGAATAGCAAGACCCAAAACCATTAAAATCGTTAACTCAACATTACCTAAAAACCTAGGAGAAAACCCAAAACCCAGTTGCTTCTGGGAGCACATTAAAACTCCATATCAAACCTAGACCGCGCGTCGAAAGTCCGATGACTACGAAACTATAAGGTTATGACCGCCTTATTGGGCTTGACAACCATCATGGAATCGAGCTCAAATAGTATCCAGAAACACACAACTTGAGTCCTAAGCAAAGTGTGTGAGAAACGCGAATATCTTTAGAAAATAAACCAAAATTTAAGTGAATTAGGCCGTTCGCTTGCGGGCAAAATCGAAGGTTTCAGACTGTCAGTTTCTGACCAAACTATACCCGTGGATCAGGAAAATTTCCCTGCACATGTCAGTATACTTGTGGCCCTGATCGAGTGACGATGATCGTTGAACTGATACAGGTCCTCCATGGTCAATCCACTAATCCGATCAGACTGAAATCATAACCTGGCTTAGATCCATGGTCAGGGAACTTGCTCCATGACGTATGTGAGTAATGGACCTCCAGATGTGCCCCATTCGTCAAAAACAGACACCCTTTGGCTATAACCCAAGTATACTATGGCCTTGGGGCCATTTATACCACTTTTGAACCTATATAAAGCCCTTAAATCATCCCATTCCTATCTCATACGAATTTTCTCTAACCCTAGGAGAGAGAAGAGAGAAAGGAAGAGAAAAGAGTGGACAGTGAAGGGAGATCCTTGGAGTTTGCTGCAGTGATTCTTCCCTGTTACTCCACACATTGAATCGCTTTTACACCTTGCTACACGAACCATTTCAATGACGATTTGGGTAAGGAATCCTAACCCTAATCTTGTTTTAGGAATCCAAATAGAGAGATTGGTAAAATAGCTAACGCATTTAATTGCTTAGGTGTCCAACGTTCGGTTTATGGGAATGTAAGATTCGAACCGAGTTCGAAACGAGCATACCAACGAAAGGTGCGGACTATAAATGTTTAGGTTATGGTTTTCAAGGCTTTCAATATCAGCTAGTGATTTATGCTTGACTTGATTGCCACCATATGATCTTAGTTAAGATGTATTCGATAAGTTATACATGTGTGTGAACTATGTGAATATATAATGCATTCCATGTGTTTGTAGAAATGTTTGAATGAACTTGTGTTATGATTTGTGCTTGCCATGACTTTTACCCTAGAATACATGTCTGTTGTATGTATGACAACTCCTTTGTGAAAGGATTTGCTATAATATATGTTATAACTAATTTAGTTCGTGTATGTAGAAATGTGTAGTTGAAGTGTTTGATAATATGTCTGAATAAGAAATTTCTTGATGAATTGTATTTAATGAGGGTGTTGAGATAGGATTCTCAACTACCTTATCAATATATATAGTTTCCTTCATGTAATCTAAATTGTTACTACGTGATTTATGGATGAAATGCATATGTATAACCACATGTTCAATGTGTTTGATAAAATGCTCAAATGGAATTTGTATTTGAATTGTTGTTAAATGCCGTAATGTTTATCACATGTGACTACCTATTGCATTTGAGTATGATTGGGATTGCTACGTAGTCCAGGCAATCGGTAACGGTTTCCGATTGAGTGGCCAAACTAGTCTCACCACATTGGATACATTCGATGAATCCGAGCCGTACAATGATTGTCGACAGTGGTTAGGCCACGTGGAGTGCTTGTGCACTCCATGTCGATCGATTCAGCGTGCGCTCGTACCAATCGAACTTATCAAATAACTCGATTGGCCTATTGTGTGTTTACCTTGTATGGACGCTACTGCTTGAATCTATGGTACCACTTACCAATATAAAGCCCGTTTTAACCATGGTACCACGATCCGCTAAGACTCATGAGCCAGGCATGGTGGTATGGGACACCGTGGTCGAGCTGTCGGCTTACGCTGGGGTGACGAGCCTCCCCATAGTGTCCAGTGAGCAACCCAAACTCATGAGCCGAATACGGTAGTATGGGACACTGTATTCGAGCTTGGCCTACATTCAGGTGACGAGCCTCTTGTAGTGACCTCGAGTATAATCAATTGAACTTGCCTATCCACTGCTTTCATTAGGGGTGATACCCTACAACTTGCCTATCGTATGTAATTAACTAGGACTGATGACCCTAGATGAATCTCCGTTTGGGTTAATGATATAAAAGGAGGTACCTTAGCTTCCCGAATCTGCTGTATGAACAAGCTAATTAAGTACTTGGCTAACACGACCATTCACCGCATTGTATGTGCTTTAGTGAGGAAGCGCACTTTTAGGGAGTTTGTCATGCGCGATCGTTAGAGGAAGTCACTGAGGGAATGCAGGAGAGGGCATGCATCATCACAACATACCATCCCTGCATTAACAAGAGTACTTAGGACATGATTGTTGTATTACCTTATCATTACTGCTTGATTGAATTTGTAAGACCCGATACCCCAGAAATCTGGTTTGTACACTGGATAGCTGTTGGCTATAGGTCCATTGGCCCCGAGAATGTTTGACTTGATCATAATGTTGTTTTATTATCGAGCCGCAAGCTGTATTTCAACCCGATGTCCGAATGTTAAGATACGAACTTAAAATTAAACAATATGAGAAATGACCATTATGTCCTTCTTTTAGGTGGGGCTCCGCCATCATCGAGTTTTCAAATCCATTAGGTTGGAGAGCCTAACCGTTGTGGTCGTAGTCAAGTTACGGAGTTACTAGCGAAAACGGCATGTCAATAGGACACCCGGATTGTAAGTTATGCATAGAGATGCACATATATATTTTGAGAAAATATACTCAAATGACCTTGATGTTTTTCAAATCATTGGAATACGTTAGTTTAAATCACTTAAATAACCTTTTGTTTATTACTACCATAAGTTTAAATTTCTCAAAATTAACAGAATATATCCCATAACCCTCCTTTTTAGCCAAAAGTCACTTTAAACCTATTACAAACCCATAAATAGAAAAACCCTCTTTCAAACATTTCATTTTCCAGCACTCTAGTTGGGGAGAAGAAGAAGAAGAGGAAAAGGAGAAGAAGAAGAGGTTGAGATCCAATCCTCTGATCATTACAGGTAAGTGCATAGATTAGGAGCACTTATATGTGTACATTGAGGTTTCCTTCAAAACCCTATCGCTGGATTTTCAGTTAGGGTTAGTAGATTGCTGAAATATCTGTTTTAAGGTTAAAGAATTGCTGGATTCAGTTTTAAGGTTACAGAATTGCTGGATTTTTTGTTTCAGGGTTAGGGTTTCGTTGGATTTTCAGTTAAGGTTAGAAGATTGTTGAACTTGCTGTTTTAAGGTGAAATCAGTGCTGGATTTTCTATTTGAGGGTTCGGTTATTGCTGGAATTGCTGTTTAAAGGTTAGGGTTTCGCTGGATTTTCAATTAGGGTTAGATGATTGCTGAAATTGTTGTTTTAAGGTGAAATCAGCGCTGGATTTTCTGTTTAAGGGTTTGGTTATTGCTGAAATTGCTGTTTAAGGGTTAGGGTTTCACTAGATTTTCAGTTAGGGTTAGATGATTGTTGAAATTATTGTTTTAAGGTGAAATCAGTGCTGGATTTTCTGTTTGAGGCTTCAGTTATTGCTGGAATTGTTGTTTAAGGGTTAGGGTTTTACTGGATCAGTTAAGGTTAGACGATTGTTGAAATTGCTGTTTAAGGGTTATGGTTTCACTGGATTTTCAGTTAGGGTTAGACGATTACTGAAATTGCTATTTTAAGGTGAAATCAGTGCTGGATTTTCTGTTTGAGGATTCGGGTATTACTGGCATTAGGTATTGCTGGAATTAGTTTTGTTTAAAAGTTTTTCTCTTTGTTCCTTGCAATATCCGCCCACTACCTGTTTGATAAATTGTCTCAAAGAAATATCCTTCATCCTTTTAATGTCGTTACTTCTTGAGAAAGAGCATGCTTGTAGCATGAAGTTTTATAGCAGAAGAAATCCCGAATTGGAGTTAGATTGGCTAAGTCATGTGCATATCATATGCATGATTCCTAGTTGTTGTAGCATTGTATGCGTGAGAGTGAATGATTCATCTCCTGATATGGTGATCATAGTGGATTGTGGTGCGACACACGATGTGTCTATGATGAGTATGTAAACCATCTAGATACACGATGTGTTACATGAGATCCTTATGAGGAACTTAAATGTGGAACTTAAATATATGAGGAGACCACATGAGGGAGGCTGTCCTATGCTTGCCTTGAAAACCATGACATATTGTGCTTGTATGTGGGCTTATGCATATGAACATACTTTGTTATAACTTGAATTGGACACCACACCGGAAATGTGTAATTCGATAGGATATGATTAGAGGGTTCATGGGTGAAAGTCCCAAAATCCCGATTGGTACCATTGGGAGCAGCCAATGCTTAGACCGGGTGGAAGAACAAAGCGCTGGAATGCTGAAATACCAAAGTAGGGAGCGACTCCCACCGACGTGTGTCGATTGGTTGAGAGGTCTGACCTGACCTGCTTATGGGCAAGCAAAGATAGGTTGTGTGTGACGAGCTAGTAAATTGTCCGCTATCGTTTTGTCAGGCAACTTATGACTTCTCGCTGTTAGGCAGATAGTGAGGTTCAACATAAGTGGGTTAGACTAGTTCGGCTTGTGAACTATGTAGTCTCACCTCTGTAGTTGACCACGGTGGAAAAATCTATAAAAGTGGGTAGAAGTCCCACCTCTGTTTTAGACTTTGGTGATTCAAATTGGGAAATATGGAAAGTTGTGGAACTGTTGAAAGAGTGTGTATGTTACAAGTGGGTACAAGTGTGCATTTGTGTGCATTAAATGAGCATGACATGAAACATGCATTTTCACGGCACACACGCACTCACTGGGCATAGTAACTCAAGCTTTCCTTTCTATTTATTTCAGGTGAGAGTAGGGAGCTGCAGGAGTAGAGGCTACAGACGTCCTTTTTGTTTTGTACATATCAGTGTGTATATTTTATTTTTTTGTAATACCCTGCATATGTACATCAGGTATAGTAAATATGACGTGGTTTATGTTTTGGTTTTGCCTTGAGGTGCTCAGTTGTACACAGTAATATATATTGCATATAATGAAATTTTGAGAAATGCAACGTGTTTATTGGTTTTACTTTCAGAAATCCTCTTTGTGGAGCCCCGCTTATGGGACTTAGTATGTGCTACTTGAAAGTCCCAAGAATCGGAGTTCTACGAAGGTTGTCAACCAAAATTTGGTGTATAGTAATCGTGGATTACCAACACTAGATTTACGGTCGTGACAGAAAATGGTATCGGAGCATGATCTGGGAAATCTCTGCATAAATCATATAATGTATTTACTATATGTTGTTGTGTTAGAGCTGTTAGGTTCATGCTTTGCGAAGTAGAGGAGTTGTATGGTTATTTATGATGGTGTATATTGTATAGGTTTACTTGTTCTTTTTAGGCTAATTCGGTGTTTTATCTATAGGATGCCGCCTAGAAAGAAACATGTTCAGACTCCTCCAGTGCAATCCAAGTCTAAGTTAAAATCTACGTCAAAATCTGTTCCAGATTCAGTCATACCTATTCCTGCAACACAACTTTAACAACTGTTGCAGACTATGTCAACTATAACGGCTAATCAAAAGCAGCGAGCTAATTCTACTCCTGAGACATTAGCGCAGGAACGAGTCAGTGCTCTTTTTATGGAGTTTAGATGTCTCGATCCACCTTATTTTTCTGGCAAGCCAGATCCTATGGCAGCCGAGTTATGGAAGTCAGAAATAGAGAAACTTTTTCAAGTTATGGGTTGTACTTCCAAGCAATTTGTTACCTTAGCGACTTATCAATTGCAAGGAGAGGCAGAACAATGGTGGAAGTCAGTTGTTCATTCAGATCCAAAATTTGTGTGGACATGGGAAGCGTTTAAAGACCAGTTCGATCGTAAGTTTTTCCCCGTAGTTGTTCGTCGTCAAAAAGCACATGAATTTGATTCTTTGGTTCAGGGTGAGATGTCTGTTGCTGACTATGAGGCTCATTTTATAGAATTATCTCGTTTTGCTCCACATTTAGTAGCCGATAATGATTTGAAGGCGAGAAAATTTGAGGATGGTTTACGTCCTAGTTTGCGATCTCGAGTCAGAGGGTTTGAGTTGTCGACTCTTGAGGGAGTAGTAGTGAAGGCACAGATTTTTGAGTTTGATTGGTACCAACAATAAAGTATGCATCCCTTTACTTCTAATCAACAAAGGAAGAGGAGATTTATGTCAGAGAGTGGTAGTTTTCAGCCCTTTTTTTTCCCAAAGAGGCCTACAGTGAGATATGATAATGTAGTCAGACCTGATGTAAGACCCCTAGTATCACCATCTGTTCCTCAACGACAGGTTTTATCCAGACCTGATATCAGATCCCTAGTATTACCGTCTGTTCCTCAGCAACAGTTTTTCGGAGCCTGTTATAATTGTGGTAGTATAGGGCACCGTAAAAAGGATTGTCCCAATCCGCAGAAACAGCAATCAGGTCCACCACCTAGACATCAGTAGCCCCAGCAGCAAAGGCCACCATATAGGACACAATATAGGCCTCAACAACAACCATCTCAACAGCAGTCACAGCGGCAGCAAGGTAAACAACCCTTAGCTCTGCAAACGCAACCTCGTGTTTATGCAATCCAGAAGAGAGATGCTCAGACTAAGGGAGGAGTCATAGAAGGTATTCTTGTAGTATCATCCCTTTTTGCGCGTGTCCTTTTTTATTCTGGCGCATCACATTCATTTATAGCAGATAGTTTTTGTCAGTCGTTGGAATTGCCAAGAACATCGATGACCAAGGGATTAGAGCTCTTGACTCCTTTAGGAAAAAGAATGGTGTTGAGTTCAATATGTCAGGACTGTCCTATTTACATAGCAGAGTATGCCCTTCCAATTGATTGTTATGTGTTGGAGTTGTTAGAGTATGATGTGATTTTGAGAGTGGACTGGTTATCCAAGTACCATGCAGTGTTGGACTGTACCGCTAAGACAGTCACCTTTTTTATACCTGACCATCCTCGATTTCAGTTTGTGACTGATCCTAAAGATAAGTTTATAGAGACTTTGATGTCCTGCATTCATAACGAGTCCAAAGGTGTATGTGTTGAACAGTTGTTGGTAGTACGTAATTTTTCAGATGTTTTTCAGGAAATTCTAGGTTTACCACCTGTTAGACGTATAGAATTTTGAATAGATTTTATCCTTGGTGTAAGACCTGCATCTTAGACCGTACCGTTTCGTAGGTTCCCGCGATCTTTCTGGTCAAATTTCAGCAACCTTCGACCCTTAACCGGCGTTGCTCGCGACCCTGATTCACACGCCGTCAACCCGTGTCGACTCAAACCGAGACTTGTACCAATGTGACCGCACCGTCGCCGCGGTTCCGATGCCGCGACTCGCGCGCCGAGGCGATACTCTGGCCAGGAGATGTGGGCCAGCGTTCGGTGCGAGGAAAACGCCGTTTGTTGCGAAACCCAAGAGAATCTCTACGAGATGTCTCATCAATCACCCATCAATCAATCCCATCATGTCAAGTACACATCAACTTTTCACCCTTTCCCAAGCAAGCCCCAAAGTCAAAAACATTCTTACAAACCCATACCTCTCTTACAACTTTTACCCCAAAAGTCAAAAAGATCCTCTTACACCCATCACCACCACATCCATCACTCCATCAAACATCACCCATCTCTCTCTTCCTTTACAAGTCTCTCTCTCTTTTCTAAATCTCACTCCAAGCAAATCCCCATATGTATGAGCCTCTCCCTCTCTTTCAAAGCTCCAAGTGTGGCCCACCTTTCCATCCCAAGATCTCCCATCCTAGCCATCCATTCCTCATCTCCTCCATTGAAATCGAAGATAAGGAGCTAAGGAACCCATAGGAGCAAGAAGACCGAACGGTGGGTGCTTGATAAGAGTAGTTTTTCATGTTTTTAAGATGGGCCAAGTGAGGCCAACCGATCAATGGTTTGGATCTCACTTGGGACCCTAAGAGGTGGCCGATGACCCACTTTGATCATCATGATCATTCCATGATGGACCCAATCTCCATGGACCCCATCATGATGTTTACTTTCTAGTTGATAAGGGTCATCTAGACCATCTATTTCATTGGAGAAGGGATCTCCACCGTTGGATTGTGATTTAATGGGCCCACATGTATTGGGACCCACCTTGATGTATGTTGAATGCAAGAGGGGCCCATAGTGGCGGGGCCCCTCCATCCTCACCGATCTCCCTCTATCTCTCTCTATCTCTCCCCCTCCCTCTCTATTTCATTTTCTTATGTGATCATGATATGGTTGTGTGGCCCACTTAGATAAATTCCACCCTAAAGCATGTATTTCATCCAAACTATCTTCAAGTGGGGCCCACCTTACATATATTGTACCCACACCATCTATCGGGCCCACCTAAACTGGGGCCACCTCAACGGAGGAGCCACGACCAAACCGGATGCTGGACGTCAGAGAAAAACCAAATATAAGCTTGGTTCAAGCTTTTTTTTTTTGTGTGGACCTCACAAATAGGCCCCACCTTGATATATGTGTTCAATCCACGCCGTCCATCCTATTCCTCGCCTTGTTTTAGGCGTTGAGCCAAAAAATGAGGTCCATACGATAATCAGGCTGGCCATACCATAGAAGACTACATTTCATACCGTTTAAGACTTTAGGACCCACCTTTCTGTTTCTATACGCCAAAAATACCCAATATTAGACTGGTTTGGTGTATTCCGAGCCATAGAATCCACTGGACGGAGTGGATTCTCCGGTAGTGGGCCCCACATATATGTTTTTTTTCAGAAAATCAAAAAAAAAAAACCAGAAACAAGCAGCGCTGCTGCTGCAGCGCTGCCACTGACAAAGGAGGGCAGGCGCTGCCTGCGCCAGCCGCCTGCGGCTGACGGTCAGTGAGCGGGAGGCAGCCACCCACCCAAGGCCCCTGCCGTGGGCCCCACCATTATGGATATGTTTCATCCATCCCGTCCATTAGGTGGGACCCTCCATGGAGTGGGCCCCTTCCAAAGATCAGGCCCATCCACTGTTTTGGCGGCCCACACCAAAGGAAACAGTGAGAATTGAGGGTCTACCATTGAAACCTTTTTGGGGCCCACAGAAGTTTTGGATCAATATGAAATTTGTGTTTTCCCTTCTCCTGGGTCTGCGTGACCTTATGAATGGGTTGGATGGCATGTAAACATTACAGTGGGCCCCATGTGGAGCCCACAAAAATCATGTGTTTTATCCACCGTCTGCTGGACGGTGGAGCCCGCTGTGGTGCACGTGCTGGATGTGCACGTGTGTGTGCATGTGTGGGTGTATGCGTGTGCATGGTGTGTGTGCGTGTGGTGTGTGTGTGCGTGTGATATCATATATATATATATATATATATTATATATATATATATATATATATATATATATGTATATATTTATTATATTATGTAATATAATACACATTATGGTGGGCCCTCAATTGGACCCCCACCGTGATGCTTATGTTGCATCCAATCCATCTATCCGTTTTGAAGGATCATTTTATGGCATGAGCTAAAGATGAGCCAGATCCATAGCCCAAGTGGACTCCACCTTGGCATGTTTTGAGGTCCATCTTAATGTATTTGTGGTAGATCATTGGGGCCCACTTTGATGTGGATGTAAGGCCCATGTCCTTAGGCCATTTGATGTATTTTAGGCCCATGAGGCTAGGCCCATTTGATGTATCTAAGGCCCATAGGGTTATGACCCATTGCAATGTACATAAGGCCCATTGGTGAGGCCCATTATTGCGGCCCATTTGATGTGAATGTAAGGCCCATGTGACACGACCCATTTGATGTATTTAAGGCCCAATGGGATGTACCTAAGGTCCATTGCAATGTGTGATCCCAACATGGTTTATGTAATGACGTTTACGACGGACAATGCCTTGGGAGCAATGTTGGTTTGACGTCCACATTGTAGAATAATGTTGGTTAAATGTCCGCATTATAATTCTCCTTAGGGCCCATTGTTAGGCCCATACTTGTAGGCCGTCAAGGCCCACCTCCTTATAAACAACATCCATTACCATATAACATGTTTAGTATAGTCCCATGATTCATGATCATACGCATCATATGTATGCTTGATATGAGAAGTGACTGATCATAGCATATGCCTTTGGGCAGATTGTTTAGGGGCTCCTGGTTAGGCAGTGTTGCCCCACATGAGCGCACGAGACGCACAGGATTGTTGTATGACTGGAGAGTGTGATTCATGCATTCGCATTGTGTGGCATGGTTACTGTACGCCCTAGCGACATCAGGGTCGTAGCCTCCACAGGCATATCGTGGTTGGAAGGATTGGATACCGGATATTCGGTTCTACATGGGGTGCTATAGATATCCCTGGGTGAAAGTCTCTAAACCCTTATGGTACCAAGAGGTTGCTCCAACGTCTAGACCGAGTGGGTGCATGAGCGCCGATGGCCGATTACCAGGAGGCTGCGCTTTCCACTGTGTCGTGGTCGGTTGGAAGGGGGTGCAGCCTTACCCGCCCGAGAGGAGGGGGCAATGCTAGGCTGAGTCTGACCAGCTCGAGGAATGGGTCCGCTATCGACGAGCCGAGCCCGATATTGGCAGGCGGGTAGTGAGGTCTCTTCCACTTACCTTATTGCGCGCGATGGGGCGGCAATCTGGTCTAGAGTGTACTAGACCCCGGTGATATCCCAGATTTTGAGCTATACTGATATGTGGACTTAGATGAGGATTTGTATGCTAAAGTTGTATTTTGCATCGCATGGCCTTGGTATGGCCGACATCTTTCATGCCTTGCATTGCATAGCCTTGGTACGGCTAGTAGTATTCATGGATTCACCAGCATGTTCCGCATTACTGTGATACTGCATACTGCATTATTACCTTGCGCACACACTTTCACCACCCTCTAAGCTTTCTATAAGCTTATGCACGACCGTTGCGTGCAGGTGACGCGAGGACGCAGCAGCGCTGAGGCAGGAGCGCAGAGCATATCTTTTGGAGCTTTTTGTCCATTTTCATTGTATTTCCCTTTATGCTCATTGTACTTGTAAAGTTTTTTATCATAGTGAAAATGTGATGGAGTTTTTGGTTGTTGTTTGTGGGTTATGCCTTTGGTTATGCTTATTATAAATTAAACGGATGCTAAAAAAAAATCCTCCTTGTAGTATCACAGGATCGGAACCTGGCGTATGGGCGCTGGGAGCCGAGAATGGGGTTTTACGAAGGCTGTCGGCGCCGGATTCGGCGATCGAGAATTTTGTGAGCCCGGTTTCCGAGTTTGGGGCGTGACACTTGGCACTGCCCCTATATCTAGAGCCCCTTATCGTATGGCACCGTTAGAGTTGTGTGAGTTACAAAGACAGATAGATGAATTACGTAGTTTGGAGTTTATTCGCCCGAGTACTTCACCTTGGGGAGCGCCTGTGCTTTTTGTAAAGAAGAAGGATGGTTCTTTACGGTTGTGTGTTGATTATCGCGGACTTAATAAAGTTATGATTAGAAACAAGTATCCGCTCCCAAGAATAGATTATTTATTCGTTCAGTTGAGTGGTGCGCAGTATTTCTCGAAGATAAATTTACGATCTGGGTATCATCAGATTCGGGTCCGGGAGGAAGATATCTCAAAGACGGCTTTTATGACTCGTTATGGACAATTTGAATTTCAGGTCATGTCATTTGGTCTGACTAATGCACCTGCAGTATTTATGCAGTTGATGAATGAAGTATTCCGTCCTTACTCAGACCAGTTTATTGTTGTTTTTATTAAGGATATTTTGATATATTTAAAGACAATGGAAGATCATGAGTGTCACTTAGAGATGACGTTGCAAACCCTTCGTGCTCACCAGCTATGTGCTAACTGAAAAAATGTGAGTTTTAGCAGGAAGAAGTAAAATTTTTAGGGTACACAGTGTCGAAGAATGGAGTTTCAGTTGATCCAACTAAGGTTGAAGCAGTTTTGCAATGGAAACAGCCAAAGAATGCATCTGAGATTCGGAGTTTCTTAGGTCTAGCAGGGTATTACAGACGTTTTGTTAAAGGATTCTCTCGTATAGCTACCCCATTGACTCGATTGACTCGATTGACTCGAAATGATGTAATATTTGTTTGGAGTGGAGCCTGTGAGTGGGCATTCGCAGAACTAAAAACTCATCTTACGACGGCACCGGTTCTCACTCTTCCATCTGGGAATAAGGCATTCGTTGTTTATACAGATGCCTCGCTTATAGGTTTGGGGTGTGTCATAATGCAACAGGGTAAGGTAGTAGCATATGCATCTCGCCAGCTTAGGCCTCATGAGCAAAATTATCCCGCACATGACTTAGAGTCAGCAGCGGTAGGTTTTGCCCTCAAAGTATGGAGGCATTACTTGTATGGGGTTAGATTTGAACTTTTTTCTGATCATAAGAGCCTGAAATACTTCTTTTCCCAAGCCGAATTGAATATGAGGCAGAGACGTTGGATGGAATTGATAAAAGATTATGATTTTGATCTTCAATACCACCCAGGAAAACCTAATGTGGCGGTGGATGCTTTAAGTCGTCAGCCACAGGCCAAGTGGCACAATTGATGATGCGAGAGTAGAAAATGGTAAAAGATATAGCTGAATTTGATTTTGAGATGACTCTATAGTCCTCAGTTGTACACTTAGCAAACCTGACGATTCAGCCCTCTTTGATATCCCAAGTAATAGAAGCCCAACAATTTGATCAATGGGCATTGTTTTGTAAAGATGCGATAATAGGAAAAAGTCAACCGGAGTGGTAGAAAGGTTTGGATGGTGGACTTCGGTTTCAGGGCAGATTATATGTTCCAGATATCTCAAAATTGAAGAAGACTCTTATGGATGAGGCACATCGCACTCAGTTTACTATCCACCTAGGATCTACGAAGATGTATAAGGACATGAAAAGGCAATTTTGGTGGACTGGAATGAAACGTGAAGTTGCTAAGCATGTGTCAAAGTGTGATGTATGCAAACAAGTAAAGGCAGAGCATCAAAAGCAGGCAGGGGAATTGCAACCTTTGGAGATACCAGTATGGAAGTGGGAACATGTAACTATGGATTTCATTATGGGTTTACCAAGAACCTTACGTCAACATGATGTTATATGGGTTATTGTAGACCGTTTGACAAAGACAGCCCACTTTCTTCCTATTTGTATTTCTTGGTCTACAGATCGACTCGCAACTTTATTTATAAATGAAATTGTTAGATTACATGGTGTACCTGTGCCAATTGTATCTAACCGAGATCCGAGGTTTACATCAAAGTTTTGGAAGAGTTTTCAAAAAGCAATGGGGACGGCTTTAAAATTTAGCACATCATATCATCCACAAACAGATGGGCAGTCCGAAAGAGCTAACCAGATTCTCGAGGACCTGCTCAAATCATGTGCCTTAGATTTCTCTCGTAGTTGGGACGACCACTTGCCGTTGCAGAATTTGCAAATAATAATAGTTTTCAGGCTACTATTGGCATGACACCCTATGAAGCGTTATATGGTAGACCTTGTAGGTCCCCAAGTTGTTGGACTGAGATTGGTGAGCGATGTCTTTTAGTTCCTGATATTGTTCGGCAAACGTCTGAAAAGATTGATCTTATTCGACAACGTATGCTTACAGCTCAAAGCCGACAGAAGAGTTTTACAGATCGCCAGCGTAGACCCTTAGAGTTTGTCGAGGGAGACCGAGTATATCTCCGAGTTTCACCAGTAAAAGGTGTAGTACGATTTGGTGTTAAGGGAAAGTTAGCCCCGAGGTTTATAGGGCCCTTTGATATTGTTGAACGAGTTGGCACTGTAGCTTATCGTTTTGTTTTGCCACCCCAATTATCTGGAGTTCATAATATTTTTCACGTCTCAATTCTCTATAAATGTGATCCGAAGATAATAGTACCTGTTATTGACTGACAATCCTTAGCAGTTCGAGAAGATGAATCATATATCAAGCAGCCAATTTGTATCGTGGATAGAAAAGAACAAGTTCTTCGTACTAAAGTCATTCCCTTAGTTAAAGTCCAATGGGGTTATCATTCTGTAGAAGAAGCAACCTGGGAACGGGAAGCAGAGATACGCAGTCGTTACCCTCATCTATTTGATTCCTAGGTACGTATAACTCTGATATGGTTATTGTTATATTGTACTATTATGATATGTTTTGAAATAAATTTCGAGGATGAAATTGTTTTAAGGAGGGAAGAGTTGTAAGACCCGATACCCCAGAAATCTAGTTTGTACACTGGATAGCCGTTGGCTATAGGTTCATTGGCCTCGAGAATATTTTGACTTAATCATAATGTTGTTCTATTATCGAGCCGCAAGCTGTATTTCAACCCGATGTCCGAATGTTAAGATACGGACTTAAAATTAAACAATCTGAGAAATGACCATTATATCCTTCTTTTAGGTGGGGCTCCGCCATCATCGAGTTTTCAAATCCATTAGGTCGGAGAGCCTAACCGTTGTGGTCGTAGTCAAGTTACGGAGTTACTGGCGAAAACGACATGTTAATAGGACACCCGGATTGTAAGTTATGCATAGAGATGCACATATATATTTTGAGAAAATATACTCAAATGACCTTGATGTTTTTCAAATCATTGGAATACGTTAGTTTAAATCACTTAAATAACCTTTTGTTTATTACTACCATAAGTTAAATTTCTCAAAATTAACACAATACATCCCATAACCCTCCTTTTTAGCCAAAAGCCGCTTTAAACCCATTTACAAACCCATAAATAGAAAAACCCTCTTTCAAACATTTCCTTTTCCAGCACTCTAGTTGGGGAGAAGAAGAAGAAGAGGAAAAGGAGAAGAAGAAGAGGTTGAGATCCAATCCTCTGCTCATTACAGGTGAGTGCATAGATTAAGAGCACTTATATATTTATTTCAGGTGAGAGTAGGGAGCTGCAGGAGTAGAGGCTACAGACGCCCTTTTTGTTTTGTACATATCAGTGTGTATATATTTTTTTTGTAATACCCTGCATATGTACATCAGGTATAGTAAATATGACGTGGTTTATGTTTTGGTTTTGCCTTGAGGTGCTCAGTTGTACACAGTAATATATATTGCATATAATGAAATTTTGAGAAATGCAACGTGTTTATTGGTTTTACTTTCAGAAATCATCCTTGTGGAGTCCCGCTTATGGGACTTAGTATGTGCTACTTGAAAGTCCCAAGAATCGGAGTTCTACAAAGGCTGTCAACCAAAATCTGGTGTATAGTAATCGTGGATTACCAACACTAGATTTAGGGTCGTGACAGAATTGATAACATGTTAACCTTTGCCTTATAGTACCACTGAGTTAATCACTCACTCCCACTCTGGGACGGTGTTTTAAAACACCAACCAGACTTTGTTTTAGTTGCAGATGATGATGAGACTTACGCGACGGAGCCGAATTTCTTAGACGAGGAGGAGTTCTCTTACGTACAGTTCTCAGGCGGGTTTATGTAGACCTGGAGCTGCGTCGCCGGGATTACAGGGTTATGGATTAGTTGGACATTTACACTTGATATTTTGTAGATTTTGGGAACAATACATGTAAATATTCAGCCTGGTATCATACTCATACTTTGGGGATTGAGAAACACTTACATACTTTATATACCTATCTCAGTCTTCCGCTTGCTTAATTTAATTATCTCTGGACTATGATATGCTGATTTAGTATAATCTCACTCATGTTTAATGCACTAATATGGACAACATTTAAACATCATTATCTATGTTGCATAAGTGATGCGTTGGATCTCGGGAGTTGAGCTTTGCTCGACCCTCAAAATTCGGGGCGTTACACATGTACATAGGGTGCACGTCATAAGATGTGCACCAGACGGAGAGCTCGGTCAAACAAAAGGGTTGACCTAGCTTTCCTTAAAAAAACAAAAATTTCCATTTTCATCACAGCGTCCGCACGTCCGAACACTGGGACGTGTAGTGAGCCCACACTGTTTATTGCATGGACGATCAGGACCACCCATTCGGTTTAGAGGGTGGGGATGACCCTAGGCAAGATCTCCTTTTGCTCCAATGCGTGAACACACATGCAGATCGCATGTAAACGCAGGATGGATGGCAGAAGCAAAACATTAGTGGACCGCACCAAAACTCGACCAAAACCACCCCTTCCTGACTGGTTTTTCGCTAGGAATTCAATGGACTGGGTGGATTTTATCAAAAACATCACTGTGGGGCCCACCGAACACATCAACGCAGCTCCTGCGTTGATCTTACGCACGTTCGTGAAACCCGACCACAGTGGGGCATTGTATGACCACGATCACGGTCGGATCTATGATCCGGACCGTCCAGAGGCGAGATAGGGTGCCCACAATCCTCATCAAGAAGTCAGATGTCCAAATCAGTTGGCCAATTCACGCCAAACTCAGGCCAAACACAATTGTATTTGTGTTTTCTGCGAACTCTGTTGTGAAACAAATTGGTCCGACTCCAAACCAACTCCCAGCATCTCCAGTCACCGACCCTCACTACTTCTATAAAAGAGAAACTTAAAGGACGTGGAGGGATTCATTCCTTAGACGTGGGAAGACAGAGAGAAAGAAAGAGAGAGTTTAGAATTTTTCTGTTTTTTTTTACTATTTTCTTATGAATTTTTGAAGGGTTAGACTAATCATGTTAGACTAAACCTCTTAGCTAGGGCCAAGAAGTGAAGCTTGTGGCATGATGGGAAGGATTCTACAGCTTTGATTCATGTTTAGACTGAACTGATGTTGATTTTAGTTTGATTATAAGGAATGCTTCTAGTTTTTAATGGTTTGTTGTGACTGAAATTACAATAGATCTGCAATGGCTTTGAGTATTTTCTTTTCATTATTTTGATTGTAAAGTTAGGAAGCCCTGTTGTTCACCATTGCCCCTTGGACATGGTTTGATGATGAAATCCTTCCTAACATTCATACATCTTTCAGATTGGTTGTGGATTGGTTTAATTCTGTTGTTTACTTTGTCTCATGGGCATGGTTTTGTGATGGAATCAACTCTAATTCTCATACCTCTCATCTCTTGAAAACTAGATCAAAGGAAGTTCAGATTGAGTTTTAGTGATATATCTTCCAACTGGATGAAGTGGGACTCGAAGTCCAGTTGAGTTCTTAAATCAAGCGTAGATGTCCTTGATCTCTACAAGTGGATCCTTGGCACCCTAGTTTCTTACCTTTGAATTTACAAGTTTTAGATTAATATTTCACCATTATTCCCTTATATTCTCTTGATTTAGATTTCATCTACTTCTAGTTCTAGTTCTCGTTACTTTCAGATTACGTATAAGGTTCAGTCCCTGTGGATTCGACCTCAGTCTTACCAAGATTATTACTACATCACAACCCTATACTTGGGGTGTGAACAATAAATGGCCCCACAACATGCATGTCATGATTAAATTCATTTTTATTTGAGCTATTAAATCGATCTTTTTTCCAATTCTCTCAATGCCCATTGACGGTGGCATATTCCAGCCTTGCATATCCAGGTCTGTCAGCACATTACATAGAGGTATCATCAACATTTCTGGTATAACATTGTCAAATTTATGAATTCTTAGTTAGGTTGATCATAATATGGTAACTTGTCATTAAGGAAAGTCATGAGCTTGTTTAATGAAATTGCGGTAGGACCGCTGTTATCAAAGTATGGATGTATGACCAAATGTCCTAGAGGGGGGTGAATAAGACTTTTAAAATTTTAATCCTTCATAAATGAAAATTCTACCAATTTAACATGAGTTAAGTAGGGTTATCTCGATATAAACTTAGATAGTGAAACTCTAACTGCTGTATTATATCAAAACCTGTATTATGCATAATTTAAACATTCAATTAGTCAATACATGTGAGCATAAATAATTATCACAAATACAACGATATATAGTGGTTCGGCTATGTGCGTACTCTACTCTTGGATGACGCACTCCCCCTTAGAGTGTGCCGGATTTCACTATCAAATGGTTTTAAATCAAGTTAACCATTAACCTTCACAACCTACACAAGGTTACCTAAGGAGTCTATACAAGACAACCTTAGAAGCCTACACAAGGCAAACAAGTCCTACACAAGGACATAACCAAGAGCCTACACAAGGCTACCTATGCCTATAGAAGGCGAAGCCTACACAAAGCTATCAATGCCTATATAAGGTGATGCCTACACAGGGTTAACAAGTCCTACACAAGGACTTGGTGTATTCTCCCATCGGAGGCCTATGAAGGTCTTAGTATGTTAACCACTGAATATCAGTCCTACATAAGGATCTTCAGGGTCATAAGACTCTAATGACTTACTTGTAAGCAGGTAAGCCTCGTTGCTAGCACATGCTGAAGATGACCTTCTTTGTTGATGAAGTGTCTTCAGCTCCCTTGACCGGCAATTGTTGTAGATGCTCCAATAAAGGTCTCTGGTGTTGGGTCAGGGTATTCTAATGAATCTTCTCTATTAAAAGTTGGTTATTAAGTAAGGGAGAGATTTCAGAATATTATCCATTCAAAGGATTTTAGCTTAATAATTTATCATTAAGAATGTTGCTGAAAAATCCTTGAATAGTGGAGTTCACACTTCAATCTAATATATTGATTTCCCAATGATTGCATTTAAGAGGGTATTGAAGGATGAACTCCAATGAGAAAAGGGATTTAAGATTAAGGGTAAATCAACTATAGCAATAACTCTCTTAAATCTCTCTCTTTTTCTCTAATTGGAACTTATGAAGAAAGCCTCTTTAAATAGGCAATAAAGTTCAAACGGTAAGAAAACAGGAAGAAATTTGTCTCCATTCAATGTCATCTAGGTGGTTCGATGTCATCGAAGTTTCCTTTGATGACTAGAACAGACTCCGATGTCATCGAGTAATTCTTACCAAGAGAAATTTGAGGTTTGCTTGGAGAGTTATGAAATTCAAACATCAATGTTATCGAGACTACATTGACGTCATCGAAGTTTGAATTTTGATGACATCAAATAGAGTTTGATGACATCGAATAATTCCTATTTTTTTCGCAAACTCTCTAGACAGATTGGTCCCAATTTCGATGTCATCGATTATTCCTCGATGTCATCGAAGTTTGCAATTCAATGTCATCGAAAGAAGTTCGATGTCATCGAATAAATCATGATTTTTCTTTATAGCTCATTGGACATTTTCTGCATATGTTTCGATGTCATCGAATCAGTGTTTGATGTCATCGATAGTTACAAAAAAACTTTGTATATTTTTATCTGTTCTTATAACTATGTTTCCTATTTTCTAATCTACCAAAGATGTTTTCCTAAATGGTTTTGGGATAGATTAGAGCTTTTTAAAGGGGATTTTACCTAAGGTGTTTTGGTCATGGGATGTGAGGTTTTCATTTACCTTTGAAGACCATTGAATACATCCATTTTATCGAGTCTTTAGCTTGTAGTCTTCATGTGAGGCTCATTGGACTCTATGACTCACTTGTCACGTTAATTGACAAACCAGGGCACTTTCAATCTCTCCCTTTGTCAATTACGTGACAAAACACCTAAAGCAACTAACTAAATTGCGTGTATAATAAACATTACACAATTTTACAATATTTCATTCTAAAATGAAAATAACTCAAAACTTTGTTACTCCCCCTCTCATCCTGCATCACGATTACTTAAACAGAGATCATAAAATCATAATGGTGGGATATATTTCTCCCCCCTTTTGTCAATCATTGGCAAAGGGTCAGTTTGTAAAGATCAATGTTGGATACATAACTGAAGTTGGAGAATATAGAATATCGAAATCATATCTTGAAAAGGTAGGAAAAAATAATCATGATATGAACACAAAAGAACTCTAAGGCTTCCAAGACTATAGAGGGTCCAATAGATATGAGAGTATGTGCGTGTAACATTTGTTAACTCTTTAACCTCCCATTTCTTTTAATCATGCAAGCATATATTTTTGTCATTTAGCATATAAGCATAATCAATATGAGGTAAAACTTGTAATTCCTAGCAATATGTCTAAGAATCTACATAACGCACATGTTATATAAAGATATCATCATTCAAACCATAAAAGAAGTTATCCCAAGCATGAGTAGTAACATAAGCCAGGAGCCCTTATGGGCTCAATCATCCGTAAGTATGTTCCCCAAGCATGGGCAATAACATCTAAAATGAATCCCAACGAGGGATAATAATATCCAAAAGGAAAATCAGAACAATAATGCTCAAATCATTGCTCTCATAGAATCCAGGATAGCAAAAAGATATACGTGCCCTGGCTAATGTATTAACACATGTAGGCAATGACTATGAGAGGGACTATGGTACAGATGCAGTATCGCGAGGTGCAACATCATCATGGCGACACGTCAAAGGTCTACAAGATGTTGAGTAGTGCGTTATAGTCCTTCTAGCATTCGCTCTAAGCCCGAGAGCCACGCTTCAGTCGGGCCCATCCATTCTTCTAAGCTCTGCTACCCTTGAAGAATTGTCCGGATCCTATCCTGATGTCGACAATGACGATGGGAATGTGCTGAGTCAGGAGTCGTCGGGATAGTAGATGGTGTTGGCACATCCTCCTCAGTAGGAATGTCAGTTGGTGCATCAATATCAGCAGCCTCAATATCATCATCATGTGGAGTGCTTTCAGCTTTTGAATGGGCGGACTTCATCCAATTGATATTGAGTTTGTTGAACTTAGGAGGAGGTCAGGGCGATCATTTGTAAGAAGAAGTCCACATTCTAGTGGCAGTTGGCATATTAAATGTGGAAATGAGAGGTATATAGACTGAGTGTCATGAATGATAAGAGCTAGCTGATGGACAATAAGAGATGGGAGGTACCACGTACAATGGAATACACGATAGCAACCATAAAGGGAGTCATATCCACTCGGTTTATACGTCGAGGATATACATTCGTAGTGAAGATGGCATGAAGTACTCTAAAATTAAATGACATGTGTTTAGTTTTTGGAGCATTCCCTTCGTGCCATGGAATGTCCTGTCCTTTGCACAAAAGTTTTATAACCGACGAGCGCACAGGTGGAGAATCAATATTAATGTTGCACAGACTAAAAGGTGAGCATGAAATGCCAAGTAAGTTTGTTATTCGGTCTGGCGTGATGACAGTGGTTGTGTCCCCAACTGTAATGGTCATGGATGGAGGATCGACAACAGGGGAATGGCAATCAGCCAGAAAATGATAGACCATCTCTGTCCTTGTCTCGCCTCCAAAATGTAAAGTTTTCTCCCACCCAACTTTGGTCAGAATGCTTTCAATCCCATAAGGTCGAATGCAGTTGAGATAAACCTAACGTTCCATTATAAATTTTTGACCCCGATATTTTTTCATAATGTTTACGCTGGGTGGCGTAATAGTTGAGGTGGATATGTTTGGATGAGAAGTCCCTCGAGCCAGAGTTCTCTGCTCTGTAGTAGGAGATGGAGGAGTGGAGGACTCTACAGAGGCCCTAGCTCGAGGTGGTCTCGACATAGTCCATTTCTGTGTAGCTGGTCTGGATGATTCTCCTTGCATAGGAGCCTTCCCTTTGTCCTTGGTTATAATAGGCTAGATAGGACCTGGATGATCTAGAAGGATTGACTATGACACTATTGTAACTACTCCTAAAGCTCCTTGTTAATGAAAAAAATCACACAGATGAATCCTGGGGTAAAGAGGTGAACACTTAGGATTGAGTATGAAGGATTTACCAATATGAGACTTTGATTTGAGTATTTTGACTCAAAACACCCATCAAACGTCCACCGAAGAGCAGAGGGGAAACAGGAGGCAACTGAAGGAAAATAGAGCAAAAATGGATTTTTTATGCGCGTGCATTATTTATACTATCGGGATTCTTCGATGTCATCGAGATTCAAAATTTGATGACATTGAATTTGTGTTTGATGTCATCGATGTTCATCTGACGATTCATCTCCTTAATGTCATCGAGGGTAACTTCGATGTCATCGATTGTTTTACCAAAGACCTGATGTTCCAGTATTTTATATACTCTGATTCAAGGATGTGTACAAATATATATATATATATATATATATATATATATATATATATATATATATATATATATATATATATATATATATATATTTGTACACATACATAGTAGTGTGTATGTATAGCTTGACCAATAGTATATGTACAAATCTACTTGCTAGTATATATATATATATATATATATATATATATATATATCTAATATATATATATATATATATATATGTTTACTTAGCAAGTAAGATTTGTACATATACTATTGGTCAAGCTGGAAACACAAATTCACATACACACTAAAAAACACTCACATGTATGTTCAAAATTTTTGTTAGTCTCAAATCAAAGCATAATATGATTTTCAATAATTTAAGACTCTTGATGGAGGGATAAGGTAGTTTACTAGATTTTCCTATACTGCATGGTTTACATTATCCTTCATATTAGTGTCGTTGGTCATTCAACAATCATATAGCCAATTATTCGTGCATATATCATATATGTGGTTTAAAATTCTCCACAAATAATGTATTTTCAAATCTTTTACCATTATTATTAGTTACTTCAAACTCCAAGATTGTTCCTTAATCACTTGTTGTAGTTCCCTTTTTAAAGTGACTGACCCATTAACAAATATAAGAGTTTATAGCCAAAATGGGTCATGATCACCAGTTGGTTTATTCAGACCAATTGATACAGGTGCTTGAGTTAGGTTTACCATTACTCGTAGGGCAATTGTATTTGTTTTATATCACCCACTTGGTAACCACCTCCTTTGAGCTTGAGTTTTTCATTTCTTTCTTAGAGTGGTTATTCATGGGTGTTTTGAATTCATCAGGCAATTGATCTAGATTTCCTTTCCATGACTTCTGCATCATTTTTTTGATTGGTTTGATTTCACTTTTATAGCTCAACTCGAAAGTGAAATGAGGTTGTCGTAGTGTAAGACATTCAAATTTGTAGTGCCCCGTCTTACCACATGAATGGCATAATGAGTTCACCTATTTTGAAGTAGTTATTTAATCAATACAGGTGGTGAAGGGAAGGAGTTTGATTCACTTGTTTCATATCCTAGGCCTCTCATGTTTTTGGAATTCCTACCCAGGCCTAGAAGTCTTTCTAACTTTTTATTACTTTGAGTGAATTTATGATTTAGTTCTACTGTATGATTAGATTTTTGTACTTTAGTTTCAGACTTTTGTTTTACTTTTTCTGTTTCTCAACTTCTGATTCTAAAAGATCAATTTTTGTGATTAGTTTTTCAATAGTAATACAATTATCAGCAGTTTCTTCTTTACACTAGATTTTTTCAAGGTTATATTCATCTTCCTCTTTATGGTCCTTGGGAATGACTGTAGTGGTGGAGGCCATTAGTATTTTCAATATTTTTTTGTCTCCATCACTTTCTGACTCACTTGTTTCTGAGTTGGAGTCATCAGTGTCATCCCATGTGGTTGTTATAGCGTTTCCTTCTTGTCTCTTGGTGGGACACTCCGTCGATATGTGACCATACTTCTGCAGTTGTAACATTGGGATTCTTTGGACTGGTTAAAGGATTTTCCTATTTGGCACGTGTGGTCCAATTGTTTCCCTTTGTTGTTGTGTGGTTTTCCACAATTCTTGTTAAAGAATCTTTTGAACTTTTTGGCTAAGAGGGCAATATCCCCATCCCCATCTTCATTCTCACTTCCTTCTTCCTCTATTGTAGTTATAGTTCTAGATGCATTGAGAACATTGTTTTTGGATTTTGTGGGTGGTTTGAGATGTAGTTCAAAAGTTTGTAGAGAACCCACTAGTTCTTCTACTTTCATTTCATTGATATTTCTACAATCTTCAATGGTGGTGACTTTAGAGTTAAAACGTTCCGATAAAGATCTCTCAGAATTTTCCTACATATTTTAGGTATTGGAATTTTCTCTCCAAGTCCCCCCATGGTGTTACATATGATATTTAATTTTGTGAAGAACTCCATAAAGGTCTCATCCTCTTCCATTCTTAAGTGTTCGAATTGGGTTGTCAAGAGCTGCAGCCTTGACCTTTTTACTATGCTTGTTCCTTCATGGGTTGTTTCCAATAAATCCCATGCTTATTTTGATGTTCCACAGATACTAATCTAATTAAATACTTCTTGTGAAACCGCACAGTAAATAGCATTCATGGCTTTTGCTTCACTTGTTTTATTTTCTTTATCAATAGCAGTCGATTTTTCTTTTGGTTTGGGTTTAGTGACAGTTGTGCCATTTTTAAGTATCACTTGTTCAGTTGGTGGCACATATCCATTCTCAACAATTTTCCAAACATCATGGTCCGAAGATTGCAGAAAGTAGTTCATTCTTGCTTGCCAATATGCATAATTTGAACTATAAAAAATAGGTGGTCGAGAGACCGATGTTCCCTCTCCTTTGGCCATAATTTCAACTTCAGTTAGAATCTCCCTATAGATTGTTAAACCCTTTAAGAGGAATCCGCTCTTATACCAATTGAAATTGTGGTAGGACCGCTGTTATTGAAGTATAAATATATGACCAAATCTCCTAAAGGGGGGCGAATAGGACTTTTAAAATTTTAATCCTTCTTAAATGAAAATTCTACAAATTTTAACATGAGTTAAGTAGGGTTATCTCGATATCAACTTAGATAGTGAAACTCTAATTGCTGTATTATATTAAAACATGTATTATGCATAATTTAAACATTCAATCAGTCAATACATGTGAACATAAATAATCATCACAAACACAACGTATATAGTGGTTCGGCTATATGCCTACTCCACTCCCGGCTGACACACTCCCCTTGGAGTGTGCCAGATTTCACTATCAAATGGTTTAAAATTAGGTTAACCATTAACCTTCACAACCTATACAAGGTTACCTAAGGAGTTTACACAAGATAACCTTAAAAGCCTACACAAGGCAAACAAGTCTTACGCAAGGACATAACCAGGAGCCTACACAAGGTGAAGCCGACACAAGGCTAACAAGTCCTACACAAGGACTTAGTGTATTCTCCCACCGGAGGCCTATGAAGATCTTAGTTTGTTAACCACTGAATATCAGTCCTACATAAGGAAGGATCTCTAGGGTCACTGGACTCTAATGACTTACTTGTAACTAGGTGAGCCCCGTTGTTAGCACGTGCTGAAGATAACCTTTTTTATTGATTAAGTATCTTCAGCTCCCTTGATTCGCAACTGTTATAGATGCTCCAATAAAGGTCTCTGATGTTGGGTTAGGGTATTCTAATGAATCTTCTCTATTAAATGTTGGTCATTAAGTAAGGGAGAGATTCCAGAATATTTTCCATTCAAAGGATTTTAGTTTAATAAATTACCGTTAAGAGTGTTGCTGAAAGATTCTTAAATGGTGGAGTTCATACTTCAATCCGATATATTAATTTCCCAATGATTGCATTTAAAACTGGATTGAAGGATGAACTCTCATGAGAAAAGGGATTCAAGATTAGGGTAAAACAAATATAGCAATAACTCTCTTAAATCTCTCTCTGTTTCTCTAATTGAAACCTAAGAAGCAAGCCTATTTAAATAGGAAATAAAGTTCAAACGGTAAGAAAACGGGCAGAAATCTATCTCCGTTCGATGTCATCGAAGTTTTCTTCGATGTCTCGAACAGACTCCGATGTCATCGAGTTTTTCTTACCAAGAGAACTTTGAGGTTTGCTTGGAGAGTTATGGAATTCAAACATTGATATCATTGAGACTACATTGATGTCATCGAAGTTTGAATTTCAATGACATCGAATAGAGTTTGATGACATCGAATAATTTCTATTTTTTCTTCACAAACTATTTGAATAGATTGGTCCCAATTTTGATGTCATTGATTCTTCTTCCTCGATGTTATCGAAGTTTGAAATTCAATGTCATCGAAAGAAGTTTGATGTCATTGAATAAATCATGATTTTCCTTTATAGCTTGCTAGACATTTTATACCTATGTTTTGATGTCATCGAGCCTTCCTTAATGTTATCGAAACAAATTTTATGTAACATCCCGGCGAATATCTTTAGAAAATGAACTCAGACTTAAGTAAATTGAGTCACTCGCTTGCAAGCCAAATCTAAGGATTCAGACCGTCAGAATCTGACCCAACTACACCCTCGGATCAGGAAAAATTTTCAACACATGTCAGTGTACTTATAGCCCTGATCGAGTACCGGTGACCGTTGAACTGAAACTAGTCCCCTGCGGTCGATCTATAAATCTGATCGAATTAAAAACTTAGCTTAACCAAGATCCAATGTTGGGGGACTTACTCCCGACCGTATGCAGAAAAGGGGCCCCCAAATGCGCTCCATTGGACCGAAACAGACGAGTTTTGGCTATAACCTAAGTATATTATGGCCCTGGGCCATTCCCATCAGTTCTGGGCCTATATAAGGGCCTTAAACCCTCTCACTCCCTTCACATATGAATTTGCAACCCTAGGAGAGAGAAGAGAGCAAAGAGAGAAGGAAAGAGAGAGAGAGAGTGAGTGAGCGAGAAAGTGGGAGACTGTTCTTAGGATTCGATCCCACCCCTCCACGTGCTTAACCATCGCTACTGTATTGCTATACCTGTGATTCTGATGCCATTTTCAGGTAAGAAATCCTAACCCTAATCTGTTTTAGGGATTCAAATAGAGTAAATAGTGAAATAGCTAACCTATTTCATGTTATAGGTTACCGTTGTGCCGTAGGCGAGGACTTTCTGTTTAAACTGAGTTCGTTACGGGTCAACCGGTGAAAGGTGTGGACTATAAATGTTTAGGTTATGGTTTTCAAGGCTTTTAATGTCAGTTAATGATTTATGACTGACTTGATTGCTATCACATGCTTAGATACGATGCTTCCCGCGCTTTACACATATATATGAACTATGTTGAATATAGTGTATTCCATGTGTTTGTTGATATGATTGAATGAGTATGGAATATAGATTTGTACTTGCCATGATTATTCGTCATGAATATATGGTTGTTATACGTGTGACAACTCCTTGGTAAAAGGATTTGCCCTAACACCTGTTATAACCAACATACGTCACGTATGTTGAAGTGTGTAGTCTAAGTGCTTGTAAAAATGTCTGAATGAATATGGAAGTTGGATCTGTGCTTGCCATGATTATTAACTATGAATATATGCTTGTTGTGTATGTGGTAACTCCTTTGTAAAAGGGTTTGCCATGATATAGGTTATAACTAGTCTAATACAAGTATGTTGAAATGTGTAGTTTAAGTGTTTGATAAAATGCCTGAATGAGGAAATGCTTATTGGAATGTATTTAATGAGGGTGTTGAGATAGGATTCTCAATCCCCTTCTCTATAATTACAATTCCCTTTATGTAACCTATCTTACTACTATGTGTTATACGGATGAAATGCCTATGTAAGATAACATGTGTATTATGTGTTTCTTGAAATACTCAACTAGGATTTATATTTAGATTTAGTTGTCACATTTGTCATTGATTATCACTTATGAATACTATCGTTTGAAGTGTGATTGGGACTACGATGTAGTCTAGGCAATCGGTAATAATTCTCGAGTAGTGGATGAGGTCATTTCACCACACAAGACACATTCGATGAATCTAAGGCGTACGATGATTGTCGACAGTGGTACCATGTCGATTAATTCAGCGTACACTCGTACCAGTCAAACTTATCTAATAAACCAATTGGCCTATTGTGTGTTTACCATGTATTGATGCTATGCTTGAATCTAAGGTACCACTTACCAATGTAAAGCCCGTTAAACCTTGGTACCACGATCCGCTAAGACTCATAAGCCAGGCATGGTGGTATGGGACACTGTGGTCGAGCTGTCGGCCTATGCTGGGGCGACGAGCCTCCCTGTAGTGACCAGTGAGCAACCCAAACTCGTGAGCCAAATACGGTGGTATGAGACACTGTATCCGAGCTGTCGGCCTACACTGATGTAGCCTGGCTGTGGTCCCCAGTCGGGTCGGTGACGAGCCTTCGAAAATAGACTGTCAGTTGGTAGGGCATTGGTGGAGTGACTTCGAGTACAAAATAGGCCTACCTCGGCGCAACCTGACTGTGGTCCCTAGTTGGGTTGGCGACGAGCCTTGGAAAATAGACTGCGAGTTAGTAGGGCATTGGTGGTAGTGATCTCAAGTGTGAATTAAGCCTACGTTGACAATGACGAGCCTCTCGTAGTAACCTACAATATAAACTCATGAACTTGCCCATCGTATGTAATAAATTAGGATTGACGACCCTAGATGGATCATTGTTTGGGTAAATGATATAAAGGGCGGTACCTTAGCTTCTCAATCCTGCTGTATGAAAAGGTTTAATAAGAACTTGGTAATCACGTTCATGCACCGCATTGCATATGCCTTTGGTGTTGGTGTTGAGCACAAAGGAACGGGTGCATGCCGCGACCGTAAGAGAAAGATCGCAGAGAGAGTGCAGCGAGGGCATGCATCATTAATATATATCATGTTTGCATTAACCAGATTATTTAGGGATGTTTGATTGTATTACTTTATCATTACTGCTTGATCGAATTGATAACATGTTAACCTTTGCCTTATAGCTCCACTGAGTTGATCACTCACACTCACGTTCTAGGACGGTGTTTTAAAACACCAACCAGACTCTGTTGTAGTTGTAGATGATGGCGAAGCTTAAGAAGTAGAGCCTGACTTTTATGATGATGAGGAGTTCTCCTATATGCAACTTTCAGGCGGGTCTATGTAGACCATGTTCTGATCGATGAGGTTACAGGGATGCTGATTAGTTGCCATTACACCTTTTTATTTTATATTTTTAAACTCACATGTATATATATTTTGTCCATTTTGGGAGTATACATGTACATACTTAACCTGGTAACATGTTCACACTCTGGAGACCCACATCCGTTTATGTATTTTATGTATCTATCACAGTCTTTCGTTTGCTTAAATTTAACTATCTCTGGAGTATGATATGCTGATTTAATATAATCCTACTCATGTTTGAGACACTAATACAGACAACATTTAATCATCATTATCTATGTTGCATAAGTGATGTGCTGGAACTCGGGAGTTGGGCTCCTTCTCGACCCCCGATTTTCAAGGCATTACATTTTACCTGAGGTGTTTTGGTCATGGAATGTGAAGTTTTTATTTACCTTTGGAGACCTTTGAACACATCCATTTTGTTGAGACTTCAGCTTGTAGTCTTCATGTGGGGCTCACTAGACTCTATGACTCACTTGTCACATTAATTGACAAACTAGGGCACTTTCATTTATAACTTTGGTTTGTGTCTGAGAATATTCAACTTGTATCCTACCTTGTTCAGTTAATTCTTATATGCTAACATTCGTACTTCTTAGAACTCCATTAGAGTCCATGGAGTTATTCAGGGATGTTGATCCTACTTTTGAAACAATTGGAAGTGGTGGATTATGGACTTTTAGTTCGGCTTGCACTACAAATGCATCAGAGGCCTCATTGAGTTCCATGTTCTTCAATATTTCCACTAACTCGAATAGATCGTCTACTTATGTTATTAAAAGCTTCAATTAACAACCATGCGCTAGTTTTATAGGGCATGCCAAAATGGTGTTGGTCCTTGAATTCGGCCTGCTAAATTTGTGCGAGGATTGATGGCATGCCTTTGTAAAAACAATTTTAGGATTTCCAGTTTCATCGGACGTCGGATTCGGCCGAAACTGACCTTTGTAGTTCACTCTGTACGCCCCGTGGATCGTGTAAGACGATCCAAATCTCTTCTTAGTCCATCCATCGACGAGTTTAGACGCCGATTCAGTCAATCCCGCGCGCGAAACTCGCCAAAGGGTGAATATTTGCAAGTGGGAGTGCGAATGTGTCTGAACCAATACGGGGGGCCATACCGCTACTTAAAATGGGATCTAAGGTGGGTCCCATGACTTTTCAACACCCCGGGGGGTGTGGACCCCGCCCCCGTGCAGACCCACCGTTGGCGAGGCAGACACCCGATGGGGCCCCGCCCAGCTAGGCTGCACCCGACAGATCATCTAGGCCCCCACTCACGTGTGGGACCTCCCCTCCCACTCTAAAAACCCTCATTTGGGTCTTTTTTGTAAAAATCCAACCCCCTTTACTCCATATTCTCTCCCAAACCTCTCAAATCCTTCTTCCTCTCTAATCCATTACACCAACCCACCTTCCAAGCTTTGAATCTCCTTCTCCTTCATCACAACTCTCCCATTTGTCATTCCAAGTGCTTCAAACTCTACTACCTCTTTCAATTTCCTCTCAAATCTCCTTCCATACCTCTAGAACACTTCCTTTTTCCTCATTTTTTTACAACATTTGCCTCCTTCCTTCCTATTTGAGAACACAAACCCCTTTGTGTTTCTCAAAACTCTAATACTCACCAACCTGTCTTGTTTTTATGGCTTTCTTTGCGGTGATCACCGCCATCCTCTCCATCTCTACACTCTTGTCTCTTATGACAAGGAAAAGAGCGGCCCCAGATGAGGCCGGGCAAAGTCGACCATGCCATCCTATGAGGAGGGCGGACGTCAAAGCAAGTACTAGTGTCGGGCAAGAACGGAGGTCCAAGCGGGACCTCGATCCTCGGATTCCGTTGGAGAGATCCCTGCTACCGAATATCGGCCTTGGCAAGTTCCACAATCGCAAGGTCGTGTTTGAAGCACACTTCGATGAGAAGTTATCTGGGACGTACCCAGTCATCGACTTTCTCGTGGATAATGGGTGGGGTCCCATATTTGAGGCAAAGGAGCCTGCAAGCAAGAACACTGTGCACACCTTCTACGCCCTCATTCGAAACCCGTAGTTAAAGCCTCTCCAGTTTTCCATCCCTTTGGGAAGGCAGGAGATTACGATTGGTGTGGATGAGATTGCTCATGTCATGGATATTGAGAAGGGATCGGTGCATGCTAGCGAGGGGGATTACGCTAGTGAGCGGGAGAAGAGACTCCGCACGCGATTCCTTTGTGGCCAGGCCGAGCATTGGAGGTGGGGGACTGACCTCGCTTCATCTAAGATGACAGACGACTTTCGTCTGCTCCACAACATATGCACGTTTAGCATGTATCCCCGAGCGAGAAACCGCACCGAGTGCACGAGGTTCATGGTGGACTTCCTGTTTCGAGTTGGAAAAGGAGACAAAGTATGTCTGCCCACTCTCATCCTGACGTAGATAATCAAAGCGGTAAGGTCCAATAGGGAAAGCACCGCGCTGCCATTTGGCCGACTGATTTGTAAGATCGCCCACCACTACAGCTTCCGACTCCATAGGGATGACGTCGCCCCAATCCATATCATCAATACAAGCACGCTTGACAATATGGGGATTGGCAAAGGGCAACGCCGAGGCTGCCTTGGGGAGAAGAGTGACGATACTGAGGAGGAAAGTGATGAGATCGAGGAGAGCGAGGGTGAGGAACAAAGTGGCGATGAAGAAGAAGGAAGTGGTGAGGATGGCAATGGGGATGATAGCAGTGGTGAGGAGGAAGAGCAAGAAGAGGAAGAAGTAGAGGCCCAGGATATTGATGAGGGCTCTCCTCCTACAGCACCGGAGTGTGGCAGTGATCAAGCCGCTTTCGAAGCCCGCTTAGCTCAACTTGAGGAGGGTCAGTCGACTTGCGACAAGAAGTCAAAGAAACTCGGGCCGAGGTGAAGAAAGAGCTCGAGGAGAACAAGGCCTTCATGAAACAAAAATTCAAGGTGTCTCACACCTTGAAGGCTATCCGGTGCTGCATGCAGGATAAGGGTGTACCTCCACCATCTCCAGATTCTGACGACTAGTCGTACATAATCGTCTTTTAGCTTGCCTTGTTGCTGGTTTTCCTGTTTCCATGTATAGCCTTGGTAGGGTTAGTTATATGTTTTAGTGTTTAAGGCTTGTTTAAATTAGCTCTCATGCATCTTCTGTCATGATTCATGTAATGCTGCATCTCAAGTATTATGACGATTTTGGTAAATGAAATACATGAAGCTTCTTTGAATTTGAATGTGAATGATGTATGAATGCGTGTATGATCTTATGATAAATTTCACAGGTTGCACCCTATGTTGTACATAGGAAATGCCACCTAAGAGCTTGCGGAGTACGGAACGTCTCACACTTGGCGATTCGATTGACGGGGCTCCTCCCCTAAGCGATAGCCAGACGACCCCAGTTTGGGCCTGACTCACGACACTATGCCAGATTCCCAGCCGGCCACTGGCCCAACTAATGGGCCGACACTTGTTGCACCACCGGTTCCTGAGCAAAATCGCGCGTCTACCTCGATGCCACACATACCTCAGTCAGCTCCTCCTCCTGATAGGTTGGAGCAGATGATACTCTTGATGTAGCAGCACCAACAACAACAGCAACAGTTTTTCGCCACCATAGCAGGGGTCCTTGCCCAGAATATGAGTGTGGTTCCGCCTGCATCACTTACGCATCCTGCTGGGAACATAAATACCAGGGGACTTTTTGAGCGCTTTCAGCGTTTCCATCCTCCCACTTTTATAGGTACTCACAGACCCGAGGAGGCTGAATACTGGCGAGATCGCATCTCTAAGATGTTGAAGCTGCTATACTGCACTGAGGCAAAACAAGTTGAGCTAGTCACCCATATGTTCGAGGAGGCTAGTTTATGGTGGGACAACATCCTACGAACGGTTACCACAGGGCATGTGTGGACTTGGGGTGCATTTGAGACACACTTCCAAGGGAAGTACTTCCCTCTCACTTACCGTGATGAAAAAGAAAGTGAGTTCCTTCGCCTCCAACAGGGAGGGATGACCGTGTCAGAATACGAGAACAGATTTACGGAGCTAGCCAGACACGCTCCTTTGATCCTGTCTGACGAGACGATGAAAATGCGGCATTTTTAAGATGGGCTACGGCCCGAATCCGCGCTAAGATGTGTTGCGCTAGCATTCCTAATTATGTCGTGCTAGTCAACTTGTCTCTACGAGCTGAACAACATGGAGACAGAGTTTCTCAGACACGTATACCAATGGGCCCCAGGCCTCGTCCCGAATCACAGCACTAGCCAGTCTTAGGTAAGAGGCCACATGTCAGGCTCATGGCTTCGCCAACCCAGCAAAGGCGAGCGAAATGTTGGTGTACATATTACGATAAAAGTGGACACACTGACCCCTTCTGTTTTACTGAGATGAAGGACAATGGTCTCACGCCACCTCAGAAGATCGATTGTCAACCACCAAGTGATGTAGCGACTCCACCTCTACGATCTGCACCACCAGCGTAGCCACTTTACCGACCACCTATATCCCGAAACAGGTCGCCTTAATGACCTATGGCAGCGCAACCAAACTATCCTCAACAAGCCCGTGTACATGCACTTGCAGCTGAAGCACCTGAGTCAACAACTGCAGCGCCTTTGACCTTTGAGGTCAATGTCCACATTCAAGGTACACTTATATTCCTATTGGTTGACACTGGGTCTATTAAACCAATTCATATGAAAGAATAGGCCTAACAATGGATTAATATAACAACTATAAAATAATAATATGGTAACTAGAGGTGGCAAATATGTCGAAAATAATAGAAGGGTCAAAACGGAAAATTTCTACAACTTCGAGTTACCAATAAGCTGGTCATATCTTTTCATATTAAAGTTTAGTATGTGGTGTTTATTTAGGAATTATTTATAATCATACTAGGAATTATCCTGTGATTAAATTTGATTATACGTAAAGATATATATATATTTTTAATTATTTTTGTACAATTAAATTAAAACCCTCGGGTAGGATTAAGTCTCATAGTATAATACTCTATAAGCTCATGTTAGTGGCGGACTATAGTAAAATGTTATAAGTTTCTTATTTCCCTTGTAAATTCAAGGTTCATACCATGTCGAGGAGATGTCCCTCTTCTTTCCTTTCTCGCGGCCTTATGTTGCTAGCATTCCAAACCTCTGAAATATTTTAGGACTCTCGACTCTTCCTTCCCTCTCGAAGTTAATGAAACCAAAGTGTAATCTGCCCATAACCCCTTAGCCGTATGATCGAAATAGTGACATACAAATATAATTTTAGGAGATTGAAAACCCTTCTAATATAGTCTTTTGACTATGAGCACCATGGAAAAACTTATTATCCACCAAGTTAAACATAGGTTAAACAAGAACTCTCGTTAAACAAGGCCCAAGGGACAACTTTATAGACATGAGGCTTGAACCTCTTAATGAATTATAAGACTCCTTAAATACTTAGGATGATCAGGTTTCAAAATTTCAGAACCATATCCCTACAAGGCATTCGCTGCTTGACTCAATTCTTAATCCTGGATGATTACCAAAGGACTTACTGCTTTGACAGAGCAGAAGACCAGGATTCGTCAGGATTAAAAAGGGATACAACGAGTTGTTTGCCCTGGTCAGGCGGGCAATCGACTTATCGGATTTGAGCCCACCACAACTGTCTTTCCGTATTAGCCCGATCATAAAGAGTAGATTATATCACCCTTAGGTAAACTTTAACATCAAATACTTAGCATGATAATAATGATTTGGACATTTATCTTCAAACCTCAAAGGTAGAAACTTTTAAGGGGGGTAGACCAATATGAGCTAGGCTGATGTAGTTATTATATACCCTAACACGTATTGAACCTTTACGTATTACCCTTAGGTAATTTCGGGGATGAAATTGTTCTTTAAGGGGGCTAGATTGTAACGTCCCGGAAAAATCCGTTCAAAGACCTGAGTACCACCTTAGGCAGAAATCACTAAGGACCAAATCCTTTAGAAATTAGACGAAGATTAATTAAGTGCTTAACTAAATCACCTATCGAATTAGCTTGGACAACTTTTAATACGAACTGCAAGACCCAAAATCAGTAGGATCGTTGACACTACATTACCCTGAAACCTAGGATCAATCTCTAAATCCAGTTACTCTCGGGAGCACATTGAAACTCCGTATCGGGCCTGGACCATGCGTCGAAAGTCCGATTATCGCGAAACTATACGGTTAAGACTGCCTTACTGGACTTGACAACCACCTCGGAAATCAAGTCCAGATAATATGCCAAAATGCACAACTTGAGCCCAGAGCGAAGTCTGTGAGAAACGCGAATATCTTTAGAAAATGAACTTAGACTTAAGTGAATTGAGTCGTTCGCTTGCAGGTCAAATTTAAGGATTCAGACCGTCAGAATCTGACCCAACTACGCCCTCAGATCAGGAAAAATTGTCAACACAAGTCAGTGTACTTGTGGCCCTAATCGAGTACCGGTGACCGTTGAACTGAAACTGGTCCCCGCGGTCGATCTGTAAATCTGATCAAACCAAAAACTTAGCTTGACCAAGATCCAATGTTAGGGGACTTACTCCCAACCGTATGCAGAAAAGGGACCCCTAGATGCTCTCCGTTGGGCCGAAACAAACGAGTTTTGGCTATAACCTAAGTATACCATGGTCCTGGAGCCATTCCCATCAGTTTTGGGCCTATATAAGGGCCTTAAACCATCTCTCTCCCTTCACATACGAATTTGCAACCCTAGGAGAGAGAAGAGAGCAAAGAGAAAAGGAAAGAGAGAGAGTGAGTGAGAGAGAAAGTGGTAGATTGTTCCTAGGATTCAATCCCACCCCTCCACGTGCTTAACCATAGCTACTGTATCGCTATACCGGTGATTCTGACGCCATTTTCGGGTAATAAATCATATCCCTAATTTGTTTTAGGGATTCAAATAGAGTAAATAGTGAAATAACTAACCTATTTCATGCTATAGGTTATCGTTGTGCCGTAGGCGAGGACTTAGTGTTTAAACTGAGTTCGTTACGGGTCTACCGGCGAAAGGTGCAGACTATAAACGTTTAGGTTATGGTTTTCGGCTTTCAATGTCAGTTAATGATTTATGACTGACTTGATTGCTATCACATGCTTAGATACGATGTTTCCCGCGCTTTACACATATATATTAACTATGTTGAATACAGTATATTCCATGTGTTTGTTAATATGATTGAATGAGTATGGAATATGGATTCGTACTTATCATGATTATTCGTCATGAATATATGGTTGTTATATGTGTGACAACTCCTAGGTGAAAGGATTTGCCCTAACACCTGTTATAACCAACATACGTCACGTATGTTGAAGTGTGTAGTCTAAGTGCTTGTAAAAATGTCTGAATGAATATGGAAGTTGGATCTGTGCTTGCCATGATTATTAACTATGAATATATGCTTGTTGTGTATGTAGCAACTCCTTTGTAAAAGGGCTTGCCAGGATATATGTTATAACTAGTCTAATACATGTATGTTGAAATGTGTAGTCTAAGTGTTTGATAAAATGCCTGAATGAGGAAATGCTTGTTGGAATATATTTAATGAGGGTGTTGAGATAGGATTCCGAATCCCCTTCTCTATAATTACAATTCCCTTTATGTAACCTATCTTACTACTATGTGTTATACGGATGAAATGCCTATGTAAGATAACATGTGTATTATGTGTTTGTTGAAATGCTCAACTAAGATTTATATTTAGATTTGGTTGTTTCATGCTGTCATTGATTATCACTTGTGAATACTATCGTTTGAAGTGTGATTGGGGTTATAATGTAGTCCAGGCAATCGGTAATGATTCTCAAGTAGTGGATGAGGTCATTTCGCCACACAAGACACATTCGATAAATTCGAGGCGTACGATGATTGTCGATAGTGATACTATGTCGATTAATTCGGCTTACACTCGTACCAGTCAAACTTGTCTAATAAACCGATTGGCCTATTGTGTGTTTACCATGTATGGACGCTACTGTTTGAATCTAAGGTACCACTTACCAATGTAAAGCCCGTTAAACCTTGGTATTATGATCCGCTAAGACTCATGAGCCGGGCATGGTGGTATGGGACACCGTGGTCGAGCTGTCGGCCTACGCTGGGACGACGAGCCTCCCCGTAATGACCAGTGAGCAACCCAAACTTGTGTGCCGAATACGGTGGTATAGGACACTGTATTCAAGCTGTCGGCCTACACTGGCGTAGCTTGGTTGTGGTCTCCAGTCGGGTCAGTGACGAGCCTTCAAAAATAGACTGCCAGTTGGTAGGGCGTTAGTGGAGTAACCTCAAGTACAAAATAGGCCTACCCCGACGCAGCCTGGCTGTGGTCCCTAGTCGGGTTGGCGACGAACCTTCGAAAATAGACTGCCAGTTGGTAGGGCATTGGTAGTAGTGACCTCGAGTGTGAATTAAGCCTGCGCTGACGGTGACGAGCCTATCGTAGCAATCTACAGTATAAACTCGCGAACTTACCTATCGTATGTGATAAACTAGGATTGACAACCCTAGATGGATCATTGTTTGGGTAAATGATATAAAGGGCGGTACCTTAGCTTCCCAATCCTGCTGTATGAAAAGGTCTAATAAGAACTCAGTAATCACGCTCATGCACCGCAGTACATGTGCCTTTGGCGTTGGTGTTAAGCACAGAGGAAAGGGTACATGCCACGACTGTAAGAGGAAGATCGCAAAGGGAGTGCAGGCGAGGGCATGCATCATTAATACATATCATGTTTGCATTAACCAGAGTAGTTAGGGATGTTTGATTGTATTGCTTTATCATTACTGCTTAATCGAATTGATAATATGTTAACTTTTGCCTTATAACTCCACTGAGTTGATCACTCACTCCCACATTCTGAGACAGTGTTTTAAAACACCAACCAGACTCTGTTGTAGTTGCAGATGATGGCGAAGCTGACGAAGCAGAGCCTAACTTTTATGATGATGAGGAGGAGTTCTCCTATATGCAACTTTCATGCGGGTCTATGTAGACCATGTTCTGATCGACGGGGTTACAGGGATGTTGATTAGTTGCCATTACACCTTTTTATTTTATATTTTTAAACTCACATGTATATATATTTTGTCCATTTTGGGAGTATACATGTACATACTTAACCTGGTAACATGTTCACACTCTGGAGACCCACATCAGTTTATATATTTTATGTATCTATCACAGTCTTCCGTTTGCTTAAATTTAACTGTCTCTGGAGTATGATATGCTGATTTGATATAATCCTACTCATGTTTAAGGCACTAATACAGACAACATTTAATCATCATTATCTATGTTGCATAAGTGATGTGCTGGAACTCGGGAGTTGGGCTCCTGCTCGACCCCCGATTTTCAGGGCGTTACATTTTACCTGAGGTGTTTTGGTCATGGAATGTGAGGTTTTTATTTACCTTTGGAGACCTTTGAACACATCCATTTTGTTGAGACTTCAACTTGTAGTCTTCATGTGGGGCTCACTAGACTCTATGACTCACTTGTCACTTTAATTGACAAACCAGGGCACTTTCATTTATAACTTTGGTTTGTGTCTGAGAATATTCAACTTGTATCCTACCTTGTTCAGTTAATTCTTATATGCTAACATTTGTACTTCTTAGAACTCCATTAGAGTCCATGGAGTTATTCAGGGATGTTGATCCTACTTTTGAAACAATTGGAAGTGGTGGATTATGGACTTTTGGTTCGGCTTGCACTACAAATGCTCTAGAGACCTCATTAAGTTTCATGTTCTTCATTATTTCCACTAACTCAAATAGATCGTCTACTTATGTTATTAAAAGCTTCAATTAACAACCATGCACCAGTTCTATAGGGCATGCCAAAATGGAGTTGGTCCTCGAATTCAGCCTGCTGAATTTGTGCGAGGATTGAGGGCATGCCGGAATCGATTGGGTTCGATTCAAACTGTGACCACCAACCCTTGGTGTCAAGATAGAGTAAAGTTCACTCGTTGCTCGACCGTTCATCTATTCAGCCAACTTTCATGCACTCGTTACTCAAGCGACTGGCGGAGGTTGGGACTCTTTCTCCAAATGAGCTCTTTTTTGCCTTGGATATCTAAGGACTTGCGAAGATGAAGAAGTTGTATAATTGGAACGAAAAGGAGAAAATATGGATGTAGTGAGAAGATATGAATAAATTACCACTATTAAATGATTGCCCACCTGGTTGAGAGTAGCGTGATGCTTCCAAGAGTAGCGTGCTGATGAGCGAAGTAAAGGCGATGCCGAAAATTACAATTATAGTAAGCCCAATGTAGGAGTATAGGCGGACGAGTTCCTGATCTACCATCTTCTTTCATATCTGACATGCAGGCGCAAATGAAAAGGAATTACAATTAGTAGCTAAGAGCTAAGTCAGTCTAGTGCGTGCACAAGGACAAACTGAACCTAATTCTATGTTGAAGGTCCGCTACTATTTAGCAAGGAGAGACTAAACCTAAATATATAGCGTTGCACCGGATTAATAGTAGTGTTTGTTGTTGGGTTTTTGAGTATCTTCTTATTAGATCAGCTTCTTCTGATATTTATATGCTTTAGGAAGAAAGACGGTAGAATAATCATCTATCCACATTGCTTTTATCGCGTCTAAACAGTTGGGAAAAAAGTGGTTACACTTTATCAACCCTAATTTAATCTATTTGAATTCATTTTGAAGTTGATGTGGCTGGAGCAACCATTCAACTTCACTTGAAAGAACTAAAATGTCAAAAATGCGCGAAGACAACTAATCTATGAATCTATGTCATTTATCTCTCAGTTATCTTTTGTGCTGCGTACCAACATTAGTGCCTTATTCACACGAATTTTGGTACAAATGCTATTTATACTAACCACACGCGACCAAATTCCTAATAAACGATGTGGGTGACCTTGATCATCCCAATGCCTGTATTCTGTTTAAAATAAGCCAAAATGAAATTGATAGGCACGCACCCTGACTGATACATGAGATGTAGCAGCATCTTTGCACAATACACATGATTGACTAGTTGAATAGTGGGAGCCATTTTTCAGTAATCCAAACCATTTATCTGCTGGATCTCACTGCGAATGGAGAGTGCCATTGAAAGATCAGACTGACGTTAGAACCCTTGACTGTGGACCGTTGTTGTATCTCTCTTCCTAACCAACTTCTAATTAATGCGAGAGCCTATGAATAAGAGCTTTGAGGCATAGTCCATCCATCATCGGACACAACAGACCAACGGTCTGGATTAGCCAACCATGGCCCACTTGTAGTAACCTAAAAACCATGTGTGGTGTGCAAAGATAGAGTGCGTTTCAAAACTGAGATGATGAGTTGAAGTGCGCGTCAAGGGTGGGTGAGTATGTAAAATAAAAATAAAAATCATTGGATGGTTTGAAAAATAATCCGATGGCCCCAATTCAACAAACAAGTGTCTAAGAATCAAAGGTTAAGATTGTTGGAACAATTTGATTTTGGGACCCTAACTTAGGGACAGTGAGTTCGACATTTTAGTGGTCTGAATTGTCTTAGTATATGCCTAATGTACAATTTCTACGTGCCTGCATATCAAGAGTACTACGCACTAGGAGCATCAAAGAAACGGATTCCTATGTTAGTTTTTCACCATTTAAAAATGGGAGCTGACGTCCAGATTGATGATTGGAAATTTTTGTTAAAAAGGATATGAACCCTCCATTTTGCAAGCCATCAGAATCTGATTAGTGTGTTGTGGGAGTGGTGGCTTATCCACCACATCTCTATCCTTTAAAAGCTACTGTGTTTATTCTTGATGAACGGTATGGATCAGAAGGGGCGAGCTGAATGGGATCCCCTCGGTGATGGACCCAAACCACTGCCATTTAATAGTATATCAAGACCGTTCAATTAATATGAATTTTGGGTGATATTAGTGGGTCTTGATAGCTAGAAGGTTTAACTTTGGTTAATGTATGAAAAGTGTATGATTTTCAGTGCCTGCATATCACCGTCACTGCCAGAGTAGCAAATAAATCCCCTTCCATGATTGCCGTTTTTAGCTGGAATGTGGAAAGATATAAATGGCAATAGTGAGAAAGAGAGGGGTACGGCATGTGTCAAATCCCATTCCAAACCAGACAAAATCATCTTCGGTCTCCACGTGCCAATGTCGTGGGCCTTTTCTTTTTTTTTTTTTCTTTTCAGAAATTCGTATTTTCTTTTGAAGAGCGGATTACGTGTTACCCGGGTAACACTTACCCTTACCGTATGGGGCCCACCTTGATGAATTTAATATATATCCACGCCGTCCATCCGATGCTTCAGCTCATTTTAGAACGTTAATCCAAAACCAAGCAATCTAAATCTCTTGTGTGCCACACCACTTGGAAAGTTAGTAGATCTGCTTACAGTGGGCCCTGGGTAGTTTTTAATGATGGGTGTTAAATCACCACGGTTTCCTGTGCTGGATCTGCTTAATGTTTTTAGTCTTAAAAAACGGATGGACGGCGTAGATATAGATATACAACACATCATCAAGGTGGGCTACACTGTAAGCGGTAACACCCACTAGGATGTTAACGGACGCGGATTTGCATGAAGTTCCTGTCTGTGAACTTAGGTGGGGCTAACCGTCATATTTTTGAGAAATCCACCCCGTCCATCGGTTTTCTTAGCTCCTTTTAGGACATGAGAGTAAAAGTAAGCTGGATAAAAGACTCAATTGGGCCGCACTAAAGGAAAAGGTGGGTAGGAAAATTCTTACCGTTGAAACTTCCCTGAGGTTTACATGCCATACATACCATTCATAAAGTCATTCCTATGCGGATGAACCGAGAACAAAGATTCAAAACCTCCGTGGCCCCATGAATATTTAAACTGTGGAAGTTCAATCCTCACGTTTTCAGACCAATTGAGTACTAGATCCTGCTCATTTTTAGCCTCATGTCTTAGAATAAGCTAAAAAAGCATGGACGGAATGGATTTCTCAAAAACATGAACGTGGCCCCACCTAGGTTCCTAGTGCAGGAACTTCCTGCGATAAATCCGCGTCCGATGATAATCGGGTAACAGCTAATCCGCTTCCTTTCTTGTGGGACGCGGATTGCGTCCTACCCCCGCCCGGACGGTAATCCGTCCAGCAGAGTTCTGTGGGGCCCATCGTGATTTAAGTATTTTATCCACACCGTTAATCGTTTTTATATGATCATTTTAAAGTGTGTAACAAAAATTGAAGTAGTTCCAGGGTTAAGTGGACCACAAAGTGGGGATTGAATGTCCACCATTAAAAACTTATTGAGAGCTGAAGAAGTGTCAGATCAAGCTGAAATTTGTGTTTTCACTTCATCCAAGTCTGCATGACTTTATTAATAGGTTGGGTGGTAAAAACACATCACAGTGGCCCTTAGAAAGGTTTCAGTGGTGGGTGTCATTATCATTGCAGCTTCCTTGCTGTGGTCCAGTGGAGTTGTGTATCTACTTCGAATTTTGGGTCATACTTTAAAATGATCATATAAAAACGATTAACGGTGTCGATAAAATACTTACATCACGATGGGCCCCACAGAGCTCTGCCCGGACGGATTACCGTCCGGGCGGGGTAGGACGCAATCCACGTCCCTTTCTTGTGAGGCCGGATCCACTTCATAGCATCGTTGGTTAAGCTTAACATACAGCACGACTTGTTGAGGTCCAAAGTGACGATTTCATAACATCCAATCCGTTCATCAAGTGTAAAAGGTCATGGTCTCAATGATGCTAAAATTAAGGGTCCATTCGATACTCATGTGGGCCATACCACAGGAAACATTTTTTATGTAGATGTGTTTTGTATGCCATCCTATCTATTAAGATGACAAACCCCATCAGAATGAGTGGACACTCCAAACATTTTGAAACTGATGTGGGATACACAATGTGATTTAAGAGATTCAAAGCATGATTTTACGAGATGTTACCCGACTGAGTTTCAGGTCGGCCGGCCCGATTTATGTAAACCCTTCGAAACAATGAGTGGGTAAACGTGTAGGGATCGGATGTCATCTACAATATAGTCTAGGCAAACATATGCTATTGTAGGTTAAGCTTAATCTAATAAGCTTTGTTTGATTAGGTTACAGAAAGCATGTTTGGAAATTGTTAGCTCCACCGGGCTCAAGGTCTCACAGACCCACGCCATGCTCACCATACGCGGCTGGTGTGATGAAGAACTCACGCACTACAGCGTAGTGTGGATTTTCTCTGGGCCCTACCATGATGCATGTGTTTTATCCAAAGTCATCTATCCATTTTTTTTTCCAGCTCATTTTAGGGCATGAGCCCAAAAATGACGCAGATCCAAATTCAGGTGGACCACATCAAAAAAAAAAAAAAAAAAAAAAAAACAATAGTGATTGAAAGCACACCATTGAAATTTTCATACAGCCCACTGTAGTGTTTATTTGCCATCCAACCTGTAGATTAGGTCACATAGAGCTGGATGAAGGGAAAACACAAATAACAGCTGGACCCAAAACTTTTGTGAGCCCCATAGGTTGTTAGTGGTAAGCATTCAATCACCAGTATTTCCTCTGGTATGGTCCACCTGAGATTTCCATCAGCCTCATTTTTTCCTTCATTCCATAGAATAAGCTGGAAAAATGGATGTGCGGGTCTGATCGGGATGCAGTCTCCTGCACCTCCGTACACCGTTGATCGGATTATGGGATGATTGAGGGGAGCTGCTTTGAAAATGTTCATGATTCAGGGATCGTCGCCCCATAGATGGATGACCCACAAAATATTAATAAGATGATGGTTATATGTAAATGAAATTTGTTCAATGTTGAAAGAGATGAAGTATTACAGTATATGTGGTTTCTTAGTGCCTTCCTATTGTGGGGCCTAGATTTCCAACGGTTTTGGATCATTGAAACATGTCCCTACATGCGTCCACAAACATGAAAGTTGGCTGATGAGAAAGATCCTAGAATTCCTCTGCCACTCCTGCTTGGATGCTGTCGGGAGGCCCGTGACCTTCCACGTCTTAACGTGGAACGTGAGCACTGCTAGATGGGAATTTCCTCCCCATAAAGCGGAAAGTCCATGCAACGCACGGACTCGATTTCGGCAATGACCCCTTTTGTACCGACCTGGTTGGTGCTTTGGGCCCACCATGATGTACCTGTTTTATCCATGCCGTACATCCATTTTTCCACGTCATTTTTGGGCTTTATCCCTAAAAAGAGGCGATACAAATCTCAGGTGCATTGGAAACCATGGTGATTGAATGTCCGTAAACACCCCACATTAGGCTCATAAGTTGATAGAGTTTGAATGGATAGATCGACGGACAACCATACCCTAATCCTAAATCTTAAACCCTAAGAACCCCTATCCTAAACCCTAACCCTAGAAGCCTAAATCCTATGAAACTCAATCCTAAACCTTAAACTCAGTCCATCCAACCCAGTCAAGCCGGTTAGCCTAACCTGAAACTCTAGGAACCCAAAACCCTATAGCCTTAAGTCAACTCGGCGAGTCAACTCACCTAGTTAACTCACTTGGTCAGCCTACCTAAGCCCATACATAACCCAGTCAACTCACCTAGCCAAGCCCAAAACTAATCCCAATCGGAGAGATAGTTAAAAGCTCAAAGTAGCAAACTTCACAACAGAGTGTTCAAAGGATGCTGCTTGCCAAAGCAGGGAGTCCAAGTGGTGACCGGCGGCAGCCTGGTTGCCGTCGGCTACATGGCACTCTCTTTCGCGCAACATCCCTCAAGCATGTAGGTTCCTCCTTTTTCAAACCTTAAGTGTGCGGTTGAGGTGCATTTACTCCAATGCACATCTCTTTACCCAAAATTATCATTTTACCAACTCATCTAACCCATGAGATGATGTCATGTGGCGATCTCTAATCTCAACCGTTCAAACATATTTTACCCCTAAGATCATAAGGAATTACAAGAAAACTGGGTTGGAGGACTATAAATAGCCCCCTCCCTTTCTCATTTCACACACACCAAGCTTCAGAGAGCCTTCTCATTTTAGAGAAGCTCACCCATTAGCCTTGGCCATTCTTCCAACAAAGAGAGTAAGAGAGAGAGAGAGAGAGAGAGAGAGAGAGAGAGAGAGAGAGAGAGCGACCCTAATTTAACCTAGCCTAGCCAGAGTTCAAGCCTCCCGAGACACCCAAGTTCAAATATGAGCCACTCAATCTAGGCTTGCGATACTACCATTCCTCCTACTATCCAAACATCTATCATTTTCATCAAATCAATGCATCAGTATCGTGCAACATTCATTCCTTTCTCAACCCACTGCTCCTCATATACATCAGCATCATAGTGTATTTTCATTGTTTTCACGCATCTGACGGGCGAGCGTATGCTCTGTGGCTTGCAGATATAATCAGATCTTTCCCATCAGAAACCTTACGTAGTTAGCCGCCGTTTTAGCATATACATTGCATTCCATCTTATTTGACTAGCGGGCATATGATTTGAGACCTGTCGATATAATCATAGTAGGTCCACTAGAAACCTTAGCTTGTTGGCTGTTGTTTTATCATAAGCATCCATATGGCATCAAGCATCCTTTGCACCTGCACTTGATCATTTCGAATGTATGCTCTGCAGCCTATCGATGGAGGCGAATCCTGCCCATCATAAATTTGGATCGATCAATCACTAGTATCGTTGCATCGCATTACATTTTCTGCACGCGAAAACAACCCTTATTCTTTAGAAATTAGTCATATCTTGTGAAGTAAAGATCGTACATCCATACAGACAAAGTGGGTGCCTAACACCTTCCCTCTTTATAACCACGGCCGCTTACTCGGAATCTCCGGAATGTAAATTCACGAGTCATCTTAGGGTTAAGAATCTTCGGGTTCTCGATCTTAAGCATTTCTATTAGCTCTAACCGACTATAGAATCGTAATAATTGGTTAGTGGCGACTCTGGTCAAATATCACATCTTTTACCCCCATGACAAAAGCCCTCATGCGAGGCAACAAGTGGAAATGAGAGAGTAGATCTCCCGTATCCTTGGGGAATCTGCTCCCTCTAACGTCCACAGAATGACGACTCTACTAGGGAGTAACAAGCTATATTAGTCACGATCCGACTTGAAAAATAAAATCTTACGGATTTCTGAAGAATACTTGTGTAACACCCAAAAAATTGGTACCTGAGTGCAAAGACTCTGATCCCGAGTTTCTGGGTTTTAACTTAATAAAATTCACACGTGTCCTAATTTAAATTCACATTTATTTCACACACAAATAATTAAAATAACACATTTCAATTTAGTGGAACAAAAACGAGGTAGAGAGAACAAGATTCAACAATATAGAGCTAACACCTGGAAGTTACGGTTCCAAAAGTGGAGACCACCCTTGTGAGGATTATACAAATTACAATAATTATAATAGGACAGAATAACAACTACCAATCAAGAAGAAGCTAGAGATATACTCGGCACCCCGAGCGCACCACCAACTGGTCATATTCCTAAGTTATCTGCATATGTCAAATAGGAGGCATCAAACACCAACATAGTGAATAAATATTCCCAAGATTGTTACTTGGGACATTTTAGTAGTTATTAGGTGTAACGCACTAAAATTTAGGGGTCGTGTAAACACTCGACCTCCAAGTTCCCAAGTGTCACTTATAACCTAATTTTAGTGATTTGCATATAATCTAATTTAAATTAGCAGAAATGGAATTTACTGGAACATAAACCACAACCACAACTAATCTACTAAAATGAATGCGGTTAAGATATACGAGTCTACAAAAAGATATCAAACGGGTCGCATAAGGTGTCGGCCGACAAAATACACATGTGAAATGTCCAAAAGAATAGTGCACTGAGTCCCCTGCTTAACAACCCATAGTCAGCCCGCTCAGTCTACGGTGACCTGCCAATAAGTTGGAAGTAGGATAGCTCCTCTTCCTCGTCTATGCTTACCCCGCTCGGCTCATCAAGCTCTGCATCACCTGCATCTAATGAAGCGTCTGGTTGGTGTTTTACAAGATCATTCCAGAGTGAGAGTGAGTGATCAACTCAGTGTGTGCCATTAGCCATAAGTTATATGAAATATCAATTGTATGATGAATTTAATGAAAAGCATACATTTACACATCTTTAAATAATCTTGTTAATGCATATGCATGAATTATGGTATGATGCATGACCTCACAACAACACTCCCTCAAGCAACTTCATCTAACGTTCGCGCATGACCAACACTCCCTCATTGTGACATCAAATACCGAGTCGTCAACCTAACTAATGCGAAGCGATCATGAACGTGTTAGTCGAGTTTTTAGTTAATTTTGTTCATCTAGCAGATTGAAAAAACTGGTACACCCTAACGATATCAATGCCCTTATCATTTTTGCGAGGCCATGACCCCTTAACTTGCGAGGCCAGGGCCCCGCGATCCTTGACCCCATCGGGTTCCTCACCCCTGATTGCAAGCACGTAAGGAGTGCTAGAAAGCGGGATCGCTCGCGGTCACTACGGAAAGGCTCGTCACTCTAGCGTAGGTCGACAGCTCGGACATAGTGTCCCATTCCACAATACCCGGCTCACAAGACTGTGGATCAATTTTTAACTGTTAGCAGTGGGCGTCAGTGGGCGAAGGGTGTTCTAGGTTCCAAACAAGCGTGAGCAAATATGGTTAACAAGCATGGTTGGTTAGTCGGTGGACTAGACCTGCCCAAATTCAGGTGAGTGTGTAACGCACGACATCGGGTGCAAGCAACCCACGTAGTCCCACTATTGTCGGTCATTTGCGTCCACCCAAATCAGTTAGTCGAGTCACAGGACGGCCCAACCAAGGGGACCACCCTCACAAATCTCAAATTCCTGACCAACTCAGAGAATGGACTATATTTAATAACACTTTTAAGCAACTATGAGTTCATCTTCAAGTACAGATGAAATTAAGCATACAACACATCAAGCGTAAAATTTCAGGATATGAAAATGAATGCAACTACTCTTTACAACATAAGTTAGACGTGTCTGCATGTGGTGCCGGATTGCCTAAGAAACAAAGGATAGCACATCATCCATAATGCAACAAAATACAGCAGGAAAAATACAATTATGCATACTACAAGGAAGTTCATGCAAAAATTAGATGCAAGAATGAACATGCAGCACCAATTTCATGCCCAAATAAATTGAAGACCAATTAAACAACAATTTATCAATGCATGCATGTTGGATAGACCTATCATGTAGGTTCCTAGCTAGATTTTCTCTAAGTTACTCATGCATATCATTCTAACATCCACAATCATTAAATCTATCCTAAAATTGGTACTTAGCCACCTAAAGATAATGGTCCACACTTGTGGATCACTGAGATCTTGCGGAATCGTCTAGGGATGCCAAACTCGCTGGTCGATTTGCTGAGGTCTTGAGTCAAATGCATTTGTATGTTAAGACTACATGCAAGGCCTAGCTCAACACAATGAATTTCTAGAGAAGATGAGTGGTTACCTCCCTAATCAGTTAAAAGTTGTGCTTGTAGTTGTGGTATGGGGTTCCTTGATGAAAAGGAAAGAGGAGCTGCAAGGCTCTACCTCCCTTGGGCCCCACCTTCAACTACAGCCCCCTTCTCTCTCTTATTTTCCTCTTCTCTCTCCTTTCTCTCCTCACTCTCTCCTGTCTTTTCCTGCTGGAGTTGCTGTGGAAGTGAGTGAGAGAGAGAGAGAGTTTAAGGGTCTTATACCCGAAATTTTGGGCCAAATGGCCCCAAGTTCTATTATTTCCCTTCAAATGGCCTTGTGGGACGGCTTTTTGGCTGATGGGGCTACCCTGATGCCACCTCTGGCCATGAAATTTATAGGATAGGTGCCCCATGGCCGATGAAGGGTCGTGCGAAGTTTGAAGGCAAATGAATGCGGAGTTTTACCGCAATGGGCCAATTTGCGATCAACAGTCACTGTTCCATGATCGGGGTTCAGAGTTTGTGGACGGGTGGAGAGAAATGTTTTCAGATTTCGATGTAAATTTAGAAGAGATCTAACGGCTGAAATGCCTCATTTCTCTGTTTCAAACAAGAGGGCCATTGATTTAAAATTTTAATCCTTGGGCCTAGGCCGAGGTGAGTCGCGCTTGGCAAGTGCCGACTGGGTAGTATGGATATTTCATTTTCGGGCGCCCTCTGGGTCCGTAATTCATGTCAGACCACAAGCCCAGCGAGGTCCACGACCTCCCCAAGTTTCAGATTTTTCTGCCCTTGGCCATTTCACGGCCCGCACAGGCAGTTGCCAAGTACAATCAGGCGAACCGGCTTTACGGCCCGTACTCGGTCCAAATATAATCAAACTCGACCATATTAATAGGATAACTCAGGTTAATTTGTTGGTGGTATCCCTCACCTGAGCGGTTTAATCAAGCGGTCCTGCAATAGTTCCCACGTGGACGCCTCAGGACACTGTTCTGGTTGGGTCGGGTGTTACAATCTACCCCCTTATAAATAAATTGTCCTCGAAATTTGTACCCGTTCATATTGTTGGAGCAAGTTTGGGTAATGCTTGCGGACTTTTACTTCTGTCTCCCAAGTGGCCTCCTCTTCATCATGGTGCATCCACAACACCTTAACTAACGGGATGACTTTGTTACGGAGCACTCGTTCCTTCCTGTTTAGTATTTGAGTGGGTCGGAGGATATATGTGACATTTTCCTTGAGCTCCACATTTTTCTACTTGATGACATGCGTAGGGTCAGGGGCGTACTTCTTCAACATTGAAACATGAAAAACGTTGTACACTCCAGTGAGTGGTGTGGGTAGAGCCAAGCATAAGTAACTGGGCCCACACGGTTTAGGATTTGAAAGGGCCCAATGTATCGTGGCGTTAGCTTCCCCTTCTTGCCGAAGGGCACAACTCCCTTCATTGGCGAAATCTTGAGAAATACGTGGTCTCCTGATTCAAATTTCAAGTCTCTCCGCCTCGTGTCGGTATAGCTTTTCTTTCTGCTTTGGGCCGCTAAGAGGCGGCATCTAACAACTTCAATCTTCTCAGTCGTCATTTATACTAGGTCCGGCCCTAACAAGCTTTTCTCACCAATTTCTACCCACCAATGTGGAGCTCGACACGGGCGCCCATACAAAGCTTCATAAGGCTCCATGCCGATGCTAGCCTGGAAGCTATTATTATAAGTAAATTCGGCGCAGGGGAGGTAGTCATCCCAACTCTCCTGAAAATTCGGCACACAAGCCCGCAACATGTTTTCCAATATTTAGTTCACTCGTTTGGTTTGCCCATCTGTTTGCGGGCGGAAGGCGGTACTAAATTTCAGCTTCATTCCCATAGCTTCTTAGATGCATGTACAGAAAATCGATATGAATCGGGTATCTCGGTCCGACACAATTTCTAATGGGACAGCATGAAGTCGTATTATCTCCTTGATGTACAACTTGGCTAAGTCATCGGCAGTGTTAGAAGCCCGTATTGGAAGGAAGTGAGCTGATTTCGTTAGCCGATCTACAATCACCCATATTGAGTCATGCCCCTTTTTAGTCTTGGGCAATCCGGAGAAAAATCCATGGATATGAAGTCACATTTCCATTCAGCCAAAGGCATGGGCTGCAAGAGGCCTGGCTGTTGGCGGTGCTCGGCCTTGACCTATTGACATGTGAGACATCGGGATACATAATCCGCTATTTTTCCCTTCATGTTGTCCCACCAATAGTTTCGCTTTAGGTCCTGGTACATCTTAGTGCTACCAGTGTGCATGAGTTGTGGGCAGCATTCAGGACTTTTTTCCGCAGTCCATGAAGATTTGGGACACAAAGACGGCCTTAGTACTGCAACCTCCATCAGAACCAACTCTTCACTCGGATTCTACATCATTTCTCGTTTTTTCTTTAATCCTTTTCAACAATTCATCGCCTTCCTAGGCTTCAATAATTTTACTATCAACTAGTGGTTGTACCTAGATGTGGGATATGATCTCATATGGTTCTTCCATTGTTAGCTTCATGTCAAAGTCCTGTACAAATTCCACCATGTTCCATTCCTTCACCATCAACTTGTTGGCCTTGCCTGGGTAGTAAGAGACCTCAACTTGAAGTCCTTCAATGTCTCCATCCAGCGACGCTGACTCATGTTCAGATCATTTTGAGTGAAGATGTACTTGAGGCTCTTATGATCACAGAAGAGCCCAAACTCGTCTCCATAGAGATAGTGTCTCCATATCTTCAAAACAAAGACAACCGCTGCTAGTTCGAGGTCATGGGTAGGATAGTTCTTCACATGCTTCCTTCGTTGCCGAGAAGCGTATACAATCGCCTTGCCTTTCTGCATGAGTACGCAACCCAAGCCCGCTCAAGAGGCATCAGTGTAGACGGTGTACTTGACCCCTTGCTCGGGTAACACGAGTACTGGCGCTGATGTCAGTTTATCCTTCAATTCTTAGAAAGCCGCCTCTGCCTTCTCATTCCAGGCGAACTTAATGTCCTTCCGTGTAAGCTAGGATATCTGCCGAGCTATTTTCAAAAAGTCTTTAATGAACCTTCGATAGTAGCCCGCAAGGTCGAGAAAACTTCTTACTTCTGTAACTGATCCCAGTTGCTTCCAATCTTGTACGGCTGCCACCTTGGCGAGATCCACGGATATGCCTTCTTTGGACACCATATGACCTAGAAATTTGACCTCTTCCTTCCAAAAGTCGCATTTTCGAAACTGCGCATACAATTGATTTTTTTTTCTTAAGCCTTTCGAGGACCGCTCGCAAGTGTTCCTCGTGCTCTTCGCGACTCTTCGAGTATACTAATATGTCGTCGACGAATACAGTGACAAACTTGTATAAGAAAGGCCTGAAGACTCTGTTCATGAGATCCATGAATACCACTAGAGCATTGGTGAGTCCAAACGGCATGACTAGGAACTCGTAGTGCCTGAAACAGGTTCTAAAGGCCATTTTCTATACATCCACCTTCCTGACTCGCAACTGGTGGTACCCTGATTGTAAATCAATCCTTGAAAAGTATTGAGTACCCCTCAGCTGGTCAAACAAGTCATCAATTTTAGGTAACGGGTATTTGTTCCGGACCGTCACCTTGTTTAGCCTCCTGTAGTCTATGTACAATCGTAGGGTGCCGTCTTTCTTCTTCACAAATAGGATTGGGACTCCCCAAGGTGAGACGTTAGGTCGGATAAAGCCCGACTTTAACAAGTTATCAATTTAAGTCCTAAGCTCCTTCATCTCACGTGGGGGCATGCGGTAAGTTGGCAAGGAGATGGGAGTGGCCCTCGAAGTCAGGTCGATTGTGAAATTTATCTCCCTTCGAGGAGGAAGTCCAGGTATAGGTTTGAACACTTCCACAAAATCTTGGACCACGGGGGTGGATGTGACTGCTTCCAGGGCCTCTATCGTCAAGGCGTAGACTCGAGCTTGCTGCGGGTGACTTGGTCACTGCATAGGCTGTTGTGGCGGCCTAACTTGAGGTACAGGATGGCAATAGAACTGCTAGCCAGGCCCTATTGGCCGCAAAGGAGGAACCTGAATGGCCTAATGTTCGCGCGCCATCTTGGAGCGGATGCCGCTCCTTAGGCCCTCAGTAAAGCATCGCACTTTGGTCCCCTCATCAACAACAATCCGAGGAACGTAGCGTGACAACTCAGTGAAATGGTTCTCGTACTATGCCACGGACATCCCTCCCTGTTGGAGGTGAAGGAACTCATTCTCCCTCTCATTACGGTACATTTATGGGAAATATTTCTGATAAAAGCGGGTCTCAAACTCTTCCCACGTCCATAGATGATCCACTAAAATGGTCCTGAGAATGCTCTCCCACCATGAATCGGCCTCCCTTTCGAAGAGGTAGGAGATCAGCTCGTCTCTCGGCTTCAGAGTAATGGAGAGGCCTAAGTGTCATTGATTTCACGTTCATGTGCATGGTAAGGTGCATATTATCTATGGTAGCCTAGCTTATTGTAGTCTACCCCCTTAAAACCTTTTCACCCTGATGATTTACTATAATTTTATTTATTATTTATATATTTTATTTTATTTTTTATAAGATTTGGATTTATGACGACGGTTCCCCTTTATTTAGTGTAAAAATATATGTTTTCAATGTTCGGCCAACACGGAGAGACGGTTGTAGTGGGCTTGAACCCGATACATCGATCATCTACCTGACCAGGGTAAAAGGCCCATTATATCCCTTTTTAGTCCTTGTAGATCCTGGTCTTCTGCTCGGTTATAGCAGTGAGTCCATTGGTAGTCGCCCAGGATTGAGAATTGGGTCAAGCTGCGAATGCTTCGTAGGTGTACAGTTCCGTAATTTCGTAGTTCGATTAATCTAAATGTTTAGGAAATACCCATCATTAAAAAGTTTAAATCTCCTATTTATAAGGTTGTCCTTTGGGTCTTGGTCTAAGAGAGTTCTTGTTTTAATTTATGTCCAAATTAGGGGTTAACAAATCTCTCCATAAGTTTATGGTCAAAGATTATCCTAAAAAAGTTTTTAATGGCATAAAATTTTATATGTATATTACCATTTCAATCTTATGGCTAGTGGGTTATGAGCAGACTGCATTTCGGTTTCATAAATTTCAAGAAGGAAGGAATAGTCGAAAGTTCTAAGGTATTTTAGAGTCATGGCTGACGCATACAAGCCGACATCTCGCTTCCACTAGCCGTATGGCCACACAAAAAGTGTGCACGCTCATCACGACCTCGATGTGTTTCCACATTCCTTTCGTCGATTTGCACTTCTCCCAGTGGCACTCCAAGTATTTGGGAGAAGGCCTCCACTCCAAAGTGGATGTTCTGGCCACCCACTACAATATCAAAACCTAAAGGTGTGTATTGGGGGTTTCTAATTCGAGTATAGAATGTTCTATCTTACCCTACATCAGCTCGTGGGCTTCCTTCAAACATGGGACCCCATCCCTTTTTCATAAGCCGGTTGAGTAAGTCATACTTACTGAACAATTGCTCCTCCATGGAGGCCTCAAAGGCGACCTTGCGCTTGCAAAAGTTTTCCAAGTCTTCAATGGGTGGTTGGGTGGCTTGTATCACAAGCTCTCTTTGGGGATCGTTTCTTCTCTTGGATCAACCTCGGGGTTTGATCTCTCTCTTGGATCGGCATTACGCTTGCTTCGCCTTTCTTGGGTCGACCGTTCTCATGGGTCGGCCTTCTTCTTGCTCTGCTTCTCAAGGCTCGGTCCCGCTTCCTCGGGGGCCGACCTTTTCCTTCCCATGAAAGAGAAAACCATGGGAATGGAAAAGAATGGAGGTGATAGTTGCAAGGAAAGCCATCCTCTTCAGCTAGAGATGGGTTTCTTAGAGGCTAGAGGTAAGGAGTGGAGTGGTGGTGTGGGGGTAGTTGGGATAGGGTAATGTAAATAAGAGGAAGGAGATGATTGATTGTTGGAAGGTGGTTTTGGGGATTGAATGTTGGAGGATGGGTTTGATGTTGAATGTTGTAGGATGGGTTGGATGTGAGGAAGAAGAGGTGGGTTGTTGAAGGTGGAGGTTTGGGAGAGAGTGGATGTGAAGGTTAAGAAATGGGTTTGAGAATGGGTTCAAGATTTTGGAGAGGAAGAAGTTTTCAAAGGGTTTGGGAGGGATGGAGTGAAATAAAAGAAAGAAAAAGGGTTGTAGGGTTTTTAGAATGGCAAGGAAGTGGGCCCACATGCACTTGAAATCACAAAGGGGGCCACCATTCGGCGGCCCGGGTGGGGGCCACGCGAAGCACTAGCTCCCCAGGCGGGGGGGCCACGTGGGTCCCTGGCCACTAGGTCACGCTGATGAGGGTCGAATATTGCATATTAGACCCCAATTGCTACCTGAATTTACGAACATGACAATGTTTAACGTCATATTTTAATCGTGTTTGTGATGTAGGGTGTAATTAGGAGCTTGCACTAAAAAAGGATACTAAAAGCATGGAATTAACACTCTGAAGTCACTAAAGCAAGAGACAGACCCCAGGGGACCGAGATCGAAAAAATTACATGTCAGAGATTCGAGAAAATCAGGTCATTCACGTTAAAGGGGCCCGAAAATCGTCCAGAATGAAAGATCATAGGGTTACCACCATCCGTTCGGCTCAAAACTCTATACATGGTCTGAAGACCACAAATGAACCCCACAGTCGAATTTCAGCTCCTAGATCTCTGTGAAAGTGTCCCAACGGACAAATCATCCCACAATTCACTGATCTGGGGCCCACCTACAAGCTGGATATGCCTCAATTTTGGTTCCAACTATTAATGATACGACAGATCGGATGGATGGAGCGAATTTCCCAGAACCATCATAGTGGACCCCACCTGAGTTGGGTGTGCATAGTGCACAAGTGCTCTAGCCGTGCATGGCAACACAGAGTCAATCAAACTGTCCCTTGACCGACGATTTGGAAAGAAGGAAATTTCCTTCTTCTGTCATTTATGCAGTCCGTCCACTGGGAGGATGCGTGGCCCACCTTCATCCCCCGGACGGATGATCCGAACCGTCCAGAGTGTCCAGAGGAGGGTGTCGACCAAAACCCAATAGTTTTCATGATTCCATGTACATATTCAAGTAATTCCATGCACATATTCAAGACTGCAGCAGTAAGGAAAACGCTGCTACGTCCAGTGATGGTGTGGCCCATCTGAATCACAGATTCACGCCAAACTTGGGCCCGTGATCCTGAGCTGATGCAGATGTCTAAAGAAGGGAGTGATTCCCTAGAAGGACGGCCGATGTGGACCCCACCAACTTCAGCAACAACAAGGAAATCGGCGCCTTCCGCGATCCATCCAGTTTGAACAAGTTGTGGCCCACCACACAGCTCCAATTGGAAAATCCAGACCGTCTATCTTGTAGAGGGGTCAAAACTGTCTGTAGGGACATTTTTCTTTACGTCATTTGGGGATGCTACGAATACCAGCAAAGGGCAGAAATTCCGCCTATCACATTGTCTGCGCATTATACACGCCACCGACTTTCCAGTTTCGCCTATTGTTGTGCGTAAAGATGTTGGTTCTCCAAACGGACCTCTCCACCTGTTGTTGCAGAAGTTCTCCATCAGACCGACTCTCTTTCAGCTTCCCATCCACCATCCTTCACAGCTATAAAGAGAAGAGAGAAGAGAGAGTTGAAATCATCCAATCCTTAGGGACGTAGAGCATAGCAGGGAGAGAGAGCTGGACGTGGAAGAGCAGATCCAGATCTGGTGGTTGTGGAAAAGAAAGAAAGAGGAAGAAAGAACGAGAAAGAGAGAGCTTAAAGGGATGTGCTTCTCAACTATAGTTTTCTTCTTTTCAATTGAATTTCTGTTACATACCATGAATTTCTAATTTCTTAGCTAGGGCTGAGATGAAGCCCCTAATTTGAATGACTCTTGTTATGCGTTGATTCATCTGAATTGATTGATTTATTTCTTTCTCTAATGTGCTTAAATGAAAACTCCCTACTTCTCCATTCTATGAGCTTAACCAAAGTCTAGATGTGGATGTTGTTTGGAATCTTATTCTCGATGCTTGTGTCTAACCATGAACAGGTTTTCCTACGGAGAAAGAGATAGGAATTTACATCTATTCATGCCTGACCATGGATGGAAAGATGTGATCCTTATGCTTTAAGGGATTATAAATCTTGTGTGCCTGACCAAGGACACAGATTGTGCTTTATTTATTGAATTTATATCAATTGAAATTAGGGTGAATCAACAGGTAAAACAAGGGTTATGATAATTAGGGTTGGATTCAAAAGTCCTAGTGTTCTCCTTCATTTAATTTTTCCTCATTGTTCTCAGCTATTTTTCATAGATTTTTGTTATTTTACTTAATAACTAGCTACACTATTGGTTGGATTAGTTAAGAAGAATCATAAATTTCGAATTGTGACAACCAGTCCTCATGGGAACGATCTCGTAATACGTACCGTATCTACACTTGATTCGTATACTTGCAAGTTTAAAATCATTTAAATCAGGTTGGTTTAAATAAAACATCAAGTTTTTGGCGCCGTTGCCGGGGACTGTTTTGGTCCAATTGCTCTTATCATAATTCATAGTCTTAGGATTTTTCTCGCATCATTTTAAGAAACTTAATTTATTTTTGTTTTTATTTTTTTATTTTTGCAGGAATTGAGGAAGGAAGCTGAAAATAAAATTGTCTTCAAAGTGGAGGAACTCCTAATTCTTCGAACATCAATCATCTCCTTTTCTGGGTTCTTTCTTGCAAGTCTTGTTTACATAGTTTCATCTTGTTTTTAGGAATTCGTGATTTCTAGCTCTAGTTTTAATTCTCTTAGGTTGCATCTTAGTTTAGCTTTCTTTCCTACATTGCAATAATTCAGTTTATGCTAGGACGTAGATCTCTGAACATAGAACTAGCACCTTTTTATCCTGAAATAGAAAGAACATTTCGTAGAAGATTTAGAAACATTCTATTTGAAATGGTAGACGAGAATGGAATTAAAGCTCTTAGAGATTATTCAGTTCATGTCCAATTTAATGCACCTTCATGCATAATGTTGCCAGCCACCACGGCAGCACACTTTGAACTTAAACCTGGGGTCATACAATTGTTGTCATCCTTTTATGGTTTATATAAGGAGGATCCATATCATCATGTAAAAGAATTCCTAGACATTTGCTCTACCTTTAGGTTCCAAAAGTTTTCAGATAATTCGATCCGTTTGCGCCTTTTTCCTTTTTCTTAAAAGGATAAAGCGAAAGCCTGGTTGAATTCTCTAAAAGTTGGGTCTATCATTACATGGGACCAACTGTCTAAGAAGTTCTTAAACAAGTTCTTCCCTGTTCACAAAACTAATGCTCTCCGTAGAGAAATCACTAATTTCACACAAAAAGAGGGTGAGCACTTTCATGAATGTTGGGAAAGATGGAAGGACTTGCTTCTTAAATGTCCATACCATGGTTTTGAGAAGTGACAACAAGTTCAATACTTTTATGACAGTCTGACACTCCAAAACCGTCGCATGGTTGATGCCACCAGTGGAGAGTCATTCATGACCAAAAGTGATTTCGAAGCTTGGAATTTCTTTGAAACCTTGTGTGAAAACTCCCAGCAATGGGACTATTCAAATAGAGGTGAAAGAAGTCCCCAACCATAGAAGAAAGGTGGTATATATGAGATAAGAGTCACATCAAATCTTTATGCCAAGATTGATAGCCTAACAAAGAAAGTTGATGCTTTGATGCTAAATAATGGACCTCCATAAACAACTCAAATCGAGTCATGTGTCATATGTTCTAGTCCCGCCCATCCTACGCAGTCTTGTCCATCTGGTGCAGCATTTCCAGAATTTCTCTCTGAACAAGTGTATGCTATGAACACTTTTCGGAGACCTGGGAATGATCCTTACTTAGACACCTACAACCCAGGGTGGGCTAGACATCTAAATTTTTCTTGGGCAAAAGGACTACAACAAGGAGGACCATCTGAAAATCCTCTTATGCAACCTTACCCCCAAGTTGGTAGTCAACAATTTCAACAGTTTCCGCAATATCAACAACTTCCTTCGCAATCAAGGAAACCATCTCTTGAAGAAACACTCAATCTTTTTATGCAGAGTTCTCTTCAATTTCAAAAAGACACCCAACAAACTTTACAAGCTAACCAGCAAATCTTACATGCAAATGCGCAATCCATTGCCAAGCTGGAAGTACAGTTGGGTCAACTTGCTGCCACATTGAGTGAAAGAGAGAAGGGCAAGTTCCCTAGCCAACCTGTGGCAAATCCAAAAGGATAGTATGAGATTGGCTCTAATTCAAACCAAGAACAATATCATGAGCAAGCCAAATCAATCATTACCCTTAGGTCCAGTAAACAGATCGAGAACAAAGTAGAGATGCCTAAGGAATAATCAAATTCCAACTCGGAAGACCAAAATGAAGAGGAGAGACACAGTAGTGCATCCAAAGTCCAAAAGTACTTTGAGTCTCCAGGAACCACTCATCTATCATCCTATGTGCCTAAAACACCTTTAATGGGTCGGTCTCCCTGTTCCTCCTTTCCTTTCCTCCCTCACTCACTCTCCTTTGCTTGTGGTATTACTACAGGTCCACACTGACCCGACTCAGCCTAGTTTTCCCCACGGCTGAGGCAGTGCAGGGTGCACTGAGTTCACCCTCTACTCACGGCCACACCCTTTCTCTCTTCTATCCCTCTTTCTCAACTTGACTCAACTGGACTGCACTGACTCGTCTCAACCTGCGTGAGTCGGGTCGACGCAGTGTGGCACCAAGGCCTATCTCTCTCGTCCTCTCACAGCTCTCTGTTTCTACCTCTCTAAAGTCTCTTTCCTCCTCTCATTCTCTTTCTTTTGGCATGAATCCCAAGGGCTACAGTGGCCTTTTATAGCTGAGGGAGAGAGAGCATGAACGGTAGAGATTTCTCCCTACAGCGGACGGTCGAGTTCGCACCAGCCCTTATCTTTCCTAGAGAGGAAAGCTTTTCTCTTTCTCTTTTCTTCCACAGGCCCGGTTTGGCCGTTTTTGGCAACGGGAGAAGCGTGCTTTCCACAGGGAAATGGACGGACGGGATCACACGATCGGACCGATCGTGAGCCGTTCGTCCGATCCCATCATGACCCCACCACGCAGATGCCTTCCACGTGCAACGTGCTGAACGGTGGTGACCCATCTCCCTCATCCGTTTACCCGAGATCAAACGGCTATACGATTTTGTTAAGTTGGGTCCCACAAAGGTTTTGAACGACTCGGATGGCTCGGAAAGTGGCCATGGTGGGCCACCTAGGAGCTTGAAGTTTAGTTGTTCGAGCCTCTGTTTGGCGGGAAGGGAAACTATTTCAAATAGTGGAGAGGAGCTCGGTCAAAGCCATCTTGACCGAGTCCATAGCTTTGGTGTACATCGTGCGTATATGTATGGGGTGCACATGCGTACCTCATGGGCCCGCTGCGACATTAGTACCATGATCTGCTCCGTTCATTTACCTTGGGGATCCGACCCATGGATCCCAGCCCACTTTGAGCTGCTGGTGAGGCCCAGGTGAGCCGTTACACTCCTCTTTGGGCTATTATCTACCGATATGACGCAACCCGCCAATCCAATGGGTCTGATACTTATTTTCAACGGTTAATATAATGTACTGGTTGTGATGAAAGTTCGATTTACCACTAACAAATCCTCAGACATTGGTGACAAGTGTGTTGTAGTAATATTCCATTAACATAAATGTTTTAATTTAAAGTGTTCAGGTAATCTTACCCTTTGCGTGTTGTAGGGCGCGTTCCAGCTCTTGGAGGACCTGGATGGATGGCTTTAATTTCGACTGGAATGTCCATCCTACATGTGTCGTGTTCAAGTTAGTTGATTAATCCAACTTGATTTAAGTTGGTGTTGCTTTAAAAGGGTAACACCCGAGTACCAGAGGTACGGGGTGTTACAAGTTGTCATCTACAAAAGTTATGTAATACCTTTTTCACCTCTAGACATGTGATTTCTAAAATTACCTAACTCACTATATATCAACTCTAATAAAACAGAGGATCGTTCTATTCGTTTAAAGGGTTTTTAAATAAATTTTGATTCTACACATGTTTCACATTTTTTGAATTCTTTATTAGATATATTAGGTAATAAACCTAATCTTTTCATTTTTTTTCAAAGACACTACATTCACATGACTTAATCTACTATGTCATAGATAAAAGGGTTCAATGATATAAACAAAACTAGATGTCTTCTTATTATTATCATTGGATGCATTTACAATGAATAAACCATCACCACAGTATCTCTTACCGACAAAAGTTTCATTCTTAGTCATTACAAGTTTATCTGAATCAAATACTAACTTGACACCAGTCTTATTGAGGAGCGAACTAGAGACCAAGTTTCTTCTAATGTCAAGTACATGTAGGACATCATTCAATAACAGAGTCTTTCCAGAACTGAGTTTCAAAAGTATTTTCCCTTTCCCTACAACTAGATATGTTCTAGCATTACCCATGAATACATGTTCATCATTTCCTTATACTTGGTAAGATGTAAACATGCAATGATCCTTGCACATGTGCCTAGTTGCACCAGTGTCTAGTACCCCACTCCAAGTTGTTTATAAGGAAGACTTCTGACACCACAACTATTATCATGTCAGACTCATTGCCTATTTCTGTAAGATTAGCCCGCGGCTTATCTTTATTTTTCGTAAGCCTGCAAGTTTTAACGTGATGCCCAGGCTTTCCACAGTTGTAGCAATTTCCCTTTTTCTTGAATTGATTGTTTACATTCTTCTTTTTGAGCCTACATTCATTTGCATAATGCCCACGTTTGCCACAGTTAAGACATTTGCCCTTTTTCTTATTATTATTTTCTCGACTTGATTCCACAAGATTCACCTTTGAATCTATCTCATTTCCATTTCCTTTTTGGTCTCTGATTCTATTGGCCTCCTCTATTTGTATGTATACGACAGTAGTTTCCAAAGAAACACCATTCTTTTTATGTTTCATTTTATTCTTATATTCTTTTCAGGAGGGCGGTAGCTTTTCTATCACCGCTCTTGACAGAAACGCTTCATCAAATTTAATTCCTTCTTACGACAATTCATGAATTAGATTTTGAAAATCAAGAATCTGATTTGTGACAGGTTTATCGTCTGTCATTTCATAATGAAAGAAATTAGCGATTGCATGTTTCTTAGCGCCTACATCTTCCAAAACGTACTTATTTTTTAAAGCAGTTCACATGTCTTTAGCAGACTCATAAGAAGCATACACATCATATAGTTCGTTGGACAAAGAGTTTAAAATATAATTTTTACAATTATTTTCATCTGCTACTTCAGTTCGATTTGCTCGATCTATAGTAAATGATTCAGACAGAATGTACGAAACTTTAAGGATAGTCAAATGCAAACATCAGTTTCTATTTTCACCATTTATAGCATTGTTCAGCGAACGGTTTGATTTTGGCTAACTCAGCAGAGACATTTACTATTCCGGTAGCCATAGTGTATTTAATTCAACAATTCAATTTCAATTAGATTGCTGGAATATTTGGTTGAATTAAATAGACTATTTAAAAATCAAGAACCAAAAGAAATTTTTTGAGAAAGATGACTTATTGAATTGAGTTGAGGTGTGACGTGAGTCACTCAGCTTGAAATCGAATTTGCTCCCCTTAGATAGCGTCCCAAGTGCAAGAAGTTTCCAGAGCAATCGACCTCTAGGATACAACGACTATGACCCAATCCCAGCGGTGCACTCACTGTATGCGGGCTCGAACCACTTGCAGTTTAACCCGAAAGTGCCGAGTTGACTCAGTAACAAACTCAGCAAAATTCTTAAACCAGATCAGAAGAACAGAGAAAGTTTTGTACTTTAGAAACTAGAACGGAAGTCTTTATATAAACTCTGAAGTGGTACATTAAGCACCTTTTAGAAAGGTTAGGTCCATTGGGTTTAAACCCAACAGGTGTACTCGTAAACAAGTCCCGCAAGTACCCATACACACACGCGCGAGTACGCTCTCGTAAACAAGTCCCGCAAGTACCCATACACACACGCGTGAGTACACCCGAAGCGAGTACACCCGCACCCGCACCCCAACCCAGCCCGTCCCGTCACGCATGTGGACACGGACTCGGACTTAGCTCGGCTTGGTGTGTGGTCAATGGCATATGGCATAAATTAGAGTCATTAGCATAGCCCCCCCCCCCCCCCCCCCCCCCCCCCCCCGGACCAAATTTACATGCCCCCTGAATAGGGCTCATGCCCCAAGGCAAAAAGCCTATCTTATATACAAGATATTTTTCTTTGTTAAATCTGATGTGGGACAAAACCCATAACAAAAAATCAACAGAAATTTCAAATGTGGAGAGAAACCGAAATATTTGAAAATTTGATTTTAATATTAATTTTGAACAAAATAAAACAAATCATTTATGTATAACCTAAAAGTCGTTATTTTGAAACATATGAGGGATTTTTGTAGTTTTTGTTTTGTTGACTGTCAAATATTGCATATTTTTCCCTATTTATATCTTGGTTTTATAAACATAATAATGCTTAATGGTATATTTTATACATATTTGTATTGTAAGGTGAGTCTAAGAGTTTGGATTGAAAAGAATGTTAAAAGCATAGATTTGATGTTCAAGAATCACCAAGGCAATGGATGGATCTTAGAAGACCAAGATTAAAGATTTCAAGACCCCAAGATTCAAAAAAACCAAGTGGATAAAGAAGAAAGTCAGAAGTACGAAGTGAAGAAATTAGTGCAAAAATTCACAGAATCTGAACTTCTATGTCATCGAAGGCTGTTTGATGACATCAAAGCTGGTCTTCGATAACATCGAACACTAGTAGATGACATTAAAGAATTACATGAAATTGAGTTTAGTTGCTGGACAAATTGGATATATTCCTCGATCACATCGAAGCGTTACGCAGATTTTATGTGGACTGCGTAAATTTGAGGCGGTTTTGCGAAATTAGACGGACAAAGCTATAAATATGGGTTTCTTGAGGAGTTCTAAGGATATCTAGGATTACAATGAACAAAGTCAAAGGGTGGATGAGCCTCCCAAGAGTTTTTCTTCCTTCTTTATTTATTTTTAATGCTTTCTTTTAGGGTTTAGATCAAATCATGTTTATGGTTGGCTAAACCTCCTATCTAGGGCTAAGAGGTGAAGATTGTAGTATGTTGGGATGATTTTTTTTGCTTTGATTTTTGTTCTTGTTTTACCTCATTGATTTCTAATTTGATATTAAAGGAATATTTTTAGTTTTTTATGATTTATTGTAACTCAAATTACAATAGATGCTACAACAGCTTTAGATATCTTCTTTTCCTATTTTAAGGTTATGAGATTGGTAAATCCTATTGTTCACCATCGTCTCTTAGGCATGGTATGGTGATGGAATCTCTTCCAATCATCATAATTCTCATCTACTGAGAATTAGGTCAATGAAAAGTTCAGAGATTTAATTATCTCATCTTCCAATTGAAAAGGATAGGACTCCAATTCCAATCGTGATTCCTGAATCAAGTAAGGCAACATCCTGATAGCAACAAGTGGATCCTTGGCACCCTAGTTCCCACCTTTCAATTAATAGTTTCAAATCAACATTATTCACAATTACTCTCTTTTATTTCAAAATTAGGTTTAAATATTCTTCTAGTTCTACTTCTAGTTATTTTCAGAATATGTACAAGATTAGTCCTTGTGGATTCGACCTCGGTCTCATCGATATTATTACTACATCACGACCCAACACTTGGGTTGTGAACATGTTTTAAAATAAAAATCAATGTTTTGTTTGAAAATGAAATTCCCTCCAAATTTTTCATAAATTAATAAAAGATTTTTGTCTTGTAATGGTGTGGGTTTAGTCCCACATAGGATATATAAATGGAAAACTTTAAGATTATAAAAAAAAAAGTATTTTGGATAGGGCTTAGGCCCCTTTCAGCCACAATTTATGCCACATAAACCACACATGTGCGCACCGGGTTGAGTCGGGCCGTGGTCGTGGACATGGTGTGGTGCGGTGCAGTGCGGTGCACTCACATGAGTATACTCAAGTCGTGGTCATGGACATGGCGTGGTGCGGTGCATGTACATGAATATACTTGCCTAAAAGCCCAAACGTTTTATTACTTTTTTACGGTTCCATTTTTTTTGCAACGGTTGACCAAAACGGTTACCTTTTAAATTTCGAACCAACGGTCATCTCCTTTAGAAAAACCCAACAACTATGTTTGCTGGAAGGGGTGCTTCTGCACCCATTCATGGCGACTGTTGAAGTTAATAAAAGAGACTTTTTCAATTCTGATTTTCATAAGCTAGCATTTAGATTTTTGCAATCTGAATTTTGAAAATACAAACTATTTTCTGTCTGATTCGTCTTGGTTCGGTATTTGGATTAGATATACAGTGACGTTTCGAGTCTTTATATATCGAATACACCGGTGTGATAAAACAACATTTGAGGGTAGCCTCAGGAGTTTGATTGTCCGGAGTTTCTGTTACCTCAAATTCCATTAAATTCTCCTATATTTCCTTACTCAAGTTTCTATTTTTGTTTTTAAATTTTTTAATATTTATTTTTAATTTTAAATTTCTATAATTACAAAATTACATGTCGAAAATTCCAACACAAGCTAAACGCAACCGTATACACAAACTCTGTTACGTAGCTACAAGTTCCAATCCATCCGCAACGTAGATTCCATGGCTCAAGAACATTTCAGATAAACATATCTACAGCTGAAGAAAAACCATTGGAGTTTTCCGAGCCGTTAGTATGCTTTTAAAATCTACGGCCACCTGATGGATGGCATGTACACTGCAGTTGGTCTGCGCACGGGCGGGGATTAAGCGAGTCCGATGTAACAGCTCAGTGGGTGAGACCCTGACCGTAGGTAGGGCCACCTCGATGTATGTGTTGTATATTCACGCCGTCCATCCGTTTTGCCACATCAATTTAGGACATCTGCCCAGAAACGAAGGGATCCAAATCTCAAGTGGACCACACTCCAAAAAACAGTAGTTATTAACCATTAAAAAATTGTGGGCCATAAAAGTTTTGTATCAAGCTGATATTCGTGGTTTCCCTTCATCCAGGTCTCTGTGACCTTATCAACAGGTTGGATGGCAAATAAGCATTACGATCGACCCAAAGAAGTTTTTAATGGTGGGCATACAATGGCCACCGTTTCATGTGGTGTGGTCCACCAGAGATTTGGATCTACTTCATTTTTGGGCCCATGATCTAGAACGAGCTGTCAAAACCGATGAACGGAGTCGATATACAAGAAATACATCAATGTGGGCCCCATCTGTTATCCCGGACACACCTAATCCACGGCCCTGCCACACTAGCACATGCGGTGACGTGCAGGTGGTATCCCTTGTACACGCGTGTGGGTTTCATTCGGACGCGGATTTCCTGCGAAAGCCTTTCGCAGGAAGTTCCTGCCCAAGGGTATTGGGTGGGGCCCACTGCCATGTTTGTGGGACATTTACTCCGTTCATCCGTTTGGCGAGCTCATTTTAGGATAAGAAATAAAATTTTAGGTGGATCCAAAACTCAAGTGGGCCACACGAGAGGGAAAATTGGGGAAAGAAATACCTACCATTGAAACCTTCTTAGGATCTACCATGATGTTTATATGCCATCGAAACCCTTTATAAGGTCTTTACCAATGGGATGAAGTGAAAATACTATAAATTTAGCCTGAAGGAAAGCTTTATGGCCACAAGAATGTTTCAACGGTTCTAACTGAATATCCACTGATTCTTCTCGTGTGGCCGACTTGATTTTTGGATATACCTCATTTTTGGTCAAATATCCTAAAATGATATATCCAAACGGATGAACGGAGTAGATGTCCCACAAACACGGCGGTGGGTCCCACCCAGAATTCTAGTGCAGGAACTTCCTGCGAAAGGCTTTCGCAGGAAATCCGCGTCCGTTTCATTAAACATAAGCGCTCCATATGGCGCTGGGCAATTCATTTCCTAGGTAAAATAATACAATTGCCATTTAAAATGAAGTCTAAGGGTATTTAGGTCATTCTTCTATAACACTAAAAAAGAAATCTCCGACTTTCCTCCAAAAGCCGCGAACAAACGACGGATCCATCTCTGCCCTTCTCTCTCCTTATATACAATCTAGTAAAGAGAAAGAAGAAGAAAGAGAGAGAGATGAACGTAGAAAGAAGGCAAGGCAGCTCTGTAGGGATACGAACCCTCTCTTCATCTGATTCGTCTTCTTCTCTCAGCAGATGCTCTCACGCCTCCTCCACCATCGCTCCTTCAGGTATTTCTCTCTTCCTTCTATTTCCTCTCCTCTCCGCTTCTAATCGGTTCTTCTCGTAATCATCAGTTTTTTTTTTTTTTTTTTTTTTTTTTTTTTTTTTAAAAAAAATTATTTATTGAGATTCTGATCTGAAAACAGATTTTTATGAGGTTGTCTTTTCTTTTTCTTTCCTTGTTTTTTCTTCGGGTTTTAAGGATATTTTAAGTAGGAATGCCAAGTGAAATCGCGTGTGTGCACTCTTACTTATCTTTGTACTCGAATCTTACACATGTGTATGATCATAGCCACTCATCGGACGGATCCAAGTTGGGAGGATTTCTTATAATACGCAAGCCGTACATTTCATAGTGCGAACGGCCGGTTTTCAGTTTTTTTTACAATTGAGGTCGATGGTTTGGTATCTAGACCGCTGGGCTGTAGTTTTCCACTCTGGATGAGGTGTACCTTCAAAATATCGTAGACATCTTAACATATTGATTTTGATTTTTTGTGTGAAGATGCATGATCGAGAATAGAAATATGACAGCTATCTACATTCAACCGGAAAATGGTTTTCAAATCTGGGATTTCAAATCTGGGATACATTTAGGTCATTCTCCATACAGTGGGACCCAACACATGAACGGTCTTGATTACTTAATCAAGGCTGCACGTGAGAGAATTGAGACACGGATGCGCTTTGCAAATATGACTGGCCACGTGTCACATAATTCGATGCCGTCTTGTTTGACGACTGGCCAAAATCACGCACACGTGTGGCGCGTGTACGTCCATATCATGCGAGCGCGAGCTGTACATTGTCGTTTTTTCGAACTTTCTTAAAAAGGAGGAGTGGAGGACGAGTCTTGTAGTCCGCGGAGGTGAATTCGTAGTACATTAGCGGGGCCATGCGTATGGATGATCAGAGCCGTTTAAAGGTAGGTCCAACAATGGATGGCCAACGGTGAAATATGAGCGACGCGGATTTGGATACTTACGGTGCCCGCCTCTGAGGGACCACCGTGATGTATGGGTTGGATGACACTGTCCATCCATTTTGCCATACGTACGACCCAAAAAAATAGGCAGATCCAAGGTTGAAGTAACCACGACACAAGAAGTAGTGGTGATAATGGGAAGCGGATTGGCTGGTGTACCACACACCAGTGATATAACTGATGTGGGTACGTGGCATGCGAAGACGAGCGCTGCGCTCCTCGAGCTCCGAGTTGTACGAACGGTTCAAAGGAGATCAAAGTAAAATGGGCCAGAAATTTATGTATTTATTATATCCACACCGTTAATCTATTTTTAGAGATCGTTTTAGAGCATGAGCCAAAAAAATGAATGATATCCAAAGCTCAAATGGACCACACCAGAAATAGCAGCGGGGATAATGATTTTCACCGTTAAAGCATTAATAGGCCCACCATAACGTTTATTTTCCATCCAATCTTTTTCGTAAGGTCCAAAAAGATCTGGATGAAGAGGAAAAACAAATATCGTATTGATCAAGAACTTCTGTCACCCCCGAAAGTGTTTCAATGGTGGACGTTCAATCCCCTGCTTTTTGCAGTGTGGCCCACTTGATATTTAGATCTGTGTTACTTTTAGGCTCAAGCCTTATGACGACGAGCTCGCCAAATGGACGGACGGTTGGGATGGACCCACAGAACTTGCTAACGTCAATACAGCAGATATATCACTCGTGTGTGGTACACCAGCCAATCCGCTTCCGTGATAATGACACCCATCATTCAAATCTTCCCAGGGCCCACCGTGATGGTTAATGACCATCCGACCTTTTCAAAAGGTCAGGTACACCTGGATGGAGGGAAAATGTAAATATCAGTTTAATCCATGACTTCTGTGGCCCAAAAAAATTCAACGGTAGATGTTTAATCCCCACTGACTGGTCCACTTGAGCCTTGGTACTGCCTCGTTTTTGGGTTTATACCCCATAATGATTTGGGAAATTGGATGGACAGTGTGGATAAACCGTATACATCACGGTGGCCCCTCAGGACCCTGTCCGGTCCTACCTAGAGACACGGTAGGGGCTTACCCAATCCGTGTCCAAATATGAGTCTTTTAAAATGATCCCAACCCTTCGATACACGGACAGATAAAATCATAAAATGGTCAATGCTTCGCATTCAAGTCAATTTATTCCAATGGTTCAGATCATCCTCATAGAAGATAAAGGACCGTTCATGGCTTATCCCTGGTAGACCCGCCTCCTGAAGTAACCTGGACCATACGGCGTACTAGACCTAAGGTGATGAGTTATGCAATCATCATGTAGAGATTTTCCCACCAAATCTTCTGTTTGGTGGGAAAAATACGGAAAAAGGGTGGAGTACAAGGCAAAATAGCAATATTATATTCTTGGGCGCGGATTGGAGGAACTAGCCCGTTTAGTACCATTGCAGGTATATGTGGAGTACACGGTGATGTATATGTTTTATCCATACCGTCCATCTATTTTTGAGGTATCATTTCAAGGTATGAGCCCAAACAAAAGATAGATTTAAGGCTCAAGCAAACCACACCACATGAAGCAATGGGGAACGAATTCCTACCAATGAAAACTTACTAAGTGAGCCTACCGCCATGTTTATTTGCCACCCTAACCTGTTCATAAGGTCACCGATACAGGGAAAACATAGATCTGAGTTTCATCCAAAACTTGGTGACTAGTAGAAGTTTTCAACGGCAAGCTTTCCTTAGCCCCTGCCGTGGTGTGGTCCAATTGAGCCTCTAATCTGCCTTCAATTTTTTATTTTATGAGGTTCATGCCCTACAAATTACAATGCTTTATCAAAATGGACGGATACTGTTAGGGGTGCACACCGTTCGGTTCAGTCCAGTTCTAGGGGTGAAACTGGAACCGAACTCTTCCTTACAATTCAAGGATTTTTGGAACCGAAACCGGTTCGGTTCCAGATTGGTTATGGGCTTTTTATAATCCAGCCCAATTGCATATTTTATTTTATAATTTGGCCCATGTCTATTATTGTTGTGATCCACTTGATGAATGATTTAGATATTGTATATGGTATGAAAAATATATTTATGAAAACAAGCAAAGGGTACATTGTAAATAATAAATCATGAGTTAAATATACAACTAAAATATATTGTAAACTCACGGTTCTAGGTTCGGTTCCACGGTTTGGTTCGGTTCTACATACCCCCAAACTGAAATCAAACCGAACTAAACGGTTCTTTAATTTTTGGAACTGGAACCGAAACCGGTGCACTCTAGAACCGGATCAAATTGGACCGTTTAGTCAATTCCGGTCCAGTTCCACAGTTCTACCGGTTCGATGTACACACCTAGATACCGTGGATAAAACATAAATATCATGGTGGCTCATAAATTCCTTGACAGGACCATCCGTCTGTAGCTAATTTTTGGTGTGGATGGTACCAAGTTCATGCCCAATATTCTTGGATATGTTTGCTAAATCAGACCGTCGAAACTGTGGGCCTGTGAGCGGATCTTATTTCATTGTATCAATGTACAGACAGAGAGCAGTTACCAAATATACCTAAAAGTTAGCATCCTCAAGGACGGACATGGATTGGGTACTAACCCGCATCCTAGCTAGTAAAGGAAGGAGCAATGAAGGGCCACTGTAATATATGGGTTTTATCCACACCATCCAACCACTTTTACATTTCATTTCACGATACAATTCAAAAAATAGGCATTTCCAAGGCTCAAAGACCACACAGCGGGGATTAAATACTTACTGTTAAAAACTTTTTGACAGCCACAGAAGTTTTGGATCAAGCTCCCTTCATCCAGGTCCATGTAACCATATGAAAAGGTTGGATGGCAATTAACCATCATGGTGGGCCCTTGAAGGTTTCCAGAGCAGGTGTCACTATCACCACTGCTTCCTGTGGTGTGGTCCACTTGGGACTTGGAACTGATTCATTTTCGGGCAAAATGATCGACGGTTGTTTATAGAACCCCATACATCACGGTGGTCCCTCGTAGCTCTTGTACGACGGTCGGGTAGTATCCTATCCGCGTCCGGATAGTTCGGTCATTACAAATACGTAATCCAACCTGCCCAGGAAAGAACGCGAAAACCACGAGAATTGCTTTGTCATTTACTTCAGTCACAGCGGGCCCACGTCCTCCTAGGACGTGTTTCTAGCATCCTGGTGGAGCCAGCCGTACGGCATCTAATTCTGTCAGCTATATTCGATCCACATCACTCCAAACAATTTTTTGTTGGAAATGGACAGTAGATTAGTCATTTTCAATCAATTACAAAGGTATTTGAGGGTAGTGGATTAGGTGTTGCCCGGATAATACGTTAGTGGGTGTTGCGCTGTCATAGGGCCCACCTTTTCGTTGTATTTCCTAGCCGTCCATCAGTTTAGGCATGGTCCAAAAAAATGAAGCAGATCCAAATCTAAAGTGGACCATTAAAAACTTCTTGGGGCAAAAAAGTTTTGGATCACAGGTTGGATGGCGAATAAACATTACGGTGGGCTCTGGAAGTTTTTGACGGTGGGTGTTCAATGACCACTGTTTCCTGTGGCGTGGTCCACTTGAGATTTGTATTTGTCTATTTTGGGACCATGCCCTACAATATCTGAAAAAATTGATAGACGGTATGGATATACAACACATACATCAAGGTGGACCCCACGGTCAGAGTAACACCTACCCACGTGTTACCCGGATAACACCTAATCCGCTACCACATTTGAGTAGGCCGTTTCTCTTGCAGCCGATGAACCAGCTGCATGTGGAGCCCACCTTGATATGTGGAATCCAACACATTCAGAATGTCAACCCAACCAGACGCTCCAAAAATTCAGGCAGATCAAATCCTTGAGTAGACCGCAACAAGGACAGGCACCTAAAACCTCAAATTCACACGGTGGCCCACATGATGATTCAATCGCCCCGAGTTTTTGGAAGTCCATTTTTCATGGTGGGGCTACACCGATGGACGGATTGGATTTCACAGAACGTGTAACTAGCTGTTTGTGGACGCTTGGGGCATTTGGGTCTGGAAAGAATACGGAGCCCGCATGAAAGCATGACAGACAGCTCCCATGCGGTGCCTGTTCCCATCTCCTATGCGAGAGGTTCAGAGATCAGAGCCATTCATTAGGTAGTGGGCCCTGTTAAATCATGGTATTCGATTCATCAAGTGAGCCATTCCGACTCTCGAGATTGATGCTTTTTTTCTCTGTTGGAGACCTTTTTTTTTTTTTTTAAATAATTCTGCTGGCATTTATATTTATTTATTTATTTATTTATTTTTATGAAAGTTTGACCTACCCGCTGAGAAGTGGATTATTTGATACTCAGGCTGTTTAATACTTGATCCGCAGGCATTTTCAAATTGGTACACGTAGCCTACATTAACTCAAGCTAAACCGGCTAATTTGTGGAACATGCATGGCCAAGTTACACAACAAAAATCAAATTGCAACTCCTAATTTTTTCATTCATATAATAAATTAAAACTAGTATTTATAATTTGGACGGTTTACTTTGAATAACTTGTATGCCATTTATGTAGTTTATAACTAATTACTTTGTCAGAGTAGAGTATTAAATACATTCTCGCCTCAGAATGGTTGCTAATGTTTCTGATGCGGACAGGAATCCTTTGCAACGCCTGTTTAACCTCCAGGACTGTTGGCCCACCATGTTGTATAATGTAAAATCCACACCGTCTATCAGGTTCTATCCTCATTTTAGGCCACTCCATCTATTAGGTTATATGACCTCCCCATTGTTGCCAGACACATGAACAACGGGGATGAGATGCCAACCGTAGGTTTGTGTATAATACTATCATGGTGTTTATCTTTCATCAAAACCGTTAATCAGATCCAAGTCACCGTGATGAGGGGAATATACAAAAGTTAGCCTCATACAAGACTCAAGCGAGCCACACCATGTGAACTTAGTTGTTTTGGGAGCAATCGTGCATTGTTCCAATTGGTGTGGCCCATACGAGTTTTAATTGGGCTTATTATCTAGATGTACGATCCAAATGATGTTCTTCACGTGATGGATGGACTGGATTTTACATATTACAAAGTGGGGCCCCACAGCTTGGTAAAGATATGGGATGACAAGTACTAGTTGAATCTTTGTGTGCAGATGATGCAAGGTGCGGAACACCTACGTGGATGGGAAGAGGACTTTCTTGTGTTTGTATAAAGCGAAAAGGAACCTATGAACGAGTTTGCTTCAACTTGACACCTTTACAGGCAAGTCTTATGGATTTGCTGATTGACCCATTTCACAAGCTTTTCAGAATTGCATTGAATGCCTCTGGACCTTTGTTTTCACCATTTTATGATGGTATACCTTATGTGGGGAATGATCACATGGACTTAACTCCATGGTAACTTACTATGTAGTCGAGCACTGTGGGGCCCACGTGTTGTCCATGACATCCACCCCATCCATCAGGTGCACCCCTTGTGTTTTGTCCCAGAGCCCAAAAATCAGGCTGATCCAAAACTCAAGTAGGCCACACCATGGAGAACAACGGGGAGAGGGATACCCCCACCAGTGGAACCTTCTGGATTGTGTGCAAGACCGACCATGGTATGTATATGCAATCCAACCCGTTCACAGGCGTCACAAAGGAACCACCCCAAGAAAACTTTTTTTTTTTTTTTTTTGTTCCAGAAGTTATCAAAAGGGGCAGTTGATTTACTGTTGTAAACCAAACCCCAGTTTGTTTGTTTGTTTTGAAATAAGTGCTAAAAAAGCTCATTGGAATTTCCAGAACAGAGAAGGGTGAAACACCCCGCCTTACTTAGACAAGGCAAGTCCACAATGAAATTAATAATTCTGCTAGCACAGGCAAACATAACACTTAGCCAAGTTAGATATATTCTGGTCAAATAAGTAATAAGAAATTCGCTATAGAGATGATAATCAGGTTGCATAACTCATGTTTGCCTAAAATTATATGAATATGTGATTGATGAACTGATTGAAAGTAGTACAGGAACAAAGACTAAAAAGACTGAGACATCGCATGAAGGTTTACTTTGATGCTTCTAGACCAGATCACCAGGTACACTCCATTTAATTAAGTTTGATATGCAATTGTATGGTTATTGGAAATTTTATTAGCGCACTGTGTGATGCATTTGTAATAGTATGTTTGGATGCTGAAATGAATTGAATTGTCATTATCCAATTCAGTATACAAGAAATAACCAAAATGGGTGTGGTACCATTTTAATCTGTAATGACAACCAAACCCATAGCTGTAATTCCATGTGTTTGACTTGACTTTGTAATGCCAATATATAAACATGGGACATTATGGTTTAAGCACAAAATGATCTATTTGTGAATTGATGTGTGTGTTTTCTCAACTGCATAAAAACAACATCTTCATGTTTTCAGGAAGCTTTGAGAGCTCTTTGGTCTGCTACATACCCAGACCAGGAGCTCCATGGTTTGGTGTCAGAACAATGGAAGGAAATGGGTTGGCAGGGTCGAGACCCATCAACTGATTTCAGGTTATTTTAGCCCATGTCTGGTTCCATTAAGTTATTTCATTTTCATTTCTATTGTTGGCAGAGGTTGGTTTTCTGGCTTTGCTCGTCTTTGACACGAGCAATTTTTGTGTTGAAAACAGGGGAGCTGGGTTCATTTCTTTGGAGAACTTGCTCTTTTTTGCAAAAACATTTTCTGTAAGATTCCTTTCCTCACTATCAGTTTTAACCCTTGATTGGATTTCATTGCCTTTTTATATGCGTGCACATAGAGAAACCCAATAACTTGAATATATCTAGAGAAATGGATTTGTCACCGGGTTTCATATCTTTTTACTAGGATTATGGACAAACAAAATACCATACTTATTTAAGGCCTTCATTTCTACTTTTGGTAATGTAAAATGTCAAATCCCTTTTTCTTTTGAAAGATATGTCAATTCCCTTGTCTCCTGCATTTCCATAGAAATTTTGATTTTTGGCTTGCATGTATTTCTAACTGCAAGTAACTATTGTATACATGCATCTCCTAAGGGCTTGGTTGGATCTGGGAAAAGTTTTGTGGTGACTAGCAATCCATGGTATGTTGTCAAAACGTAGTTGGTCGTGTATGTGTTGTTGCTTACTAGTTGTTCCATCCCCTATTTGTCAAACACCCTAGATTGCAGACAAGATCATTGGGGCACATGGGGAAATTAAAGATTTGTTGGTAGCACACTTACATACATGCACACATTTGGCACATCTATGTTGGGGATCACACGGAAGCAAACTCGAATTCAATCAAATAAGACGAAATCAAACGTTACACAAACACACAAAGATCACATGATTTTTACATGGAAAAATCATTGCGAGAAAAAACCATGGCACAAAGTGACAGTGAATCCACTATGAAAACAAAATTACAAGAGATGGCTAGACTTATCAAATCGAACAACACCAAAATCCCATCACAAAATCCTAGCTTTGCTCTCCCTCTTGCTCTGGAATCCCCGTGTACGTGATTAACCCTAATTCTCACATTTACAACCTCTTATATAGAGTTACAACTGAATTAGGAAATAAAATACACACTTCCGGGAAACGCGCATGTCTGTCGATAGGATTGACAGCCATCGAGGGTCTGTCAATGGGATCGAAGCCACTTTCATTAGGATCAAGTAGCACTCTAAAAACTGTCCAGCGAGCAATTGAGAAATATTTAGAATTTCTCGATGAGATCGAGCGGATTATTGATGGGATTAACATATGCTCGAGTAGTTTGTCAATGCAGTCGACAGACCCTATTTCAAATAGATTGAAGACATTTGACAACAATCTCCACCATGGATTCAATCTTTGTGCTCCATTGCTCCACCATGTCATCACCATCTCTAATCGCCTTCCATCATAGCTTCATCGTCACTTCTCGTGCATATTCCGCCTTCACTAAGCCTTCGTCAAGCTCAGAGAAGTCGTATAAAACTTGAACTTCTCTATAAGAACTACCTTAGTAAGCATTTCGGTCGGGTTCATGCTTATATGGATCTTCTCTAGAGTCGCATCGTCTTCCTCAAGCACCTGTAGGATAAAATGATAATGAACACCAATATATTTAGTACGCGAGTGATAAACATAGTTCTTCGCCAAATTAATCGCGCTTTGCTGTCACAATTAACCGTCACAGCCTCATGTTGAAGGCCCAATTCATTCCCCTCAACCAAACACCTTCTTTCAACGGCTTTATCACCACCATATGCTTAGCTTCGATTGTGGAAAGAGCAACCACAGACTGAAGCTTCGACATTCAACTAATCACCTCACCGTCTAACTTAAACAAGTAGCCAGAAGTCAACCTTCTATTGTCCACATTTCCTACGTAATCGACATCTATATAGCCTACAATTCGTCCTCTGACTTTTCAAATGTCAAGACATAGTCCACTGTACCTCGTATATACCAAAGTAACCATTTCACTGCTTTTAAGTGTTGTTTGTCGAGGTTAGCCATGTATTTGCTCATAACACCCACTGTATGGGAAATATCCAATCTCGTAAAGACCATGACATACATCAGATTACCAACCATGTTCAAATAGGGCACACAAGACATCACTTACTTTTCTTCATCTGTAGTAAGACATTGTTCATAAGAAAGCCTAAAGTGAGTAGCATGGGGTGTGATCATCGGTTTCGCCTTGTCCATACCGAACTTTATCAATACCTTAATGTATTCTCCCTGTGATAACCGTAGCCCACTCCAGTGTCTGTCTCTGTGAATATATATGCCGAGAATCTTCTTTGCATGCCCCCAGATCTTTCATTTCTAATATCCCTGACAACTTAGTCTTCAACGTATAGATCTCAAACATGTTATGGCTGACAATAAGCATGTCATCTATGTATAATACAATACCAATACGATGAACTGTCCATCGGTGTCTTACGATAAACATAATAATATTCACTTCTGGTAAGTCGTTGATATATCATGAAAGTATTAAACCTTTTGTACCACTGCCTAGGAGACTGTTTTAGGTCGTATAACGACCCCATTAATCTGCAAACTTTATTCTCTAATCCATTTACTTCGAACCCTTCTGGTTGCTTTTGTAAATCTTTTCTTCCAACACTCCATGTAGGAAAGTAGTCTTCACATCCATCTGTTCTAATTCTATATTGTATTGAGCAATAAATGTTAATACAAATCTAATAGATACTTAGTTGACTACAGGCACGAAAATTTCGCTAAAGTCGACACCCTCCTTCTACGTATACCCTTCACGATTAATATCGCATTGTATCTATCATGCTTCTTCTAGTAAATCTACTTAAAACCAATCGCTTTATGCCCCACTGGAAGCTCCACCAGCTCCCATGTCTCATTCTTATGCAGAGAATCCATCTCATCATGCATGGTTGTCATCTACTTCTCAGCATCAGGGTTATCTAATGCTTCCTGGAAGGTAAACGGATCTCCCTCATAAGTAATAAGGGCGAATGTAACGTTCGAGTCATCTCTGTATCTGGTCGTTAATGTGCGATCTCTTGGCAGATTCCTTCTAAGAGGTGACTGTTCCGCCTGCTCCTATAACTTTGCCTGTGGCTTGGGCTCAACCTGTGTTTCAACCTTTTCAATCTTAACATCAATTATCGCTGAGTTCTCTGATTCCTTAGGGCGTGTTTGATTTTTCGGATAAGATGTAAATACACGGTAAATAGGTAATAATACTTACCTAAGTAATTATCTAAGTAATTATCACATCATTCCCAATGTTGACGTTGACACTTGCTTTTGAAACACTAAAATCGAGGAGAGGTGCAAAATAAATGTAGGGCCCACTGTGATGTATGTGGCTTATCCACACAATCCATCCGCTATGTGAGCTAATTTTAAGGCATGAGCTCAAAAATGAGGCAGATCCAAAGCTTAAGTGGACCACACAATAGGAAACAATGGAAATTGAATGCTTATCATTAAAAACTTCTTGGGCCCCTAGAAGTTTTGGATCAACCTGGTATCTGTGTTTTCTCCCTTATCCATGTTTGTGTGAACTTATTAATGGATTAGATAACAGATAAACATCAATGTGGGCTCGTTAAAGGAAATAGCTTTCAATGGTTGACATTTTAAGGCCATTGTTTCCTTTGATGTGGGCTACTTAAGCTTTGGATCTACCTCATATTTTTTTACTCAGGCCCAAAAATGTTTGGGTAAAGTGGATGGACGGTGTGAATATGCCACATATATTATGGTGGGGCCCACAAATTTAAGTCACTCCTTTTGAAGCAGTTTTCGAGGTGGAAATACCATCTGATTTTCAAACAAGCTTAGATAGCAATAATTACTTATTTACCGTGTATTTACAAATGATACGAAAAATCAAACACGCCCTTATGTTCTTCCTCACGGAACACATAATCCTCATCAAACTTGACACTGCAGCTTAAAGTGATTTCTCGAGTGACCCAGTCGTACAACATGTACTCTTTCACACCATCACTATAGCCCACAAAGGTAAATTTATTCGCCCTTTGGTCTAGCTTATCTCTCTCAACTGACAATACATAAGAGTAAGCATCACAACAAAAGACCAGCAACTGTGAGTAGACGACATCATGACCACTTCACACTTCTTTTGGAATCGTACAATCTATCGACGTAGACGAGGATTGACTCACCAAGTAACAAGCTATGCTAACGGCCTCAGTCTATAACTCCTTGCCCAACTCAACATTGTTCAACATATTTCGGGCTCTCTTTCAGATAGTCTGATTCATTCATTCTTCCACACCATTCTGCTCAAGTGTGTGCCTCACTGTATTATGCCTCACAATCCCCTCATCTTTACAAAACTGGTTGAATTCCTTTGAAGTGAATTCATCTTCGTTGCATGTCCTTAGAACTTTCAGTTTCTGCCATGTCTGCTTCTCAACCATTGCTTTTCACACTTTGAATATAGCGAACACATCGGATTTTTCATAAAATAAACTCACACTTTCCTTGAGTAGTCATCGATGAATGAGACAAAAAATGATAACCCCCAGCAGAATCTACGGGTGACAGTCCCCATACATTTGAATGCACATACTCTGGTACACCCTTACAAACATGATTTTCAGTCTTAAAAGTTAACCTTGATTGTTTACCACATATACAATACTCATATATATGAAAATCAACGCTTTTAAATACAAGAATCAGAGAACGATTAGAAAGTACCTTTATACCGCACTCGCTCACGTGGCCTAGATGCATATGTCACAAACGTGCCAATGTGAACTCTGCTACAGATGTTCCAGTTCTACCCAATACGATATTCCCGATTAACTTGTAAAGGTTACCACTCCGATATGCTTTCATTACTATGAGTGCTCATTTGGAAACTTTAAGAACCCGATCAAAACCTGTGAACTTACACCTAAGTGCCTCTAATGCCTCAAGCGAGATTAGATTCTTCCTGAGGTCAGGAACTTGCCTCACATTTGTCAGGATATGCTTCATCCAATCAAACATCTTGATTCGCATTGAACCAATACCAACAACCTTATAGGCAATGTCATTGCCCATAAACACACGTCCACTATCACACTCATTGTAACTGGTGAACCAATCTCACTAAAAAGTCATGTGGTATGAGGCCCCCGTATTCAAAACCCACTTGTTGCTGAGATACCTGGATTTGAATGCGGTCCTCGCTGGATTCCACTATGTTGGCTTCCTTTAGTATATTATCATATTTCTCTCCCTTTTGTGCATTAGGATTTCGACAATCCTTCATTATGTGTCATGTCATTCCACAATTCCAGTACTTCATCTTTCCCTTTTCTTTCTACTTAGATCTCGACCGAGAATTCCCCTTCTCCCATTCAGAATTCCTTCCCCTGGCAACTAACACATCTATAGAGGTACCCCTCGCCACTGTCTTTTCTTCTCAACTGCTTCTCATGAAGGGTTAAGATGACCATTTCAACATCGATGGTATCCCTACCGTGGATTAGAGTATTTACGAGATTCTCATAAGATGGTGGAAACGAATTCAACAGAATTAAGGCTTGATCTTCTTCTCTTATCTTAACCTCCACATTCGTCAGTTTATAAAGCAATTCGTTGAATGTGCTCATGTGTTCATTGATATCAGACCCATCTATCATCTTAAGATTATAGAACTATTTCTTAAGTTACAGACGACTACCCAGGGGTTTTTTATGTATAAACTATCTAGTTTTGTCCATACCCTTGCCATGGTCTTTTGATCCGGGACATTGTAGAGAATGTTGTCCACTAGACACAATTAAATCGAGGTTCTAGCCCTTTCATCAAGTTCATCTCACTCTTCATCACTCATGGATACAGGACGCTTCGCCTTACCAAGGAGAGCATGGTGTAATCATTGCTGGACTAAAATGCTTCTCGTCTTAACCTTTCATAGTTCAAAATTGTTTCTACTGGTGAATTTCTCCATTTCGTACTTCACGTTAGACCCTTTCATCGACATGTTTCAAATTAGAACTTGAAATCCCAGCGTTTTATCTGATACCACTTGTTGGAGATCGCACGGAAGCAAACCTGAATTTAATCAAATAAGACGAAATCAAACACAACACAAACACATAGATATCACACGATTTTTATGTGGAAAAACCCTTGCGGGAAAAAAATCACGACACAAAGCGACAACGAATCCACTATGAAAATGAAATTACAATAGATGGATGGACTTACTAATCTGAACAACCCCAAAATCCCTTCACAAAACCCTAGCTTTACTCTCCCTCTTGGTTTGAAAGCCCCTTGTACATGATTAACCCTAATTCCCCTGTTTATAACCCCTTATATAGAGTTACAACCGAATTAGGAAACAAAATACGCACTTTCGCAAAATCACATGCATATGTTAATAGGACCTTCGATAGGATTAAAACCATCAAGGGTCTGTCGATGGAAGCGAAGCCACCTTCGATGGGATCGAGTAGCACTCCAAAAACTATCCAGTAAGCAACTAAGAATTTTCAAAATTTCTCTATAAGATCGAGTGAATTGTCGATGGGATCGACATATGCTCGATGGCATCAAGTGGTCTGTTGATGGCATCAATAGACCCTGTTTCAGGTAGACTGAAGACATATGCCAACAATCCACACATTACCACATGTGCCACATGTTTTAGTTGTTGAAGATTGGTGGTGCTACATATGGACATGTGCAATACTTGAACTTGGATGGTTGAACAAGTGGCACATTGAAACATGTGCAGCATGTTCACAAATAAATATGATCCTCACGTGCATCAAAATTAGAAAATGTCATTAAGATGTACTTTTACATTTCACCTCTCCACGAGAGAAACCCAATCCATGGTCCAATGGTCACATCCATGACTAGTCCAAAAGTGTAAGGGTGTTAACAAACCATGGACACATGTAGTTGTCCATGACTACTAGCTGGGACACAATTTTGCGCAAATCTTAACAGCCCACGGCCTCTAGAGGTTGAAGCATCTGCCTTCTTCCTTTGAATGGGAATGGTTATATAGGCTGCATTTGGATGCAAAACTCAACTGAATTATTCACTTATGTGGAGAGGAAATAACCAAATTTGAATGATGTTCCCTGTTATTCTTACAATAAGAAGAGAACTCTCTCTCAAATAGTACTTCTATTTCTTTCAAATCTGAATTGAATGTAATTTAATTTTGGATTTGGTGCCTACAGCAGAATATGAATACTAAGGAAGGCAATTGGAAAATTTGTTTCCTCTTTATCGAACTAGAATACCGCAGTATAACATTTGAAATCTGTTTTTCCTCCTCTCCAACGCTTCTATTTACTGTCCGAGCAAACCCAGACTCCGAGCAAACCCAGACAATGAGAATAAGGCTATGATGATGACGACATTTGCTGTCTGAACAAATGCTTGTTTCTTTTGTATTGCCTTAGTTATATTTTTGAACAAATGCTTGTTTCTTTTGTATTGTCTTAGATATCTTTTCAGAGGCTATTGAACAAGCAAGGTGGAAAGCGAGCTACTTGGGAGTATCCATTTGCTGTGGCGGGTGTAAATATCACATTCATGATCATGCAAATGCTAGATTTGAACTCCCGTAAGAGTCATCTCTCTCTCTCTCTCTCCCTCCCTCCCTCCCTGTGTGTGTGTGTGTGTGTTCTTCGTGACACACACTAACAAGTCCCAAGCCCAGGTAAATTTGGACGGTTGGTGTCAGATGGGCAGCTCAGCATTCTTGAGAAGCTGACCCGAAATAGCTGAGACAAAGCTATGATGAAGACACACATATACATATAGATGGAATGAGTGTTTTTCTTTTTTTTTTTTTTATGTAATTATTGCCACAGATATTAGTAATATTCTCAAGGCAGTGGTATCATCATATCATGATCTTGGTATGAGCACTGCATGAATAATGTTGTGTTCAGTTCATTGCTATCCGAATCTGGGTTCCGGTTTTCACAAAACCAAAAATGGCAAAAAACAAAAAAGAAAAGAAAAGAAAAGAAAAAGACATGGCACCAATCTCTGCATCAGTGTTTGTAACCGAATCTGTCATAGCCTATTAGCTTGAAATTCTATGGAATTTGTAGCTACCTGATTGAGAACTTGTCACTAATGATGGCTTATATATATTTGCAGCAAAACCAAGGACGTTTGTTGGATCGGTTTTCAGCCAAATGCTTTCAGGTTAGACAGAAGTGTCTATGGCCCTCAGACCTGAGAATATGTTTTTATACGTGGGGCAGGCCCGTGGTTTAGTGATCTAGATTGTTGATCTGATGGCCCATTGTGGAATTGGGAATTTCCAAAAAATCTCACTGATCTGATGGCCCAATCCTAACTGATTGGGAAGAAGAAACAACAACAGCCTACATTTTCAGGGAAAAGGCTAGAGATTGGAACGATTGGGATCTTCCAATCTTTTCAAAGCATGGTCCACCCACAGTTAGTCCCGTCAGATCAATGATTTTTATCAACCAACCATGGGCCTAATCCGTACAAACTTGAGGATCCAATCTCACATCGCGTTTCTTATATTTCATCACCATGCACTTGCAGAGAACGAGTGGGCATTTGACTTGCTCTATTGTGTGGCTTTCATGGTTATGGACAACAAGTGGCTGGCAAAGAATGCATCATACATGGAATTCAATGTACATAAATCCATCCTCGTGATGTGATCCATCATTTCCCTTTTTTTTAAAAAAATAATAATAATTTCTAATCCGGCACTGAGTTGTGTTTAATCGGATTTGTTTTGTAGGACGTTTTGAAATCAACTCGCTCTCAGCTTGAGAGGGAGCTTCTATTAGACGACGTCCTACGGATTGAAGACATGCCATCATATGGCCTTCTCTCGTAGTGATAGCCATTCCTTCCCTAAGATTCGAACAACTCATACAGTGTATAATCTCTCTCTCTCTCTCTCTCTCTCTCTCTCTCTCTCTCTCTCATCATGTTTCAACTTCTGAATGGTATATGTTGAGAGGATTTAGTAATGATTAGCTTATTACGGCAGGCAGCTCCTTTTTTAAGAAGGAAGATTTTTCTTGTTTTTATCATTTGAATTTTCCATCGTGGTTGGGTTTTGAGGAAAATGGATAGATATAACCTGCTCATGCAAAACACTCACTGTTCCAAGGCAAACTGGTCACAGATCATCCAACCTGTACGGTTTTTTCAACGCAACATATGAGGTGGGTGCAGGCCAAATGGGTGCAAGCCACAGTACAATGTCTTTAAAGCAATATTTTGTGCTCTACAGATTGTTAGACTGGTTTGTAAGATACAATAAGGCTTATTTGTTTCACCAATTACCATGACAATGTAAAAGAAATATGCAATTATTACAGGTTTTGCTCCTAATGTGGAGAACAATGGAAGTTAACAGTACCGGAACAATCCACTTCTCAAGTAGTTTAACAAGGTCACACTGGACCAAGACTCACAACCAAGAAAGAAGAACAACAATCCAATGTATAAAGATGTACAAAGGGAAATGATACTTCACATTCAAAATATGTACATCAAGTTACCACAAGAGGAGAGAAAATACCATTATATGAGTTCCGCCTACACAAGAAAATGGAGCTTGGGAGGGTTATTGGACTACTCTGTGCTCTCTCTCCCTGTTTCGTCTCTCTGTTTTGGTTACGGGTGCTGGAAGAGAGATATAAAATAATAATAATAATAATAAATAAATAAATTTTAAGATAGAAAGAGATGACTCTGGACTTCTTTTGTAGATGGGGATTTTTGCATTCAATGAGAGGGATTTCCATTAATTGCTCATGGGGAATAGGATCTAAAAAGTGGAGAGAGAGAGAGAGAGAGAGAGAGAGAGAGAGAGAGGAGGAGGCATGTAATAATTGTTGTGTCTATTCAATCAAACACAAGGTCACATGTGTGATGGAGGGCATGTATTCTGATTTTGTATGTGTATGATGCGCAAGCTTGCCAGAGGCTACTTTACTCAAATTTTTTTTTATTAAACCAATGGTATACCCTGCATTGAGTCAGACTAATTAAAAACTGGATGCAGTGATCCAACTATCCTCTCAACTACCAATTGTGATTAGTGATCAGGCAATTTGTGAAAAAACAAGTCCATAAGTCCATTGACCTAAGGGGGAAAAAAAAACCATTTTTCCTGCACAATTGGAAATAAATCTTCGCATGAAATTAACATGTCCAAGGAAACCTTGCAATTGTGATTTGTTCCTTAGCGGGCCAGCATTTATGATTGCCTGAGCCTTATTATGGTCTACTTCAATCACTCACTGGTGTACAAGGAATTGTAGAAAATTATCGGCTGACACCCCAAAGGCTCATTTGAGGGTATTCATTTTTAACTCGTGGAGTCTAATTCGCTCAAATGACTTGCATAAGTGAGCGAAATGGTCCCCTACATCAGCCGACTTGACCACTACATTATTGACATAAACTTCCATGAATTGGCCAATCAAATCATGGAAGTTAACATTCATTATCCTTTGATACATAGCCCATACATTCTTGAGCTCGAATGACATGACTACCCGACAATAGGTTCCCAAAGGCCCAGGTCACTTAAATGCCATTTTTGTCACATTGTTAAGCGTAATGTATATCTGGTTATACCTGGAGTGGCCATCCATGAAGGAAATCATCTGTTGTCCGGTTGTTTAATCGATTAATTGGTTGCCCATGGGCATCGAATATTCATCCTTGGGTGTAGTCAAATTTAAATTTTATTAATATTTGAATATATGTCACATTACAATTGACCAAGTATCAAATAACCAATGAAATAAAATAAACAAGAGATAAATACCTAATTCATCTATTGGAACAAACGGTCGAGGCAAATGGCCAGCAGAATATGACCGAATTGGTATGATCACCTAAATCGAAGCTCAATTGATCATAATCCAACAACTTAGGATTGCGGATACGTAATGCCCCAAATTTCGAGGGTCGAGCAAAGCTCTACTTGCGAGATCCAGCACATCACTTATGCAACATGGATAATGATATTCAGATTTCGTCCATATTAATGAGTTAAACATGAGTGAGATTATACTGAAACAGTATATCATACTCCAGATATAATTAAATTAAGTAAGAGAAAGTCTGAAGCATATGTATTTAAATATGAAAGCGTTTCACAAACTTCGGAGTACGAGTATGTAATCGGGCTGAATATATACATATGTTGTTTCAATATATACAAAATGCGAAAAGTATATGCGTTTCACTAAGCCCAAAATCCTTGTGGTCCTTGCGCATTGTTACGAGATCTACATAGACCCGCCCGAGAGCTGAACGTATAAGAATTCTTCCTCCTCATCCATGAAGCCCGGCTCCATTGCGTAGACTTCATCATCACCTGCATTTAAACCAGAGTCTGGCTGGTGTTTTAAAACATCGTTCCAGGGTGGGAGTGAGTGATCAACTCAGTGGTACTATAAGGCAAAAGTTAACATGTTATCAAGTAATGATAAAGCAATACACCAATCACTTCCTAACTACTCTTGTTAATGCAGGAATGGTGTGCAAGTAATGATGTATGTCCTCGCACAAAGCTCCCTTACAAGTGACTCCAACAACCAATTTCGCATATGACAACACTCCTTAAAGTGCACCTGCCTCGCCAAAAGCACATCTTAATTAATGTAATGCGATGCATGGCCGTGTTAGCCGAGTACTTAATTAAGCTTATTCATACAGTAGGTTCGGAAAGCTAAGGTACCTCCATTTATATCATTAACCCAAATCGAAGGATCCATGTAGGGTCATCAATCCTAGTTAAACACATATGATAGGCAAGTTGTAGGGCATTATTCCTAATGAAAAGTAGTCGATAAGAAAATTCAAAGTTTATATTTGCGGTCACTACGGGGAGGCTCGTCACCTCAGCGTAGGCCGACAGCTCGAACACGGTGTCCCATACCACCATGCCCGACTCACGAGTTTAGGTTGCTCATTGGTCACTACGGGGAAGCTCGTCACCCCAGCGTAGGCCGACAGCTCGACCACAGTGTCCCATACCACCATGTCCGGCTCATGAGTCTTAACAGATCGTGATACGATGGTTGAAACGGGCCTTTACATTGATGAGTGGTACCTTAGATTCAAGTAGTGGTGTCCATATATGGTATACACACAATAAGCCAATCGGTTTGTTAGGCAAATCTGATTGGTACAGGCACACGCTGACTTAATCGACATGGAGCGCATAAGCACCCCCCGTGGCCCAACTGCTGTCGACAATCATCGTGCGACCCGGATTCATCAAATATACTCAATGTGGCGAGACTAATTCGTCCACCCAAACAGGAACTGTTACCAATTCCTGGGCTAGGTTGTAGCCCCAATCTTACTCAAATGCAACAATTAAATACATGTAATAATCAATTCAACATTTAACAAACAATCCAAGTGAAATCCTCATTTGAGCATTTCATCAAACACCTTGATCATGTTACCAAATACTAGCATTTTATCAATAATTTGCATAGATGCAAATATGATAACATGAAAGAAACTATACATATGTATAAGGTAAGAGAGAACTCTATCTTAACACTCGTAATATATACAAATCATTAACAATTTCTCATTCAGACAATTCATCAAACACTTAGACTACACTTCACCAAATACATGGACTAGGTTAGTTACAACCTATATTTTAACAAATCCTTATACAGAGAAGTCAGCATACATATGGCAATGATGAATCCTAGATTAGTAGTCATGGCAAGGACAAATCATGTTTACATGTTCATTCAAACATTTCAAGAAATACATGAGAGGCATATTTTATTCAACATAGTTCACACGTGTATATTATATTGAAAGCGACGTATCTAAGACAATATGGCAACAATCAAGTTAGACATAAATCATTAGCTAACATTGAAAGCATTAATAACCATAACCTAAATGTTTATAGTCCGCACTTTTCGTCGGAATACTCGATTCAGACTCGGTTCGAATTCTACGTCCCCGAAAACAGAACATCGGGTACTTAAATAGTGAAATAGGTTAGCTAGGTTGATAAACAACCATTCTAGATTTCAACTACGGTACTAGGGTTAAGATTTCTTACCCAAATCGTAGCCGAAACAGATTGTGCAGCGAAATGGGGAGGTGAATCAGTACGTGGAGTAGTGGGAGAGAATCACTGCAACGATCTCCCAAAAGCCTTCCACACTCTTTTCTCTTCTTCTCTCTCTCTCTCTCTCTCTCTCTTAAGGTTTTTAGAAAATTCGTATATGAGAGAGGTGGGGTGGTATAAGGGCTATTTATAAGCTCAGAAATTATGCAAATGGCCCCAGGGCCCTGGTATACTTAGGTTATATCCAAATGGCGACTGTTTTTGACAAACAGGGCACATAGGGAGGCCCACATCTCACATACGTCGTAGGGTAAGTGCTCTAATAATGAATCTATTCCAGGATGTGGTTTCGGCGTGATTGGGTAGGCTGATTGACCGTGGAGGACATGTGTTAGATCAACGGTCATACTTGCTCGATCGGGGCCACAGTTATACGGATATGTGCAGGAAAATTTCCTTTTCTCATGGGCGAAGTTGGTCAGCAACTAACGGTCCGAAATCCTCAATTTCGCGTGTGAGCGAATGACCCAGTTCACTTAAGTTTCATTACATTTTCTAAAGATATTTGCGTTTTTTAAACACTTCACTCAGGGCTTAAGTTGTGCCTTTCTAGATACTATTTGGGCTCGATTCCCGCGATGGTTGTCAAGCCCAGTAGGACGGACGTAACCCTATAGTTTCGCGGTCATTGGACTTTTGACGTACGACCCAGGTCCGATACGGGGTTTCAATGCACTCCTGAGAGTAACAAGCTCTTGGGATTTTTCCTAGGTCTTTATGTAGTGTTGAGTCAGTGGTATTAATGGTTTTAGGTCTTCTCATTTGTAGAAATGGTGGCCCAGGCTTAATCCACCGATTATTCAGTTTAGTACCTAACTAAATTCCGCCTTAATTACGACAGGATATAGTCCTTAGGTGATTCTGCCTGAGGTGGTACTCGGGTCCGTGTACAGATTTTTTCGAGACATTACATGATATTTAATTTACTCTTATGGTACTGTAGCAGGAGCCACTAAGCAGTAGTAATCTAAGCTAGAACTAAGTTAATCTATGTAAAGAAAGATAAATGTGTTTAGCGTAGGGCATTGTTCTCTTCTTCGTGTTCTCTTTCTATAGCTTGTCGAGGGGGCAAAATGTTGATGCAAACCGCAAGTGCAGGGCTACGATGTAGTAATAACTCAGTGAGACCAAGGTCGAATCCTCAGGGAATGTGGAACAAAATCTAGAACTAGTCCAAAGGTAAAAGGTATCTAAGTTTTTGATCTAACAAAAAAGAAAAGATGTCTTAAAATAAATAAATAAAATACTAAGGATTTGGGAATCCACTCATAGCAATCACATTATTTCATTCATTAATTTAATGTATAACTTAATTGGAATCAAAGTCTTATCCTATTTAATTAGAAGATAATTTTTTTGAATCAATCATTAACACCAATAAAATATGATTTCGATTGAATGGTTCTCTCATGAAGCATTCGAATCTCAATCGTAGGGAATCAAAAGCATCTAAAACACCCTTAAGCGACAATAGATCAATAAATTATATAGACTAAATCATTCTCTAATTCAAACTAAACAATTATTAAATCAAAGTATTTATTATACCTATACTGCACAACAAATTTAGAAATAAAAACTCAAAGACTTCTAAAATAAAATCCAAATCTATTTCAATATACTATAATTATTCAACCTATTGTTATTAAATCAAATAAACTAAATATTGTAATTACTATAAGCTTCATTCATTAGCCTTAGTTAATAGATTAGCTTAGCATTACTAACATCTTAGAAGGAAATTAAAAAAATAAAAATAAATTAAAAATACAAACTAGATTTGAGGGATTGAAAAAGGACAGATCTGTGGAAGCTCCACTATCCTTTGGTCTTTCTCTCAAGCCCCAATTCATACTTAGATCAAATTAGAACATCCCTTTATATAGGAAAAACTCTTACCGACTTGAAACCAATTTCAAATTTACACATTTTTTTTTTTTTTTACGATTTGGTCGCATCGACTATAACCTTCGGTCGCATCAAACTAGTCTTTAGGTTGTAGTCGAATTTCCTAAAAAATCTTCTGAAGTATTTGGAGGAGGGAAAAATACAAATATAAGCTTGATCCAAAACTTCTACTAAAAAAAAAAAAAAAAAACTTTTAAGGATGGGTTTTCAATCCTTCACTAGTTCTTCTGGTTTGGTTAGTTTTTTTTTATAACAAAACCTAATATAGGTTGGAGTAATTGAATGGACAGAGAATGTCATTATGGGCTTTGCATAGCTTGGCGGACTCATTTCCCTTGCCTACTGAATTGCTACAAGGTCCTGGTAATTAGTGATGTGCCCAATGAAAAGGCATGACCTGCCTGTGTCAGATGTCATCCCACATCGAAAGTTGAATGTTGTTTCACTAGTGACCCTAACACCAGCCAGCTAACTTATGAGATATGACCCCAACACCAGCCAGCTAACTTGTGTCAAAGCTTAGTGGACCTTTGATGTATGTATTTTATTTAGGCCTTCCATCCATCTTATCAGCCCTAAAATGAGGTAGATTCAAAACTTAGATGAGTGTTATGTACTATAGGAAACCATGGATATTGAATGTTTGAAGTTTTGGATCAAATTGATATTTGTGTTTTCCTATAATCAAAGTCTGTGTGCATGACTTTATCAATAGGTTAGATGTAATCCTAAAATGTTTTTAATGTCAGAAGTTCAATCAACATTGGTCTTGATTGTTGTGTGGTTCACTTAAGATTTGGATTTGGCTAATCTATGCCAAGAAAGATAAGAGGTATACAAGGCACACGAGTTGGATTTATACCCATACTGCACAACAAATTTAGAAATAAAAACTCAAAGACTTTTAAAGTAAAATCCAAATACATTTCAATCTACTATAATTATTCAACCTATTGTTATTAAATCAAATAAACTAAATATTGTAATTACTATAAGTTTCATTCATTAGCCTCAGTTAATAGATTGGCCTAGCATTACTAACATCTTAGAAGGAAATTAAAAAAAAAAAAAAAATACAAACTAGAGGGATTGAAAAAGGACAGATCCGTGGAAGCTCCACTATCCCTAGGTCTTTCTCTCAAGCCCCAATTCATACTTAGATCAAATTAGAACATTCCTTTAAATAGGAAAAACTCTTACCGACTTAAAACCAACTTCAAATTTACACACTTTTTTTACGATTCGGTCGCACCGACCGTAACCTTCGGTCACATCAAACTAGTCTCTCGGTTGCAGTCGAATTTCCTAAAAAATCTTCTGAAGTATCTGGAAGAGGGAAAAATACAAATATAAGCTTGATCCAAAACTTTTACTACTAAAAAAAAAAAAAAAAAACCTTAAATGATGGGCTTTCAATCCTTCACTAGTTCTTGTGGCCTGGTTCGTTTTTTATAACAAAACCTAATATAGGTTGGAGTAATTGAATGGAGAGAGGATGTCATTATGGGCTCTGCATAGCTTGGCAGACTCATTTCCCTTGCCTGCTGAATTGCTACAAGGTCTTGGTAATTAGTGACGTGGCCAATGAAAAGGCATGACATGCCTGTGTCAGATGTCATCCTACATCGAAAGTTGAATGTTGTTTCACAAGTGACCCCAACACTAGCCAGCTAACTTATGAGATATGACCCCAACACCAGCTAACTAACTTATGAGATATGACCCCAACACTAGCCAGCTAACTTGTGTCAAATCTCAATGGACCTGTGATGTATGTATTTTATTTAGGCCTTCCATCCATCTTATCAGCCCTAAAATGAGGTAAATTCAAAACTTAGATGAGTGTTATGTACTATAGGAAACCATGGATATTGAACGTTTGAAGTTTTGGATTAAATTGATATTTGTGTTTTCCTATCATTAAAGTCTGTGTGCATGACTTTATCAATAGGTTAGATGTAAACCTAAAAAGTTTTTAATGTCAGAAGTTCAGTCAACATTGATCTTGATTGTGGTGTGGTCCACTTAAGATTTGGATTTGGCTAATCTATGCCAAGAAATATAAGAGGTATACAAGGCACACGAGTTGGATTTATACTCGTACTACACAACAAATTTAGAAATAAAAACTCAAAGATTTTTAAAGTAAAATCCAAATCTATTTCAATCTACTATAATTATTCAACCTATTGTTATTAAATCAAATAAATTAAATATTGTAATTACTATAAGCTTCATTCATTAGCCTTAGTTAATAGATTAGCCTAGCATTACTAACATCTTAAAAAATAAAATAAAAATAAAGTTAAAAATACAAACTAGATTTGAGGGATTGAAAAAGGACAGTTCTGCAGAAGCTCCACTATCTCCAAGTCTTTTTCTCAAGCCCCGAATTATACTTGGATCAAATTAGAACATCCCTTTAAATAGGAAAAACTCTTACTGACTTGAAACCAACTTTAAATTTACATACTTTTGTTACGATTCGGTTGCATCGAATTAGGCTCTCGCTTGCGGCCGAATTTTCTAAAAAAAATCTTTTGAAGTATTTAGAGGAGGAAAAAATACAAATATAAGCTTGATCCAAAACTTTTACTACCAAAAAAAAAAAAAAAAAGAAGAAAAAAGGCCTTTTAAGGATGGGCTTTCAATCCTTCACTAGTCATTGTGGTCTGACTAGTTTATATATATATATATATATATATATATATATATATATATATAATATATATATAGATAACAAAACCTAATATAGGTTGGAGTAATTGAATGCAGAAGATGTCACTATGGGCTCTGCATAGCTTGGCGGACTCATTTGTCTTGTGTGCTGAATTGCTACAAGGTCTTGGTAACTAGTGACGTGCCCAATGAAAAGGCATGACCTGCCCCCTGTCAGATGTCATCCCACAACGAAAGTTGAATGTTGTTTGACTAGTGACCCAACACCAGCTAACTAACTTATGAGATATGACCCCAACACCAGCTAGCTAACTTGTGTCATAGCTCAGTGGACCTGTGATGTATGTATTTTATTTAGGCCTTCCATCCATCTTTTGAACCCTAAAATGAGGTAGATTCAAAACTTAGATGAGTGTTATGTACAACAGGAAACCGTGGATACTGAACGTTTGAAGTTTTTGATCAAATTGATATTTGTGTTTTCCTATCTTCAAAGTCCCTGTGCATGAATTTATCAATAGGTTAATGTAATCCTAGAAAGTTTTTAATGTTGGAAGTTCGAACAACAATGGTCTTGATTGTGGTCCACTTGAGATTTGGATTTGGCTAATCTATGCCAAGAAAAATAAGAGGTATAAAGGCACACGAGTTGGAAATCAGGGCCATTCAAACGTAGATCACACCGTAAGCATGCAATCACCGAAAAAAAAGAAAAAACTTTCACAGATAGACGAAAATGGACAGTCTGAAAAGAAAAGAGGATCAATGGTCCACGTACCCGACTTGGACATCGGGGCAGCTGACGCGTCCAAATTTTAGTTTGACCAGTTAGATTCTAGGGCCACGAAATGTACAGGTGTCTCCCACGGATGAACGGTTCGGATCTCGCAAACTCGAGGTCGGATGGCTTCCTATCCCTTGTCCTCTCTCTCTCTCTCTCTCTCTCTCTCTCACCCCCCGCCCAAAACTAAAACCCCAATCGTTACTCCTCTCTCAAAATGTGAGAAATGCCATCTCTCTTGCGGCTTCTCCCCCTCAGAAACCGCAATCCCCTCCCTCTGTCTCGCATTTTCTCCTCTCCATCTCCATCTCCATCTCTGTCTCCGTCTTCGTCTCCTTCTCCGTCTCCATCTTCTCCTTCTCCGTCATCTCCTTCTCGTCCTTCTTTAAATCCATTCTCAAAGACCTCTTCGAAGAAACCGACCTCCAAAACCTAGTCCAGAAATTCAAATCCTCCTCCCAATCATACCGCTTCTGTTGCAAGCACCGCATCTACTCCGTCACAGTCCGCCGCCTGGCTTCCGCCGGCCCACACCACTCCATTGCGGACATCCTCGATCACCAGAAGCATTTCCCTGATATCTCCACCGAAGGTTCGGCGGTCCGCCTCATTGCTCTCTATGGCCAATCCGGCATGTTCGACCACGCCCGCGACCTGTTCGACGATCCTTCAATGCCCTCTTAACCTCTGCCCTCGATTCCCAGCTCTTCTCAAAAGTTCCGGAGCTTTTTGACGCTCTGCCGTCTAAAATCTCAGTAAAGCCTGATGTTTTCTCTTATAGTATTTTGATTCAGGCATTATGTAAAATGGGTTCTTTGGATTCTGCTGTTTTGGCACTGGAAATGATGGAGTTGAATGGGGTGAGACCGAGTTTGATTACGTTTAATCTTCTTTTAAATGGGCTTTACACTGGGAGTCGGTTTTCAGATGCGGAGAAGCTTTGGTTTAAAATGGAAGAGTATAACTGTGTTCCCGATATTATCAGTTACAATGAGAGATTGAGAGGGCTGGTTTTGGAGGGGAAGACACAGGAGGCTGTTAAGTTGGTTGGTGAGTTTGGGAATCGTGGGTTGAAACCTAATGTTTTTAGTTTCAATTCATTGATTAAAGGGTATTGCAATGATGGAACTTAGAGGAGGCAAAGAGGGTCTTAAGTGAGTTGGTGAAGAATGATTGTGCCCCAAATCGATGGACGTTTGAGACTCTAATTCCTTGTGCATGCGAGAAGGGGGATTTAGATTTGGCAGTGAAGTTGTGTAAGGAGTGTGTGAATCGGCAGTGTTTTGTTGATGTGCAGATTGTGCAGAGTGTGGTTGATGCGTTGGTTAGGGAGTCAAGGGTCAAAGATGCTAAGACCCTCATGGAACTTGGGGTGTCGAGTGGTTTGCGCCCTCGGTCTGGCTTGAAATTGCCGTCTGGGATTGAATGATGTTGCATTCCCTATATTAACTTGTAAGTTGATTCTGATTGGTTAAATTCAGCTTATATTATATGGATGATTTTTATGATCTTTTGTGTTTACTTGTAGTGTATGTGTCCTGAATTGCTATATTTTTATTGGTTCTTTTGATGCAACCAAATGGCCACACGTGCCGATTGATCGAGATTTGAAGAAAAGGCCTGTTGAGCTTGCTCACAGTCTCGCATTTGTGATCTCTAGCATCCGGCTAGAGGATTGTTGGATCTTTCCCACAATCTCTTTCTTTTCTTATTGATTTATTTGCTTTCCCTTTCAGGTTTGCATCATCTTTACTTGCTCTGTTAGCATTGTGATATAACCATGCATTACTGGGTCAAAAATGGTGTGATTGCATTATGGCATGTTGTTGGTGGATCGACATGTTCCCGTCGTCTTGAATTGCAGAAGTGAATGTTCGGTTGGACCATGACAATGGTGCTTAGACGTTCTGCACTATCATTCTGTCCTTGCTTTTTCTTTACCTGAATGTGCCCATGGGTAAAACTAACTTACTCATGTGTCAACACATGGCTTCGCCTAAAATGGCCATTAGCGTGCATTTGAATACATGACAAATCAGTTTTTGTTCAGATATTCAAGATAATTCATGAGAGTGGAGAGATTGAGAAGGAAGGTGCCCATAGAATTCAAGTTGTGTGGATCATTGACCCATAGAATCGACACAGTTTGAATGTGTTTTTGTTTGAAGTCCAAAATTGTTTTTTCCTTTTGAAGAAATGTAGTCCAAAATTATGTTTTCCGATGGCTACAGTTTTGTCCGATACTAACATATAATATTGGCGTTGTTTATTCATGACAAGGAACAAGTGAATGTTCAATTGGTTGAGTTTAATTGGAGAGAATATACTCTTGCTACATGTTCAATATTTTCTATCATTTTTTAGAGTGTTATCACTGTTGACTAAACATGTACTCATATGTATATATGTATACTTTCCCACAATGTTTTCAGAAGATATGGAATGTGCCTCTGAATGGTGGAATTCCTTGTTTCAAAAAATGTGTTTCCTGTCATTAATAGGAAAAAAGAAGCGCCTTAGGCCGAGCGCTTCCTCCTTGAGCAATGGGGTGGCGTGGTATTCCACGGGAGAGGTTGAAATCGTGGCACACGATATTATTCGTGTGATGGGCGTAGATTAACATCAGGTTTTCCTTCGACTGCTTAGCTGCTATGAGTTGCAGTCAGAGTGAGGGTGTTGCCTGACATTCCATTGCTGTTATTTTTAGTGAATGAACAGTTCAAATTGATGTGAATGAACAGTTCAAATTGACGCTAGGTCACCCCTTGCACCATTTAAAAGGTTTGGTGATGTTGCCATTATCCCCATGAAGTTGGGGACATTAGCAAAACTCTCTCTTGCACTCGCACATGAATTTTCTAATGCAAATGTTGTCACCACAATGTGGTGCAAACGGTTTGTTATGTGCCCCACCGACATGTGTTGATGAAATCCACTCATACCATTAGACATGCCCTCCCTTATTTGGCCATGAGACCCAAAATCAAGCCAATCGAAAAGTGTGCCACAGCGGCAGGAACAATTGAGAGCGCACGCCCCCCCTTGATTCTTATTGAGGGCCCACCATGTTGTGTACTATATGCCATCCGATCCATTGATCTGCAACATCTGTCCAAGATAATTGCAAACCTGAAAAACCACACCATTTTGAAACATGAATGGGACCCAATGAGAATCAATGGTGGGCGTCTCCTCCCAACTATTTCCGCTCATGTGGCCCACCCAAGCCATGGATCGGCCTGAATTTTGAGCACATGGCTAAACGAAGGGAGGTGTGCATGATGGTCAGAGTTGATGTCATCAACCCATCACTGTGGGGTCCACAACTGTTTGCACCACATTATGGAGAAAACGTTTCCATTAGATAATTTCACACACACGCACGCACGCACGCACACTGTATTTCCCACACAAAATGTCTCCTTGTCAACAAAGGAATTCCCTTTTCCGTAAATTGCGGTTGTTCATTCTTGTCATTAAGAGGAGAAAAGAAGCGCCTTAGGCCGAGCGCTTCCTCCTTGAGCAATGGGGTGGCGTGGTATTCCACGGGAGAGGTTGAAATCGTGGCGCACGATATTATTCGTGTGATGGGCGCACATTAACATCTGGGTTTCCTTTGGCCGCTTAGCTGTTATGATTTGCAGTCAGAGCGAGGGTATTACCCGACATTTTGTAACACTTATTTTATAATGGGTTTGAGCTTTTTCCATTGCCCAAAGCTGCGTGACAAATATAGTTGAGATTTTGAAAGCCTTGCGACAGTTATGCGAGAATTCAATTAAACGCTATTACCAAGATATTTCAAAATATTGGTAGTTTTAATTTTCATGATTTTATTGCGAATTATCCTTATATTAACGTGAACATTGTTTAAAATTTAATCTTCAAAAAAAGGTTTAAAATTTTAACTAATTCATTATGTAATTATATATTCAAATTTTAAAGTTATTTATTAATCTATAAAAAATATAAATATATATTAAAAAAAAAAATTGTGAGATTTTTCTGATAATATCTCAAGAGATATTTCAAAATTTGAAATTCTCCTGAGAAATTCCTGAACCGAGAAATTCTTGCGAACGAGATTTGTCACCATGGGCCCACAGTGGCTATCACCCATTTTATTCAAGCATTGAAATCATAAGTCAATCCCAGCTTAGCCACCAAAATGAATGAAAAATAAAGGAAAAGGGACCTATTATAACCAAGAGCTTCACTTATCCCTCATGCATATACAACTCATCACTTGAAAAGCCATTACATTGCACAAGAGTTGATGTCTGATCAGTCCATCAGGTGGGCTCAACTTCTTAGATTCGGTAACCCAAAATCAGGCCATTCCAGTCATCAGGTGGGTGGATCACAACGTACAAAACAAAATGGATGATTAACTCAACTTTAGCTGATGATTTGTTTTTTTTTTTTTTTTTTTTTTTTTTTTTTTTTTTTAATTAAAATTTTAAATTTTATTTTTATAATACTGGAGCACACCTGATGAATGAGCCTTGTTGGTGTCTGCATGGCACATGACATTGTGCATGGTGTGATTTACATGTTGGATGGATAGATGTTCACTGAACATGCCAGTTGTTGATACTTACAGTTTCTTCTAAGGTGCCATTATTGCGGTCAAATACAATTGATGTCACCAAACAAGTAATTTGAAATAATGCCCCATTTCCTTTATTGTTGTAATTGGTAATACAAACAGGCCCTTAGTTGCAAAGGAAACAAATTTCACTAATTCTAAAAGGTTTTAATATCAAGGTTTGTCTTCACAAAGAAAAAAGTTGCAAAGAAAAAGCTATAATGATTGCAACTGATAAAAGGTATCACTAGCATGGTTCTAAGACTCGGATGAGTCCTGTGTGACTCGTTTGTGTTGACTTGGACTTGGTCAAACCCAATCCAGTTCGTCACAGCAAGTCACCCTAGACTCCGTTGAGTCTAGCTTATTCACCTCTGACTCGGTTGAGTCGCGACTTGACTCGACATCATTGTTGTCAAATGCGACTGCATATGCGCACAGTCACATATGCGTATACTGTGGATCGAATCACATATGCCATGATGGCATATGCGATCCTGGCAAGTATGCCATGACATATATGCGATCACATACTGCATATGCGATCACATATTTCCCAATAGCCAGAGTGGAAGCTTTTGCATTTTATTTTTTTTTTTTTGTTTTTTTTTGTTTTTTTTGTTTTTTTGTTTTTTTGTTTTTTTTTTTCTCCAATTTGGAGAACTTTTGCTTATGAATAGGCACTCATATCCCCTCCATTTTCACTATTCTTTACTCCAAAGCTCTTTCTCTCTCTTACTCTCTCTCACACCTCTTTCTCTCTTACTCTAATCTCTCTACAATTATTTCAAGGATGTTTATTTTTATTTTTATTTTTTATAAGTTGTGCTTACTTTTTGTAAATTAAGTTGTAAGTTATAACTTGTAAGTTGTTTCAAGTTATCCATTTAATTCTCCTTTAATGTAGCTCGTTGATTGTTTTGTTAAAATTTAT
>JAJHSJ010000003.1:36148585-36591811 GCA_021015155.1 Magnolia officinalis
GAGGTATTCTCAGCATTTAATGTCATTAATGATACAGGCGCCTCCTTCCCCCCCCCCCCCCCGGCAAACACGTGGCGTCGTTTCCCTCACTCCATCGTATGCGAATCGTAACGTCACCACGTGTCCTTCGCCAAGAGTATAGAAATTGAAGGGTTACAGCCGCCGCACAGCACGCGGGATCTAAGGTGTACGAATCGCATTAATTGTGCCCCGATCATCCCAATCGCCATCATGAGTAAGGGAGCAAAAACGTTGTTTCATTTCCCCCAAGCGTTAACTCCCAAGTCCAGACTCGGACCGAGAGAGAAGAGTAGGGGGCTTCTGGTATGAGAAAATTTTACAAGGATAATCAGGGTCAGCTTAAGTTACATGAACTGGATAATAAGGCCTCGGAAGAAGGATACTATGTTAGGGACCGACTCCCAAGTCACGACTCAGAACTACAATTGCCTGACTTAGACCCCCATCTTCGTCTGAAGGAGAATGGTTGAGTCGAGTCCTAACCTTCGTAATTAGCCTTAATCAGCAAACTCTGACTACTAGTACTCGGCCTCATGATGGCATGATCCGAGGCCGAGTCGGAGTGCGAATACTTCGTGTGCCGAGGCCAAGGCCAAGTCCAGGCATGGATATGCCATACACCAAGGTCGAGGCTAAGTCCAGGCATGGATGTGCGCACATACCGAGGCTGAGGTTGAGCCCGAGTGAAGATACTTCATATTTCGAATCTGGGGATCGACCTAGATGCGGACGTGGCCGACGATCACGCCCAAGGATATGCGCCATTAAGACAAGATACATCGCACGATCCTAAAATTGCGGATAATATCTCCACGATCATAATATCTTGTTGATTGAGTGAATCATGCCGAGATTAACGGACGTGGATCGTCCGACTCACAGGTATAAATACCAGGGGACCCCATTGCTACAGGTACGCAAGATCTTTCACCCTCTCTCTACATTCAACTTAGACCCAGATTTCCTAGCTTGACTTAGGCATCGGAGGGTCCCCCGACTAAGCCAGGGTCTCCTTTGCTCACCCCTTTTGTGTAGGACCAGGGTTTGTCCAAGGCCCATAGCGTTGAGTGGAGGGTGGTCCAGATTTTGACCTCAACGAAAAGTAAACAAGGTTGCCCTTGTATGTCAGACCGTACTGGGTGCGGCTCCGGCCACCGAAGTCGGATGGTAACTCAATACTAGGGGTGTACATTGAGCCGAGTCTAGTTGGCCAGCTCGCAAGGTTCGGTCAGTAGCTCGGGCCAGTTCGGGCGGGCTCAGCCACTAGCTGACCTCAGCTCGAACTCAGCTTGGCTCAGTCCTCAAGCCTAACTGGCCAGCTTGGCTCGGCTCGGTTCGGTCAGCAGCTCGGGCCAATTCAGGCTGAGTTCGAGCCAAGATCGAGCTGAGTTTGCCTGTGCGGCATTTCCAGAAGCACCTCGATTGCACCTTCAAAATCCCACTGTCTGTAAAATAGCAACAAGTTTTTTTCATGTATTTATCAAATACCTTCCAAGCAACATAAAAATCTAGAGAAAAAAAAGGGTATTTATTTCATATACATACCTTCCTTGCCACCGGCCACACTTGGTTAAGTCATTTCATCAAACACTTGGTGAGCAACATCAATATCAAAGTAACCAAGTCACCGAATTGGTTCGATCCGAGTTCGATTCAAGCTGGGTTCAATCTGAGTCGAGTCGAGCTGGGGCCAGCTCAAACTCATTTTCGAGCTCAAAAAATCAGCTCGACTCGGCTCGAACTCAGCTTTGAACCGAGTCAAATCGAGCTTTTTTGAGTCAAGCCGAGTGAGCTAACCAAGCTAGCTTGGTTCGTGTTCGCCCCTACTGAAGACGCTTTTATTGTACCGAGTAAACTATGCTTTGCCTAGTGTGAATATATTTGATTTATCCATGCCGGTCATCCATTTTTTTCATCTCCGGTTGATATCAAAATTGAAGCATATCCTAAGCTCAACTGAACCACACCACAAGAAACAACTCGAATAATGATTTCCACCATTGAAACCTTTGTACAGCCCACAGTTATGTTTATTTATCATCCAACCTGTCATATAAGATCACATAGACATGGATGAAGGGAAAACACAAATATCAGCTTGATACAAAACTTCTATGACCCTCAAAAATTCTTCAATAGTAGACGTTCAATTAACACGGTTTCCTTTGGTGTGGTTCACTTTAATTTTTGATATACTAATTTGTTGTAGTCAAGCACTAAAATTATCTGGTAAAATTGATGGACGGAGCCAATAAAATACATATATCACAGTGGGCCCCACAGTTTACTCAATACAGTTAGCGTACTGAGTTAATCGGTACACAATCCGCTTCCCCGGACGTTTCGGTACTGACCATGGGTCCGCTTGATATATTTATTCTATACCTACACTCTTCATCCAAGTTTTTTCAGATCACACGTTAAGACACGAGCTCAAAAAAATAAAGAATGGTTAGCATCATCAAACTAAACTTAAGTCCCACTTGCACTCACTAATAATTAACCTACAACATTGATCATATAATATGGGATTTAATAATTTATTTAATTTATCTTATTATATTTAATGTATGATTTATTTGTGATTTTATTTGTTAGGGTTTAGCTCTCCTAAAGGCTTCCTTGGAGTCGAAGACGGCACTCAATGACATCTTGGAGTAAAGTCAGAGAAAGTTCATGTGGTGGTAGAAATATTGCAACATTATCAACAAGCATATCCTATTGTACGTTGGTGTTGTGTGGGAATCTCATGCACATTTTCTACATTTGGATTTCCCGACGACATTAATGGATGGTAGGAGATGTTAGTCATAAAATTATTATGTTGTTCCTTTTTATACCTTTTAAGCATATTGGTTGAAAATATTTATGGTGTTTAATATTTAAAAAAAATTTACAGTGTGAACTCATTTATTTTGCATTGAAATATTTTATTTTGAAAACTTCAATGAGTTAGTGGCTGTAAACATTTCATGACTATGTGTGTAGTGATTGCCTCTGCCTTCATTAAGAAATTTTTTTCTTTATAGTGGCTCGATCCCAATTTGCTAATTAGTTAGTTGTCAAACTTCTTATACCTGGGCCTCGAAGTCCTTTGGCATTTAACCTATTTCAAACACACCTACCAATTTAACTATGTCTGTCTATTGTTTTCTATGGTTTATCCACCCAATAATTTTATAGGCCTAATCTTTTAAAAATTTCATTATAGTATCATGGTGGAGCCCACCTATTGTATAGGTTAGAAGAAATATACACATCACATCACGGAGGCTACACAATAGAAAACAATGGACAACCATCAAAATTAAAAACTTCTAAATTCATGCCCGGGCCCCACGTGATGGTTGGATCAACCTAATTTTAGGGGCAACCAACTTTCATGGTGGGGCTATCCTGATGCATAGGTTGGATGTCATACAAACGCTTGGTGGGCTCCTTGCAAAGCACTTTTAGAATAAGCTTATTCTTTAAAGAATTGTAGAGGAACCGGCCTCTTGTATCTATGTTCCTTTATTAGTGTTGAGATTTTATACAGATTGGTGTGTAATTTCTGTATAATATGGAAACCAAAAAATCACTTTAATCAGGAATAAGGACAGGCTGAAGCACGTCTGAAAAACGCTGTCCTTAAAGCGTTATTTGCCCCTACTCAAGTGAATTGAGTAAGCTGATAGGTTACAGGCAAATAGCTTCTAGGATACGACGAGCCTGGTGTGGGTCGCGTTCAGCAAATACGAAAGCCCACCTATTGGAACTCAATTACACAATTTCTGGCAGAAATACAATAAAGAAAAAATCTCAGAAGAAAAGAAATGAAGAAAATTTTTTTGGCTTTAGACCACTGCTTTAGTCAAGTCTTCAGCCGCTGGTTCAGTTGAACCGTCCTAGACCACACCGTTGGTCTGTTCTTCTTGCAATGGTTAAACCCTTGCTGTTTTGTTGCTGGAATTACAGGAGTATTAGAGAGGATTAGTGGGCTTTCTCAATTCGTATAGTAGTGCTGGATTGGTTTTGAGATGGTTTGGAAAACCCATCCATGCCCTCTTTTTATAGGCTATGGTGGCTAGGGGGTTATGGTCCAGAAACTTAAATTCCATTAAGCCATTTCTGGCTGTTGGAAAACTAGCCGTTTTATGGCCATTTTCTAACTGTTGTGCATGGACCATTAATTTGCTGCATGCTAGCCGTTTTCTGACTGTTGTGAGACAGCAGCTGTGAGACAGCAGCTAGCTCTGACTGTATGGTCGTTTTCTGACTGTTGTGAGACAGCAGCTAGCTGTTTTCGTTGCTAGCCATAGCAGTTTAGTGTTGATATGCTATTTTACTGATCTGAGAAGCTAGCTATATGCTATAATCTACACAGCGCTCAACACAGATGTTACAGATCTGCTGCAACAGCTCTATTTTCCAGTCTCTATATATATTGAGAATCTCTCTCTCAGTTCTATAGTCTCTCTGTCAACCAGCCACCCGCCTAAACCACACTGCCTCTACAGCCACACTGCCTCACATGCCCACGCCCTCGCACTGAGCCCAAGCCCGAGACCGAGCCCAAGCTCGAGCCCGTGCCCGAGCCGAGCGCGGGTGTTCCAGTGCTTCGCACTGGAATACGCAAGGTCCATAGTCCCACAGACTACGAAGGTAAATATTATAATACTCCACTGTTTTCATTTAAACCAAATTTTCTTCTCTTCCCTTTCCCATGTGGGACTATTCCCAAAAACCCACAAAAAAATGTTTTTTCAAAACAACTTTTATATATTATATATTAAAATCAATAATTTTTGCAACAATTAAAGCCACATAATACCTTAGGGAATGTATGTAACATCTACTTCATCCCGCCGTACATAAAAATATCAGCCTGATGATAGAAAACTTATATGGGCTACACTCTTGTAAACAATGTAAAATTTTCCTGAAACCTTTAATTTCAATCCTTGATAAAATCAAGTCCACCACGAAGACATTCATAAACCGCCTTACTATAATTCTTGGCGAATAATTCCAATTTTGGTTTAATAATACATCCTAGTAGGGGATAACCATAGTTGTTCAATTTATCTCTCTCTAATCCTATGGATATGATAGGATCGATCTTAGCTATTGATTATGATGACCATAAGCATGTCCTAAGAAGTTTTTAATGGTACTGCGGTCAGTCACCACTGTTTATTATGTAATAGTTCACCTGATAATTGGATGTGTATGCATAATACATACATTGGACAGATTTTTTGCTGGAAACGTAGGTGGGGCCCACCGTGATGTTTTTGAGAAATCAATCTCGTTCATCCATTTTGTGAGCTCATTTTAGGAAATGGGCCCAAAAATGAACCACATCCAATACTCAAGTCCACCGAAAATGTAAGTATTATACTTCTACAGTTGAAATATTCATGGGGCCATATAAGTTTTGAATCAGCATAATATTTGTAATATTTGTGTTCGTAGGAATGACGTTATGAAAGGTATGGATGGCATGTAAACATCACTTTCGACCCAAGGATGTTTCAACGGTGGGAATTTCTCTGCCCACATTTTACTTTAATGCGGCTCACTGGAGTTTCTGATGCTACTCAATTTTGGTCTCAAGTCCTAAAATGAGCTCAAAACAAAGATGGACAGGTAGATTTTTCACAAATAGCATAATGGCCCACCTAGGTTTCCAACCCAGTAACTTCCTGCGAAAGCCGGCGTCCATCAAGGTTGGCCCCACGGTAACCCGGACGCGGATTGCGTCCTACCCCTACCCGGACGGTAATCCATCCAGGCAGGTCTCTGTGGGGCCCACCGTGATGTAAGTGTTTTATCCACGCCGTTCACTGCTTTTCTCAGATCATTTTACACTACAATCCTAAACTTTAGGCAGGTCCACGGCTCCAGTGGACCACACCAAAGGAAGCTTCACTGATAATGACACCCACCATTGAAACCTTTCTAAGAGCCAACGTGATGTTTTTTTACCATCGAACCTATTCGTAAGGTCATGTAGACGTGGATGAAGTGAAAACACAAATATCAGCTTGATCCGAAACTTCTCCAGCTCCAATTTATGATCCACTAAAGCCTTGTACCTGCCTCATTTTTTGTTTAATACCTTAAAATAATCTGAGAAAAGTGTTGAACGGAGTGGATAAAACACTTACATCACGGTGGGCCCCACAGAGCCCTGCCCGGACGGATTACCGTCCGGGCGGGGGTAGCACGCAATCCGCGTCCGGGGTAATGACCGCTCCGTCGGAAACGGATTGGCTACTCCCCTGCCACCAGCCCCCACCAGTAGGTATTTGTTTCATCCATGCCATTTATCCATTTTTAAAGATCATTTTATGATTTCACGAAAACAATGAGAGGGATAAAAATCTCAGGTGGACCACACCACAGGAAAACAATAGTAATTGGATATCCACCATTAAAATACTCCTAAGGCCCACTGTACTGTTTATTTGGCATACAATCTGTTGATTAGCTCATACAGACCCAGATGAAGGTAGAATCAAAGATATCTTGATCTAAAACTTTTATGGTCCCAAAAATTTTTTAATGGTCAATGTTCATTCAACACTGTTCCTGCAATGTGGTCCACTTGAGATTGGGATATATCTAATTTTCTTTTCATAAAATAAAATAATTTAGAAAATATATGGACGGCCTGGATGAAACAAATACATCATTGTGGGTCCCACATAGCACCGACCACCAGCGATTGGCCGGTGGCAGGGGAGTAGCCAATCCAATTCCCGCTCCGTCTTGCGTAAGGCCGGCGCCCCCACCTATTCCGCACTCGTTTTCTAGGCTGCCCAGTTCTCTATTTATATTCAATTACTTTGGTGGGCTACTTCACTTGAATTCGTAAAATGACACAACCATCTTTTAAAGCATCAATCAGGACCATCCATCTAGGAATTGATGGCCCATGTTTGAGAACCACACCTTCTGGATTGATTTATGTGGTAGGTGGGGTAGATGATTCCAGATCGGCTATCCAGTGGGTCATTTCTATGGAGGGTCACCCGTTGAAGACCACACCAGATAAAAGATCCTAGGCTTCAGTCAATTAAGTGAAATTGACCAATAATCAAACTTCAATTTATACATGTGGGCCATCTGATGAGAAGCTCCAATGGACACTGAAAGCCAAATCAAATTGAAAGGACAATAAAAATTGCTCAATTGGTGGACCCCCAAAGAGCAGTAAAAATTAGTCAATTCAACGGTCACAAATCAACAATCAAATGTAGAGATTAGGATCGTCCAATCCAATGTAATTTTCAGGTTTTGCTCCATTGTAGTATGCCCCACTAATTCAATAGATCCAATCAGAGAAATTATATGCCACGTTTTCAATGGCGTAGTGCATGAATATTTCTTATCATACGCTGCCAGAGTATCAAGCACCACATATGCAGGATTTTGAGAAATTTACCACTGTACGACCCATTTATGGCCCATTTAACCGTTGAAGCCCACCTCATTTAACCTTTCGAGAGTAAGCCCCAGCTGTACGGACACCTTCCCAAAGGTCGAAAATGCCCCAGGTCATTTTCATGCATTTCACGGTCAATCCCTGCGATTCCATTTCATTTCACTCTGGAATAGGAAGTCAATGTATATATTATCCCCTGATGTGATGTTGACACGTTGGAGTCTACATGCGAGATGAGTCATCGAAAATAATGTGGATCAATAAAAGCAATCAGCATTGGAATTTCCTTTGCCTTCAACACAAATGATCTGCACTCAATTATAATTAATTTACAATGAACTTATATATTAGTCAAGTTCGTGTTGGGTCAGGCAACCCGAGACCTCAGTCCGAGCCCAACCCAAGTTTTATCGGGTTGGTGTTTGTATGACCCAACCCCAATACCAAACCCAATACATCCTACCCAAGCCCAACCCAATGTCGAGTCGATCACAGGTTGGTCGAGTTGAACCCGCCCAATTTCAGCCCTAAAATCATATATGATACGTCAAGTAACTAATTTTGGTTTAGAAGATATTCTTGTTATATGAATGAAAAAGAAAAAAAAGAGAGAGATAAAAAACATTTTATATGCTTATATATACATATTTATATAAATATGTGTTAGAGAAAAATGTAGATAGAATAAAATTCTCCATGTGTAAAAATAAAAAAAAAAAAAAAAAAAAATTTTAATGCACAGGGATACGACTATAACTACGGTTATAATCCGTAGCCATAGATAACCATAGCTCAACGATCAATCGCGGATCCCGCGATTCCATCGCAGGTCTTTATCCTGATCGGTGATCAATCGCGGATCTCACGATTCCACTGCAAGTCGCTATCCCGATCGGTGATCAATCGCGGATTCCACGATTCCACCCTAACTCGCTGTCCCGATCGACGATCTATGGCTACGGATTATAACCGTAGCTATAATTGTATCCCTATGCACTTCTTTTTTTTTTTTTTTTTTTAATACACGGAGAATTTTCTTCTACCTACATTATTCTTTAACACATATTTATATAAATATGTATATATAAGCATATAAAAATTGTTTTATCTCTTTTTTTCATTTCTTTCTTTATTCATATAATAAGAATATCTTCTAAACCAAAATTAGTTACTTGATGTACCATATATGATTTTAGGGCTGAAAGTTGGGCGGGCTCAACCCGACCAACCTGTGACCAACCTGACATTAGGTTGGGCTTGGGCAGGATGTATTGGGTTTGGTCTTGGGGTTGGGCCATACAAACATGCCAACCCGATAAAACTTGGGTTGGCTCGGGTTGAGGTCTCGGGTTGCCTGACCCAACACGAACCCCATTAATATATAAGTTCCTTATAAATTAATTATAATTGAGCGCAGATCATTTGTGTTGAAGGCAAAGGAAATTCCAATGCCTCCCCTCAAGCTAACAAGATATGCTGGATTTCCCTCTCCCAAATAAATTGCTTGATACAAAATACGACTTGTAATAGAGTAGTTGTCCTATATTTTAGCTTGTTTGTTTAGAAAAAAAATGAACTGTGAAATGCATGGAAATGACCGTGAAATGAAATGGAATCACCGAAATTGATCATGAAATGCATGGAAATGACCGTGAAATACATGGATATGACCGTGAGGTGAAGGGAATTGACCATGAAATGCATGGAAATGACCATGAAATGAAACGAAATCATCGGAATTGATTGTGAAATGCATGGAAATGATCGTGAAGTGAAGGGAATTGACCATGAAATGCATGGAAATGACCGTGAAATGAAACGGAATTGCTGGAATTGACCGTGAAATGCATGGAAATGACCGTGAAATGAAACGGAATCGCCAGAATTGACCGTGAAATGCATGGAAATGACCGTGAAGTGAAGGGAAATGACCGTGAAATGCATGGAAATGACCGTGAAGTGAAGGGAATTGACCGTGAAATGCATGGAAATGACTGTGAAATGAAACGGAATTGCCAAAAATGATCGTGAAATGCATGGAAATGACAGTGAAGTGAAGCGAATTGACCATGAAATGCATAGAAATGACCGTGAAGTGAAGGGAATTGGCCGTGAAATGATGGGAGTTGACCGTGAAATACATAGAATTGATCGTGAAGTGAAGAGGAATCGCCAGAATTGACCATGAAATGCATGAAAATGACCGTGAAGTGAAGGAAATTGACCGTGAAATGCATGGAATTGACCATGAAGTGAAGGGAATTGATTGTGAAGTGAAGCGGAATCGCTGGGATTGACCGTGAAATGCATGTAATTGATCGTGAAGTAAATAAAATGAATGAAATTGACCGCGAACTGACTGAAATTGACGGCGAAGTGAATGAAATGGATTTTCGACCATCGACCTGATAGAATCTTGGAAAATAAACAGGTTGGTTGGCTAAAGTAGCTTCTCCTACCCCAAAATCATATAGGGTACATCAAGTAACTAATTTTGGTTTAAAAGATATTCTTGTTAAATGAATAAAGAAAAAAATGAAAAAAAAAGAGAGAAAAAAAATTTATATGCTTATATATACATATTTATATAAATATGTATTAGAGAAAAATGTAGGTAGGATAAAGTCATCCATGAAAAAAAAAAAAAAAAAGTGCACAGGTGGATGTGGGGCCCACCAAAATCATGAACATTGAGTGTGGGGCCCATTCAAAATTATGTGGGGGCCACGATAGGACCCACCCAATTTGTTTTAAAAAATCGGGCGGTACTACCGCACCCAGGCGACACTACCGCACAGATGTCCAGAGGTCGGCGGCATTACCGCCGGATCGGCGGTATTGCCGCTAGGGGTGCACATTTAACCGTTGAAACCGTATAACCAGACCGGAATCGTTGGATCGGTCCGGTTTGGTCCGGTTCCAGGGTGCTAACAGTCCGATTCTGGTTCCCAAATTTTCTGAACCGTTGCTTACGGATCGATTTCGGTTTAGGGTCCTGTAGAACCGATCCATGACAAGAACCGTGGATCCGAACCGTCGATCTGATGTATTTAAAACAAAAAAAAAACCTAATGCCTAAGTCGTTTAACGCCTTGCCCTGTCTCTTTCTGCACTCCCTGCCCTCTGCCCTCTCTCTCGCCGCACTCCCTCTACCCTCCCTTGTCTCTCTCTCTCTCTCTCTCTCTCTCTCTCTCTCTCTCTCTCTCTCTCTCTCTCCGTCCCAATCCAGACACTGGCAAGCTCTCTCTCTCTCCGTCCCAGTCCCAGACACTGCAAGCCGAAGGCCCGAAGGCTGTGCGGCGCGTCTGAGCTCTAATTATCAGAAACTAGAGGGGAGTTGAAAGGGGATTGAATCCCCATGATACATCAATGGGCAGACAACTCCTTCCATTACAAGCTAAGCAGGCAGGTTTTCCAAGCAGAAAAGTGAGATTTTTTCCTCTTCGTTATATCGTCCTTGAGCTCATTTCATGCAAATGTTTAACTTCCATGGTTTATGATCTTTATTGTTTAGCCATCCATGAAGATTTCTCATATCACCTTTGGCTCAGAAATTTCTACAAGTCTGGGAACAGTCTGATCCCTTCCCTAGGGCTTTTGTTTCTGTGGCATATGTGTCCTTTGCCTTGACGCTCTGGAAAATACTGCTATAATTTTATCCTTGTCATCTAGAGAGTGCCACTGATACTGAATCAGCTTGAAGACCTGTCCAACTAGCCGTCCAAAACTTAAGCTTCCACATGTTGTTAGTCAACATTTTCACTAAGAAGAGATTTTTAGTTTTATTTTTAAGCTTTTAGCAGACATGTTCAAGATCCATAAGCTCAGAACCGTTGGATCAAAGCTCTCTGTAATTCCATAAGCTGGGCTGGATTTTTAAAAGTCCAGAACCATGGATCCGATCCGGGACTAAACCGTTCTTCACGGTCCGGTTCCAGTTCGATTCTAGGGTGTTAACGGTCCGGTTCCGGTTCCAATAGTTGCAGAATCGTTAGAAATGGTTCGGTTCCGGTTTCACCCCAAAACCGGACGAACCGACCCGTGTGCACCCCTAACTGCCGCCAGGAATAAATTTTCTTTCAATGGCTACGGTTATGGCTACGGTTATAATCCGTAGCCATAGGAAGCCCAGCCTTCTATTCGCTTGAAGGAAAAAGCAGGGGCATTTTCAACCTTTGGCAAGTCATCCGTACAGCTGGGGCTTATTCTGGTCAGGTAGAAATGGGTGGGATTAAGCAGGTAAATGGGTTGTACAGTGGTAAATTTCTCCAAGATTTTTTACGTTACTCAGGCAACGTATGACCCTTGATACGCAGGCACTCAGAACTATTCAGGTGGCGTACGTTAACTCAAATTAAACCGAAGAAATTGAGGAATCCGCCCTATCTAAGTCAGATGCTCGGAATCATATTGGCTGAGAAATCCTGACCTCTGATTTACAGACACCTGTTTGTTGAGATAGGCCCATTGCAAGATTTTCATTTCTAACCGTCCAATAAATATCAACCAATCTGATAATAAGATAATCAAATAAGTGTAATTTTTGTTTCATAAAAAACCTAGAATGGAGACCATGTTTTGGACAGTTTAATTTGACTTTCTTATATGCAATTTCTTGTAGTCTCCATGCACATGTATCATTAGACATGCTCTCCTGTGTATCGAAGCTTTTCTCATTAAAGTGAGGATTAAAGAAATATTGATCAACGCTCCAAATTAAAAGTTCTCATACGGATTAAAAAGAATAAGTACCAGCTAAATGTGACAATGGTAGTACGGTCCAACAATGGAAAGATAAACTTCGAAGACATCACATACGGTGGCTGTATGAATACAGCCAACTCTTTTTCCGCCAAAGACTCTCATGTATAGAAAATCTGAACTGTGTAATAGGCTGGCCACCCCCACGATGATCTCTCAATCCAGTGGGACACAGCATATAGACTATCGTATTACTTGATAGGCCTGATTTTAATAATAAGTGATTTTCACTGTGTCATCTAGAACAATGATGTGGGTGAAACCCTGACTGTAGGGGCCACCTCAATGCATGCATTGTATATTTGTGCCATTCATCTGTTATTTATTTATTTTTATTTTTTATTTTTTATTTCTTTCTGCTTATTCGAAGCCATGGTCTTAAATTGAAATACATATAAATTTTAGATGGACTATAAAAAACTTTTGTGAGCAACGGAAGTTTTGGATAAAGCTGGTATTTTTTCTGTTTAATTACCATTTTTCCTACAGTGTGATCCACCTAAGTTTTGGATTTGCCTCAGTTTTGGTGCTCAACAGCGGTAATGTGGCTAGATTTGAGTGGGGGATGTACCTGTCTAATGGACCTGCACCTTTACAAGATTATTTTGTGTTGATGCATACATCTGAACGTCTTCCTTAGACCACTTGAGGCTTGCAAAAGAAGATAAAGATGGAGACCCTAGCTGCAGCAGATGACCCTTCGATGCCAAAGTAAGACGAGCAAGCTAAGTCTAGTAGAACGTAAAGTTTTTTAGAGTATTTTCTACGTTGGATTGTGCATACCTTTCACTATAAGAGATGCTCTTATTTATAAGTGAGAGATGGTGGTGGTATAGGGGATGATGTCCCTATTTAGCATGAGCGTATTGTAGAGGGATTCAAATCCCAGGCACGTCACAATGATCTTCCGAACAAAGATCTCAGACAAACCTGTGTTGCAGTTATTTCCCAAGATATTTGGTTGAGATCTCGGATAAGTAGTTTTGGTAATATTTGTAAAGTCGGTGCCAAGTCAGAACTAGTAGAAGTGCATGGCAGGAGACCGAGATGGAGATTCCGAGGTGACTTATACGGTTGTTTCTGAGAGCGGTTTGTCAACCTGAATTCTTTAGTGAACCGTGGTTGAGTTTTCCCCTGGTATCTTCATCCTATCGCACGGGGCAGAAATTGTTCTAAAAAAATGACCCGAGCGGCAACTCAAAAATGAATGGGACCGTGGAAGAGCTCAATGTTTGATAGAAGTGTGTACTTCAGCTTCTATCGGCCGATCTCGTGATGCGCACGGATGTCTGACCTAACTACGTCTTATTAGCCAATCCATTTTTACCCATAACAATAAGCCCCCTACTTTTGAGCTTGCGAAGCGGGCTCAAGAAGTAAGTTGAATTTGGTGAGGTTAGACATTCTTGCACATGGGGTGTTGGGCTTGCTTCTCATTAATGTGAAATAAGACGGCGTGCACGAGAATCGGGGCATATACGCAATTAGAGGTGGGCACCGAGTCGAGTTAAACCGGATTAGGTCCAACTCAGCTCGATCTGAACTTTTAAAGTGACTGACCTAAACTCAATTCGATCCGGGACCGAGTCCGGGTCAGCTGACTTGATCCGATCCGATGCACTGTTGGCCTGACCCGAACCGAATCCAACTCGGTCAGGGAAACCTAGTCAGATCAGGTTCGGTACGGTTTGGATCAGATTGGGTCTATGGGTCAAACTATGAGGTGTGTGTTATATCCAAACCGTCCATCCATTTAGAGAGCTTGTCTTAAGGCTTGAGCCGAAAAATAAGACAAATCTAACGATCAGTTGGACCACACTGTAAAAAACAGTGGTGGATTGAATGTTTACCATTGAAACCCTTTTGGAGATCACGGAATGTTTGGATCAATATGAAATTTATTTTTCCTCTTCATCCATGTATTTTTAACCTTATTAATAGATTAGATGGAAAATAAAAGTTATGGTGGGCCCTACGAATTTTTTAACGATGAAAATCATTATCCTCGTTGCTATTTTTGGTGTGGTCCATTTGAGCTTTCGATATGATTCATTTTTTTTTTCTAATGCTCTAAAATTATCTCAAAAAATGGATAAACGGTATGGATATAACATCATTGTGAGCCCATGTAACTTTGATCTCATTTGAGCCGTTCGTACAACTCAGAGCTCGAGGCACGTCTGCGCTCGTCTTCGCACGACACGTATCTACACCAGCTATACAACTGGTGTGTGATACACGCAATTGGATTGTGTATTGAGTTACTCAGCACGCTCTTATTGTACTGAGTAAACTCTATTGGGCCCACTGTGAATGCATGGTTTATCCACACCATCCATTCATTTTTCCAGATCATTTTAGGGGTTGAACCCAAAATTAATGCATATCCAGAGCTCAAGTGGACCATACCACAGGAAAAAGTAGAAGTATTGATTTCCACCGTTGAAGACTTTATAAGGCCCAGTGATGTTTATTTGTCATCCAATCTGTTCATAAGATCAAAATACATGGATGAAGGGAAAAAACAAATATCAGCTTAATCTAAAACTTCTGCCCCCAATAATTTTTCAATGGTAGATGTTCAATTCATACTGTTTCCGATGGTGTGCCCCACTTTAGGATTGAATACACTCCATTTTTGGCATAAAGCCATAAAATTATCTTTTAAAAGAGATGGACGGAGTGGATAAATTGAATGAATGATAGTTGGGCCCACAGAGTTTACTTAGTAAGCAATTCGCTTCCGTGTTACACTAGCCCATCCGAACTAGGTTTCAAGGTACCTACCTAATGCATGCTTCATCAATGCTCCACGCACCGGTCAATGCCCTCACCGCCTCACGTCACCATTTTTTTAAAGGTTTAACCTCAACCCTTTATTTCTTAAAGGTTAAAGATGCAAACATCCAATGGCTCTATCTTAACTTCATATGACCTGATCGGATCAGATCGGTCCGAATTGGTCACTGATCCAAACTCGATCCAATGTATAGTCGGATCTGAGTGGGCCTACTCGATCTGACCTGATCCGACCCGATCCCAGCTTTTGGTTCGGATCGGATCGGGTCGAATCCGCTAGATCGTGTCAGATTCTGTCAAGCTTTATCCACAATCATGATACGGCATGCTCGAGGTGGCGTGCGATGTCAGGGCACCTGTTCGGTCCTCATCATATGGGGCGCTCATGCGTGGTGTATTATGGAGAGTCGAGTTAACCAACGAGTGGGAGAGCTCCACGTGTCTGAGTGCAGGCGTCAAGGGGTTGTTTTGACTATCGCATTAAGTACGAGCATTAAATGCTCGTACGGATGGGTTTCCTATAAAGGAGGGAGCCCTAATCGTGCAAGGGTTATTTGCCCGGCTACTTCTCCCTGACTTAGGCGATTTCCAACGCTCCTCAAAGGCCTTCTTCTTCAGTGAGCTCCGTCTCCCCCGCCTCTTCTATTTTTCACTTTTCTTTTGGGTCCCTGGCTCCTAACCATCATTCCGACCGAAAAAATATCAAGTCTGTCAGACCAGTGGGGAGAATCGTTCCAGCGTGATGGATGGTCGGAGGACTAGGATCCGCTAGAGAATCCGCCTTCTCCTTTGATGATGATGAGCGGTAGGGATTTCCAGGTGTCCCACAAGTCAAGGATGGCCGCTCAGTCCTCAGCCGAGCAACTAATGGACACCGAATAGTCTACCACAGCTAAGGAGGAGGCCAGTCAGTCTTCGTTAGAATCAGAAGAAATCGGGTTGATCGAGTCGACGCTGATGGGATCTGACCCAGTTAGGATCAGGTCCAAGTACCACATTTTAGACTTAGTGGTGCTCCGATCTCCTATACTTGGTAAAATTCCAAGCGAGCCCAAGGATGGTGATGTGGCCATATTCCCAGTCGCCCTCCAGTGCGGCTTGAGGCTCCCTCTCGATCGCATCGTCAGAGACATCCTCTTGCGCCCGGAGTTAGCTCCCGAGAAAATAATCCCGAATGTGTGGAGGGCCTTGGTGGGGTTGTTCATTCTTTTCGCCGAGCTCGAACAACCTAAGCTGACCGTGAATGAGTTTTTCTACCTATACTAGGTGAAGTCTAACCCATATAACGAGTGTTGGTATTACTTTTCGGCTGGTCAGCACATGGGCAAGCCTATTATCACAGACGCCCCGACCTCGAATAAAAACTGAAAAAGTAAGTGATTATTGACTTTGGGAGATTTAATCATTTACCCCATAAATTAGGCAGATCAAAATCTCAAGTGGACCACACCATGGGAAAATTGTAACGATTAAATGTCTACCATTAAAAACCTCCTACGTCTCATTGTAACCTTTATTCGACATCCAACCTATAAATTAGGTCATGCAGACCTGGATGACAAAATACATATATCAGCTTGATCCAAAACTTTTGTAGCCTCGCCAAGTTTTTAGTGGTGAGAGTTCAATCAACACTAGTTTTGGTTTCATACTATAGAATTATCTAGAAAAATGGATAGACAGTATGGATGAGACACATATATCATGTTGGGGTCCGCCTACTGCCAATCACTAGTAGCAGCGCTCTCAATAATGCAGCTAGATAGGACGTTGATAATACGGTCCAACACTGCAGGAAGTGGATTGCCTGTTACCCCAGGCATAGAGATATGCCTTACCCTAGGCTGTGTGGGGTCCACATATATGTCCCTAACAAATCCACCCCATCCATCTGTCTTTAAAGAACACAATAGTACGGGTATAAAAATAAGGCAGATCCAAAACTCATGTGGAACATACCACACAAAACAGTAGACTTATCTCGGACATCTTTGTGGCCCCACACAACCTCGGCAAAAGTACATCTCCGCGCTGGGGTCACAGGCAATTCACTTCGAGATTTTTCCTACTGTACTACTCACTTATGAGCCATGCACCTTACTAAGCCCTCCCATACTTAATTTCCAAGAATACTCCCTTGTTGTACGGACGCACATTTACTGGAATAAAATGCCCCTGCTTTATCAGAAATGTGATCTCTGAAAGTTGGGGTTCCCTATGGCTACGGATTATAACCATAGCTATAACCATAGCCATTGAAAATGCCCCTACTTTATTAAAAATGTGATTTCTAAAAGCCGAGGTTTCCTATGGCTACAGATTATAACAGTAGCCATTGAAATTGACCAAAAATTGAAGGAAATTCACTGTAAAGTGAACAATGTGAATGGAATTGGCCACGACGTGAAGGAAATTCACTACGAAGTAAAGGAAATTCACTACAAACTGAAGGAAATTGACCATGAAGTGAATGGAATTGACCGCGAAGTGAATGGAACTGATCGCAAAGTAAAGAAAATTCATCGCAAAGTGAATGAAATTGGCCGCGAAGTGAAGGAAATTAATCGCGAAGTGAATGAAATTCACCGTGAAGTGAATGAAGTAAATGAAATTGACCGCGAAGTGAATGGAATTGACTGCAAAGTGAATAAAATTCACCGCAAAGTGAATGGAATTGACCGCGAAGTGAATAGAATTGACCGCGAAGTGAAGAAAATTCATTGCGAAGTGAAGAAAATTCACCACGAAGTGAATGGAATTGACCGCAAAGTGAAGAAAATTCGCTGCAAAGTAGATGAATTGAATGAAAGTCACCGTGAAGTGAAGGAAATTCACCACGAAGTGAAGTAAATTCATTATGAAGTGAAAGAATTTGACCGCGAAGTGAAGAAAATTTACCGTTAAGTAAAGAAAATTTACCGCGAAGTAGATGAATTGAATGAAATTCACCGCAAAATGAGTGAAATTCACCATGAAGTAGGGCTGTACACGAGCCAAGCTGGCTCGAAAAGCTCGCTCGGCTTGGCTCAATCTAGCTTGACTTGACTCGACTCAAACGACGATTTGAGGCGAGCCAAGCTTCATATGACCTAGCTCGTTTTGAAAACAAGCCAAGTTCGAACATAGTAGAGCTTGACTCGACTCAACTCAAACCCAACTCTCTCTACCAGTTGCTCGAGCTTGACTCAGTGTCTGCCCAACTTGTCTCAGTCATATGACCTGCACTCGCTCGAGCACTCTCTCTCTCTCTCTCTCTCTCTCTCTCTCTCTCTCTCTCTCTCAGCACCAAAAACAACGTACCATCTATGGCTCTATCTAATATTATGTGTATGTATGAATATTTGATTTGGGGGTCGGGTCAGTTGGGTCAGGTTGTTAGGTTGAATTAGGTGCGGGTTGGGTCGGGTTAGGAGCAGACTCAACTCTACTCGGAGTAAGCTCGCCTCGAGCTCGACTCGAAAGGTTTGACAAACAAGCCAAGCTCCAATGGTAAGCTCGAGGTCGAGCTCGAGCTCGAACTCGAAGAGAGCACGGACGAGCCAAGCCAAGCTTAACCCACCCCAACTCGACTCGGCTCGATGTACAGCCCTATCGCAAAGTGAAGGAAATTCACTACGAATGATGGGACCCACAAAAGCAGTGGGGGATTACACCAGCAAAAAAAAAAAAAAGAAAGAAAAAAGAAAAAACTACTGCACAGTCTACCGTGGCAGTCTGTGCAATTTTTTTTACATGGAGAACTTTTTTCCCCGTACATTTTTCTCTAATATATATTTATATAAATATGTATATATAAGCATATAAAAAAAATTCTCTCTTTTTATTCATTTCTTTCTTTATTCATTTAACAAGCATATCTCCTAAACCAGAATGAGTTACATGACGTACCATCTATGATTTTGGGGTAGGGGAAGTTACTTTAGCCAACCAACCTGGTTATTTTCCAAGATTCCATCAAGTCTATAGTCAAAAATCCATTTCACTCACTTCGCAGTCAATTTCAATCAGTTTGCCGTCAATTTCATTCACTTTGCGGACAATTTCAATCATTTTGTGGTCAATTTCATTCACTTCAGGGTCATATTCAATCATTTCGCGGTGAATTTCATTAACTTCGCGGTGAATTTCATTCAGTTCGCAGTGAATTTCATTCACTTCGCAGTCAATTTCACTCACTTCGCAGTCAATTTCGTTCACTTTGTGGTGAATTCCGTTCACTTCGCGGTCAATTTCATTCACTTCGCGGTTAATTTCAATCAGTTTGCGGTGAATTTCATTCACTTCGTGGTCAATTTCATTCACTTTGTGGTCAATTTCAATCAGTTCATGGTAAATTTTATTTACTTCATTCACTTCGCGGTCAATTTCATTTACTTCGTGGTCAATTTCAATCAGTTCGGAGTGTGAATGAAGTGAATGGAATTGACTGCAAAGTGAATGAAATTGACTATGAAGTGAAGAAAATTCACTGCGAAGTGAACGAAGTGAATTAAATTGGCCACGAAGTGAAGGAAATTGACCGCAAAGTGAATAAATTACCGTGAAGTGAATAGAATTGACCGTGAAGTGAAGGAAATTCATCGCGAAGTGAATGAAATTTACCGCAAAGTGAATGAAGTGAATGGAATTGATCGTGAAGTGAAGGAAATTCACCATGAAGTGAATGGAATTGACTGCGAAGTGAAGGATAAATTCACCATGAAGTCAATGAATTTGACCGTGAAGTGAATGAAGTTAATGTAATTGACCACGAAGTGAAGGAAATTCACCATGAAGTAGATGAATTGAATGAAATTCACCATGAAATGGGTGAAATTCACCGCGAAGTAGGGTTGTACACGAGCCAAGCTAGTTCGAAAAGCTTGCTTGACTTGGCTCGATCTAGCTCGACTTGACTCGACTCGAACGATGATTCGAGGTGAGCCAAGCTTCATATGACCTAACTCGTTTTGAAAACAAGCCATGTTCGAACATAGTAGAGCTTGACTCGACTCACTTCATTCACTTCGAGATCAAATTCCTTCACTTCGCAGTGAATTTACTTCACTTCGCAGTCAATTCTCTTCTATTCGCAGTGAATTTCATTCAATTCATCTACTTCGCGGTGAATTTCCTTCACTTCGCAGTCAATTCCATTCACTTCGTGGTGAATTTCCTTCACTTCGCGGTGAATTTCCTTTACTTCGCAGTCAATTCCATTCACTTCGCGGTGAATTTCCTTCACTTAGGCCAATGAAGGCCAATGATGGAAAGCACCAACTTGTAGCGGAACTCATCGCCAATTTCGACCTTGGGCACATTTTCGAAGATTAGCTTGCCAATGTTCACACACTTGTTCGCTTCCTTGAGAAGCTTATTAGCAACTAGGTCGATTCGCCTAATGACTTTCCCTTGTCCACTCTTTGCTTTCCTTGTCACTGCGAATCAAATGAAATTCACTGCGAAGTGAGTGATATTCACTGCAAAGTGAATGAAATTCACTGCGAAGTGAGTGATATTCACTGCAAAGTGAATGAAATTGACCGCGAAGTGAATGGAATTCACAGCGAAGTGAACGAAATTGACTACGAAGTGAGTGAAATTGATCGCAAAGTGAATGAAATTGATCGTGAACTGAATGAAATTGACCGCGAAGTGAATGAAATTGACCGTGAAAAGAGTAAAGTTCACCATGAAGTCAATGAAATTGATCACGAAGTGTTGAGGGTCGAATATTACATATTAGACCCCAGTTCTTACTTGATTTTACAAACATGATATTGTTTAATGCCTTATTTTAATCGTGTTTGTGTTGCAAGGTGAATTTACAAGCCTGAACTGAAAAATGATATTAAAAGCATGGATTTAATGCTCTGAAGTCACCAAGGCAAGGGACGGACCCCAGGGGACCGAGTTCAAAGAATTTATATGCCAGAGATCCAAGAAAATCAAGTCATTCACGTTAAAGTGGCCCGAAATTGGTCCAGAATGCAAGATCATAGGGTTCCAACCATCTGTTCGGCTCGAAACTTTATCTATGGCCTGAGGATCATAAATTAACCGTACACATCAAATTTGAGACATCGGATCCCTGTGAAAGTGGCCCAACGGACAGATCAGCCCATAATTTACTGATCTGGGGCCCACCTGATATCTGGATATGCTTCAAATTTTGTCTCAACCCCTTAAACAGGGTGAGAAAATGGATGGACGGAGCGGATTCCTCATTTGCATCACAGAGGACCTCACATAGAGAGGACTGTGTACATAACACTCGTGCATTCGCAAGACACCGAACCTGCAAAGATCAGTCAAAGCTCGCTGACCGTGTAATCCTTCTCAAATTCAAATTTTGTTCTCCGTTTCAAACAAAGACTTGCGGTTGGGGTGATAAGTGGGCCACCACCTTCGATCACGCGGTCAATCCAGACCGTCCATTCGTTCCATAAGGTCAAACTGACTGTAGAAGTTCTTCCAACCCCATCCTTGCACACATAGGAAAATACTGTTCAAACGCAGGTTAGACGGCAAAATGGGAAATCAAGTGGGCCACGTCAGAAACAATCCAAAACCGACCATCTCATAATGGTTTTTTTAGACTAAGCTGATGGACAGCGTGGATTTCTCAAACATCAGGGAGTGTGGGCCCCATGAGTTATGCACAGCAAGATGCGCAGGCTCTGTAGCGTGCATCCAAGACCCGACGATCTGGGCCGTTCTATACTCATGGAACGATCCTGGTCGTCCAAACCTTTCATATAAGGCAGCCGATCACTCCCAAGGAGGCCAACTGGAGTAGATCATGCGATCAGCTCCCCGTTACACCTCTACTCGCTGCACGCAAGAAGATTCCAAATCCGCTGCTGCATAAACCTACGCACGAAAACAACGACTTCCACCGCCTCTTTGTGGGGAAATTTCCTCCCTTGCAACCGACCTTCCCTTCTATAAAGAGACAAGAGAGAAGAGAGAATGGCATTCAATCAGTTGCTGGGAACGTGGAGAAGCTTTCTTAACAGAGTTTTTTCCTTCCTTTGCTTTTGTTTTATGTTTTTTTTTTTTTTTTTTTTTTTTTAGAGATTAGCCTAATCATGTTTAGGTCAGGCTACTAAACCTCTTAGCTAGGGCTAAGAGATGAAGCTTGTAGCGTGATGGGAAGACTTTTTGCTTATGCCTTTTATTTAGACTGAACTGATGTTGATTTTGGTTTAATTAAGGGAATGTTTTTAGTTTTTAATGGTCTGTTGTGACTAAAATTACAATGGGTCTGCAATAGCTTTGAGCATGTTCCTTTCCTTTTTATGATTATGACGTCAGGAAGCCCTGTTGTTCACCATCGTCTCCTGGGCATGGTCAAATGACGGTACCCTTCCTAACCTTCATACATCTTATGATTGGTTGTTAATTAGTTTAATTCTATTGTTTGCTTTGTCTCTTGGGCATGGTTTGGTGATAGAATCCATTCTAATTCATATACCTTTCATCTCTTGAAAACTATATTAAAGAAAGTTCAGTTCGATTTTCATGGTTAGACCCTTCAACTGGATGAAGATGGGACTCTAAGTCCAGTTGAGTTCTTGAAGCAGGCATAAGATCTCCCTGATCTCTACAAGTGGATCCTTTGAATCCCTAGTCCTTACCTTTGAATTCTCTAAATTTTAGATAAATATTTCACCATTATTCCTTAAATTTCATTCGATTTAGATTTCATCTTATTCTAGTTTTAGTTCTGGTTATTTTCAGATTACATACAGGTTTTAGTCCCTTGGGATTTGACCTCGGTCTCACCGAGTTTATTACTACATCACAACCCTATACTTGGGGAGTGAATACGAAGTGAATGAAGGAAATGAAATTCATCGCAAACTGATTGAAATTGACCGCGAAGTGAATGGAATTGACCGCGAACTAATTGAAATTGACCGCGAAGTAAATAAAATTAACTACGAAGTGAATGAAATTGACCGCGAACTAATTGAAATTGACCACAAAGTGAGTGAAATTGATTGCGAAGTGAATGAAATTCATTGTGAAATGATTGAAATTGACCACGAAGTGAATGAAATGAATTTTCGACCATTGACCTAATGCAATCTTGGAAAAGAAGTGAATGAAATGAATTTTCGACCATTGACCTAATGCAATCTTGGAAAATAATCAGGTTGGTTGACTAAAGTAACTTCTCCTACCTAAAGTCATATATGTTACGTAAAGTAACTCATCCTAGTCTAGGAGATATACTTGTTAAATGAATAAAAAGAAAGAAATTTTTTTATATGCTTATATATACATATTTATATAAATATGTATTAGAGAAAAATATAAAATAATTAAAAAATAAAAATATTCGGACTGCCATTTTTTTTTTTGCTAGTGTAATCTTCCACTGCTTTTATGGGTCCATCATAAGGTATGTGTTATATCCAAACCATCCATCTATTTGCCAACCTCGTATTAAGACTTGAGACAAAAAGTTAAGATAGATGTAACTATCAAGTGGACCACACTGTAAAAGGCAGTGGGGGATTGAACGTTTACCATTGAAACCCTACAGTGAAAACCAATTTTCCCATTGCTATTTGTGGTGTGGTCCAGTTGATCTTTGGATATGAATCATTTTATTTATTTTTTTTATAATGCCCCGAAAAGATCTCAGAGTATGGATGAACGTTGTGGATACAATGGGGCCACCTAACTTTGATCTCTTTTGAACCGTTCGTACAAATCAGAGTTCGAAGAGCGTCAGCGCTCGTCTTCGCACACTAGCCAATCCACTTACGGAAGGAACGGCGGGGATATTTTGGTCCGGTGAAAAGTCGCCCGTACATTAGGGCCGTAGTCTGGTACGACGGGGTATTTGGTCCGGTGAAAAGTCGTCCGTACACTAAGGGCTGGACGGGCGTGATAAAGACGCTTCCAACACCGCAAAGATAAGCTTTAGACATTATATACAGTGGCTGTATGAATACAGCTGTTCTTTTTCTTCCGAAGTCTCTCGTGTATTGAACATCTGATCCGTATAATAGGTTGGCCACCCCATGGTGATATCTCAAATCCACTCATCAAGTGAGACACAATATAGGCCCGGTTTTAACATTAGTCATGCTCACTGTCAACACATTGCAGAGCATCTGATCTCACATGCGCCGCAGCTGCATGCTACCACCTTTGAAAATAAAAAGACTAAAGTTATTATTTTGTCAGAATACCGCCTCCCACGGTAAAGTGGACGATTAAAGGCACGCATATCACCACCTATAACCCCAGAAACAGATTACCTACAATCAAAGCACTACAACCGGTAGGATATCTGTGCCGTTAAAACGGTAGGCCTCACTACGAAGATCATCCTTCTAAAAAAATAAGGCTGATCCAATCTCAAGGTAGGCCATACCAGCAATGAGCATTAGACCATCATGGGACCATTCTCTCTGACGCTGTGGTTTATTTGATAAGCCGACCTGCATGGTGTGTTTTTCATCTGGACCCACCGTTTTCATGGCACAGATTTCTTAAATAAATGGCATTTCTGCGCAAAAAATGGATTGATGCCACGAGTTATGGTGGCCTTGCATCTCAGTGATCGGTCCCCACACCACGTAGAATGCCATGTACGGAGCGTTCCGTACAATTTTTTCTTTTTTTTTTTCTTTTTTTTTTTTTAAATTTTTGAATTTTTGTTCTTCTCTTTTTGAAGTGCTTTCATCTGTTTGGCCATTAGAGTCTGCTGTCGATGTGACTTAGGATGCAAGCAAACAAGGTTGCCGTTGTTTGTCGAGACCGTACTGGGTTCGGCTCCGGCCACTGAAATCGGACTGCGTACTGAGATACTGACTACGCTTTTATCGCTTTTATCGTACCGAAGTAAACCACGCTATGCCTAATGCGAATGTATTTGATTTATCCACGCCTCTCATCCGTTTTTACATCTCATTTTAGGGGTTGATATCAAAATTGAAGCATATACAAAGCTCTAGCGAACCACACCAAAGGAAAGAATTGGAATAATGATTTCCCCCCTTGAAACCTTTGTACGCCCACAGTGATGTTTATTTATCATCCAACCTGTTCATAAGATCACATAGACATGTACGAAAGGAAAACACAAATATCAGCTTGATCCAAAACTTCTATAACCCTCTTGAATTTTTCAACATTAGACTTTCAATTAACATTGTTTCCTTTGGTGTGGTCCACTTTAGTTTCAGATATGCTAATTTTTTGGATTCAAGCACTAAAACTATCTGGTAAAATTGATGGACGGAGCAGATAAAATACATATATCACGGTGGGCCCCACAGTTTACTCCGTACTCTCGGCCTTATGAGTTAATCGGTACGTAATCCGTTTCCCCGGCCACAACCAAGACGGTGCTGACTAGGGCTAAAAGTTGGGGGTTGAACCCGACCGACCCCAACCGACCCGACATTGGGTTGGGCTGGGTAGGATGTATCGAGTCCAATCTTGGGCTTGGGCTATGCAAACACTAGCCCGATAAAAACTTGGGTTAGGCTCGGGTTGAGGTCTTGGATTGCCCGACCCAACCCGAACCCGATCAATATATAGTTTACTTATAGATTATAATTGAGTGTGGATCGTATGTGTTGAAGACGACATAGGAAATTCCGATGCTGTCGGGTCTCATTGGTCCACATCATTTTCATGACTTAAGCTAACAAGAAATGCAGATTTCTCTCTCCCAAATAGATTGCGTGCTACACAACATGACTTTCAAATGAGTAGTTGTCCTATATTTTAGCTTGTTTGTTTAGAATAAATGAAGTTCTTTATGATAAATAACTACATATATAATTAATAAAATTATAGATATAAAAAATAAGATGTGTATTGAAATATAATAAACTAATGCAATTATTAAAATATTAGCATATATCCACCCGATCAACCCGACCAACCTGACTGAACCCGCTTGGGTTGGGCTTGGGTTGAGAATTCCCAACCCGAGGTTGGGTTAGGTTGGGCTAGGGTTGAGGTACAAGAACCTTGGGTTGGGCTAGGGTTGAGCACCAAACCGACCCAAACCACCCGACTTTCAGCCCTAGTGCTGAACATGGGTCGGCCTTGATATATTTTCGAGATCATGTCAGGACATGAGCTTAATAGATAAAGAAGATCCAAATCTTAGGTGGACCATACTGTAGGAAATAATGATGATTGAATGCCCTTTTGTGAAAATTTTCAAGGGTCCACCGTAATATTTCAGTAATGTTTATTAGCTATCCAAACCGTTGATAAAGTCACATGAAACTAAAAAATAAATGTCAACTCTTAATACAAAACTTTTATGGCTCATTAATGGCAAATCACCAATGTTTCCTATGGTACGACCCACTTGAGAATGGGATATGATTCAGTTTTGGGCTCATGCCTTAAAATGACCTGCAAAATCGATGGACGGCAATACATACATCAAGGTCAGCCCCGTTGAAAGGGCAACACTATCTTGGGTGGGGTTGGGCGCACTCAACAATGACTCAAGGAAGTTTTGAACTATGATGTGAACGCACTGGACACCGTAATATATACTGGAGATCTACAACATCAATTAGATGCACCTTTCCATGGTGGCCATGGGCTTAAAAATCAGGCCAATCCTTAACGTAGGAGGGCCACACCATAGACAACAATTAAGAGTGGATGCCCACTCACTGAAATATTCATGATTGTTTATGGGCCCATGGAGATGTGGTCCAGACACGTAACCCATCTACTGCGTCCCACTTGGATGTTGATGTACAGCGGGTCACAGATAGTTTCATGGCCAAGATGGACCAGAAAAGGCCCGGTCGACGACAGAAGTAATCCGGACTGTCGGACCTTAGATCGGGCGTATCTCACAATCCAGAATGAGTTATCGGGTGTAAAATATATGATTTTGGGGTAGAACGAGCTACTTTAGACAACCAACCCTTCTACGCCAGGTTATGCAACCCGGAATTACGAAATACCCCTGGATCGACGGTCGTTTTCCTATTTTAATTTCGTATTTACTATAAATAGTAAGTTTTAGTTTGATTATAACTCTTCATCCGTCAGGCTTTACGAGTTGTGCCCAACGTGAAAAGTGCTTAGAATAATTAGGAGAACAGTTTGGTGAAGCCAAATAGGACACTTATTATTTTTGGCCAAAAACCTTGTGCACTAGTAGACATCACGGCCGTCTATAAATAGTAAGTTTACTATTTATAGTAAGTCGTGGATTCTAAGAGTTTTAGTTGTAGTTTGATTATGATTTTTTTCCCATTGCTTAGTACCCCTATTTAAAGGGTTGTGAACTCATTTTTATCAATTAATTAATCAATTTCAATTTATTAGAATTTATCTCTATTTTCTACTTTCTTTTCTCACGGATTCAAGAAGTCTTTGTGAGGAGTCCAGAGAAGCTCCATGGATTCGAAGTAGTTATCCTCTTGAGGAAGACGGTGATCGACCTCATCATGTTCATCCCTGCATCAGATGTGGGGTCACTCCAAATTTCAGGCAATTTCAAAACTCAAGTAAGCCCCACCAATGGTTTTAAATGTTTTGGGCATAGTTTTAAGTAGTTTCAGATTGTATGGCCCATTTAAGTTTCAAATATAGCTGATTTTTGGGACATACAGTGACCTAGAGGAGACCCACAAAATATATTATGTGGATGTACACCAAACATGAGTGTGAGGCCTGTTGTGGTGAAAATCAAAATGGTCCCTCGCACGAGAAGAGTAGCAGTTATCTACAAGTGATATTCCTCTGAGCTAGGGTGATCGAGATCCGAGCAGAAGGACAATCGACACGGGACGAGAAACTCCTTCAGGTCAAAGACGAGCTGCTGAGCCGAGCCATCAGATGACGGAGTTCGGTAAGAGAAGACTTGCCCTGTTATGAATGTCCACAACACAAGGAACCCGATATCTCGGGCTGAACAGGTCAACCACTGCAAGAGAGGTGGTAGAAGAAATCCAAAGTGAATCTCACCCCGGATTTGGAAGAGATATAGATCCAGCCTGATCTCAATCGAACATCACTACAACATATTTAAGCTCGGCCAAATATCAGTCTAACATATCCGAGATAAGAATCCTCGCCAAATCAGGGACTCACTGGCGTAGCACATTGGGATACGGAGGTTCAGAACCTTCTCCCATGCCCTATATATACGATCTCAGACTTTAAACCAAAGGAGGAAAAAAGGTGATGCATCTAAGCCCTAATCTAGCTCCTTGAGATCATCTTCTACAAGCCTGACTTAGGCATCGGAGGTCCACAACCGGCTACCGACACCCCCGCTACTCATATTTCTCTAGTTTTTGCAAATCTATCGAAGGGTGATAATAAGGCCAGAGCCGTCTCAATTCTACATCAACCTCATCTGTTGACCGGATTCTTCCAATAACAGATTGGCGTCGTCTATGGGAATGACGACTCGTATTCTCACCATCTTAAGTAGCTATAACCATTTTCAGTCATTCCTCCAATGTCAAAGAGAAAAGGGAAGGCCCCAACCGCGATTGGTGCCGTCAATGGGAATGCCGAGTCGTGTTTTCACTGTCTTGAGTAGCTACAACCATTCCCAGCCCTCCCTCCGATGGCAAAGAGAAAATGGAAGGTCCCAGCTGTAGTCTGGTCTTCCCATTAGGCCCGGTTCGGAGAGGAGTAGGCTTCGTTGTTACCTCCCCAGTCCTAGCCACCCTTGTAGGTTGTGGTTCACAAATTGCAGAATCGAGGAGGTTGACTTAGTTCCCTTAAGAACTAGGTTGGAACCTTGACTGACAATATAGATCGTATTATGAGGTTGTTGGACAGGCAGCAAGCGTCCCTAGCTAACCTGAACAATTGCGACCTGAGCAGCATCAGTGGCACGTACGAGATAGAGAAAGCCTTGTCGCCCCAGCCCAGACGCGAGCAACTACAAAGCTCGCTGAATCCAACTTGGGTCGTACCCTCGACGAGAAGTGATAGGCTCGAGGAGAAAGAGAGCCCTAAAAGCCATGGAAGAAAGCGATGTCCCCTAGGGGACGAACATCAGAGAGATCTGAAACGAGCTCGGTAATATCCAACGAGCGTATCGAGTAAAGGCCCTGATATCTGTTGATGCCTTCCTTAAGTAAACTGAGCCAGCATTCACTGATGACATCATAAGAGCTCAAGTACCACACATATTCAGAATGCCCCAGATATAACCATATTCAGGCTCGTGCGACCCTGCCAAGCACCAGGAATTATTCCGAGCATGGATGGAGCTCCGGGGAACTCTCGAACTCGTAATGTGTAGGGCATTCTCCCTAACGCTCACCGGGGGCAGCATGGAAGTGGTACAAGAACCAGAAGCCGAAGTCCATAAACTCTTTCGCTCAGCTCAGTAGAGCCTTTGCCACACAGTTTATCGGATGCAAAAACATTCGCAAGTTAGCGATTCACTTTCTTACGGTGACTCAAAAGGATGACAAGTCGCTAAAGAATTACATCATCTGGTTCAACGCCGTGGTCGTTTAGGTTGAAAACTACTCCGACGAGGTAGCCCTCATGGCCATGATGGTCAGACTCAAGTAAGGGAGGTTCCTCTTCTCACTCAGTAAGAACCCCCCAAACACCCTGGTTGACCTCTTGAACCGAGCTCAGAAGTACACGAATGCTGAGGGCGAGAGCAACTCGACAAAATATAAAAAGAGAAAGGAGCCCAAGGAGGGACCCAACTCCAACCCTAAGAGAAATAGAGACGATGACCAAGGTGGCGCTCCTCGAGTTCTAGAAAGCCGATTTCATTGGTATACTCCACTATACACCATGCCCAAACACGTGCTCATGGAGGTCAGAGATAAGAGAATTCTAAAGTGGCCGAACAAGATAAGGGTCACTCAAGAGAAAAGAGACAGGACAAAATATTACCACTTTCATCGATATCATGACCGATTGCTTCGAAATGAAGGAGGAGATTGAGTCCCTCAGTTAGAGGGGCTACCTGCGTGAGTTCATCGCCAGGCGTAGGGAAGACCAATCAACTCCTCGACAAAAACAACGAGAGGAACACAATGATAACGGCCTAGTAGGGGAAATGTGTACCATTTTCAGTGGACCAGCTGGTGAAGGAGATTCAAATCGAGTATGCCGAGCTCCTGCTCAGAGTGCAAAACTTACCGAAGAGGTCCATTAGGCGAACCTCACCAGCTGTCCTAGGAAGGAGCCCATGGGCCATGACACAAAGCAACAAGTATGCACTATGAAAGCATAAATTACAAGAGATAAAGTGTTACCGATTCAAATGAGCCTCAAATCCACTTCACAAGCCTTAACTATGCACTTGAAACCCTTAGGAACGAATTAAAAAGCCTTAGAACACCTCTCCCCCGCCCTAATCTCGATTACATTTGATATATATATATATATATATATATATATATAATAATATATATATATATATATATATTATATATATATATATATATATATTCATAATCGGAATATGAAACACCTTTTCCTCCAACGTTTCCAATCATATTAGGACACCTTTTCCTCCAACGCTTCCAATCATATTGGGGACATTGTCAACTGTATCCCCCGCATTGTCACAAGCCAAATGAATGCAAACCTAGCGAAACCCCTTACGATTGAAGAGGTAAAGGCAGCCACTCTATCCATTCTGATCGACAGCGCCCCCAGCCCTGATGGTTTTGGAGGAGCCTTCTACTCCTCTTGCTAGGATATTATTGGGTAGGACCTCTTCAAAGCTGCAAAGGATTTCTATCAAGGCGGGCCAATTCCCAGAGCTTTCCAACGCACTCTTCTTTGCCTCATTCCAAAAAAATAATAATTCAGAATTCATTACGGACTTTAGACCCGTCAGCCTATGCAACTGCATCATGAAGATTTTTTTCCAAAATCATGGTGGTAAGACTGTTCAACATCCTCCCAGATCTTATATCCGAGGAGCAGGGTGCTTTTGTTAGAGGAAGGTCCATTATTGAGAATATATATATTGCTAGAGAGATGGCATATGAAATAGACCGCAAGGTCTTTGGTGGCAACTTAATTTTCAAAGTTGACATGGAGAAGGCATATGATCACTTGGAATGGGGTTTCTTCTTGCAAGTTCTTAGAAAATTCGGATTTGATTCCCAATGGATTTTGGGCGTTCAGCGTTGCTAGGAAGACATCTGGTTCTCTATTATTATCAATGGTAGAAGCTTTGGCTTTTTCAGATCCACCAGGGGTTTGAGGCAAGGAGACCCGCTTTCTCCTTCCATCTTTATCCTTGCGGCTGAGGTGTTCAGCAGGGGCCTGTCTAAGCTATTCTTCATGGCCTGCTGTCAACCTTATAAACTGCCCCAGAGTTGCCCTTCGATCACCCACCTTTTTTCGCTGATGATGCAATTTTATTTCTTAATTGAGGTTATCTAATGTGCGTAGTCTTCTCAAATTCATCACTCAATATGAAAACGCATCAGGCCAAAGAGTGAATGCATCCAAGACGTTCTTTATTACCCCAAAGAAATCGTCCAGAAACAAACCATCAAGTTGCAAAACCTAACGGGATACAGGCAGACCTTCCTCCCTACTATGTATCTTGGAGTTCCCCTATCTAAAGGACGATGTCTAGCCCCTCTGTTACATCATCTAACCTAAAAGATTCTCAGCAAAATTGAGAGTTGGAAGGCCAAGCTTCTCAACTACGTAGCTAAATTGGAGCTGATTAAGCACGTTTTGACCAGTATTCCCATCCACATGCTTTCGGCCATTAGCATTCCCAAATCCATTTCGGGCAATCACGAATTTCTTTTGGGGTTCATCAGAAAAAGGCAGGAAGTTATATTGGGTCAAATGGTTAACCTTGTGCACTCCTCTTCAGGAAGGTGGTCTCGGCATAAGAACCTTTGCAGACTCCACGCGTGCATTCAGGATTAAGATGGGATGGAAGCTCCTTCAGGGTAATTCTCTATAGGTTAACTTCTTCTCAGCAAAATATCTCCAAAAGATAGTTGCAGCAAAAGGATCAAACAGGTTAGCCTGCTCTTCCTCGTGGAAAGAGATATTCCGATCTTTACAATTCTCCATTCACCATTCTAGATGGCTCATTGGCAAAGGGAAGATAAACATTTAGTCCTAAAATTGGACGGGTAGGGGCCTTCTAGTAGGTGCGACAATCATGGCCATCCCTAGTCACCTCAAAGAAGCTTCAGTCAAAGATTTTTTTTGCTTAGCCTGCGTCCCGTAATTTGATGGATCTTCAACATGTTATATCCTCAACAGTAATGCAAACAATCTCTGCCCTCCCAATGGTAATAACGGACAGGCCTGATTGGCTAATTTGAGTCCTTTCTGCTTCTGGAAAGTTCTCTGTTAAATAGCCTGAAATGAGATTAGGCGTCACCAACCAACTCGCAGGTGGGCCAAAGGATCTGGAACAAGACACTTCCTCCGAAAATGAGCATTTTTGTTTGGAAGGTCATCCACCATGCAGTCCCGTGGAAAGCAGTGCAGAGTCGAGGCATCGCCCTTGCTCCCGTTGCGAATGTTGTAAGATGACATCTTCCTATTTTCAGAACTCGACGGCTCCACAGTTTCCCTCCCATCAACCAGGATCTCATTCTTCTTCAACACATCAAGGAAACCACTGTGAAAGAAATCTCTACACCTAGCAGGATCTCCCAAATCCTATCGCTCACCAGAGCTTGACAGTCAGTTCCCAACAGCACAGTATCTCGCCATCAACCCTAGTTCAAGGCAGTCTGAACAGAGGCCAGCAGGGTTCACCTGTGAGTGACTTCGGTGAAGTAGAAAATCAGGACCACCTTTTTAGCCAAGGTGTGATTGCCACTCAAATATGGAGCCATTTTTGCAGACTTTTTGGTGTTACCAATTCTCCTAACCAAACGACTATGCAGCGAATTCAAATATGGACATCTAAGGCAAGTAAGAAATCCCGTCTCTCTTACATCATTGGTCTTGCCCCTACCATCATTCTTTGGGAAATTTGGATTAGCCGTAACTAGGCTCGATATGAAGGTTTGGCAATGTCGTCAAATCAAATCCTTTTAAGGTCAACCGTTGGTTGAATGAGCTCGGCAGCACCATATCGGCGCTGGATAGGGACTCTATGTCGGACTCCATCTCCCTTAAAGCCCTCAGGATTAATGAAACTCAGCCCCACCCAGCCAGAAAATTCATCATTGTCAATTGGTCTAAGCGCCCCCCCCCCCCCCCCCCCCCCCCGGGCTAGTTGAAATTGAATGTCGATGGCTCCTCGAGGGGCAACCCAGGCTTAAGCGGGGGAGGAGGAATCTGCCGGGATTATCAAGGCAATCTTATTTTTGCATTCCACAGAAGCTATGACCATTCGACAAACACTTGTGCTGAGGCTCAAGCCATGTTAGATGGCTTGAAGATCTACTCCAACCTGGGCCTTTCAAACATTATCGTCAAAACGGACTCAATGATCATATTTAAATCAGTTGAAGATCTATTTTTCTCAAGCTCTTAGCATATTTAGTACATAATAGGTGCGATACAGCTTTTTAGGCGATCTCTTAATCTGATTTTCTGCCACATTCATTGTGAAGGTAATTCGGTTGCTGACGCCTTAGCCAGATTGGCTAGCGAAGGCTGCCCGAACAGATTGTATGAATCCCGTGCAACCCTTCCGAGACAAGTGCGAGGAAACCTACTCATTGATACAACCAGAATTGGGAACATTCGCATTTTGTAGTTGGGGCCTCTTCACTTCCACATTTTTTCCTTTTCCTTCTTTGGATAGTTTTCTTTGTGCAGATCGATGTATACGATAGGAGTTGTCTGCCCTTTTTGTCGGGACACTCCTGAATGATTGTATATTTTCTCGGGTAATGAATAGGCCGTTTGTTTTTTTTTTTTTTTAAACAATCGGAATATGAAACAAATCTCGTACTTACGCAATTTTGCACACATCTTCGATGGGTCTTCGATGGCATCGATGATTTGACATCAAACTTCGATGACATCGAGTAGCAACACTAAAAAGTTCCAGAGTTCTAGCAACCAACATAAATTTTCTGGATGGGACTTCAATGGCATTGACACCTCTTCAATGGTACTTCGATAGTACAGACAAACTGTGTTTCTACAAATTTAAGACATTAACAAGAGCACAAATGTTAGAAGTGTGGCCATCCATGAACCCAGAAACTGATCACCTACAAGCAACACACTGCAGCTCGTAGTATATCTGTGCCATTGAAACGGTAGCCCCACTATGAAGATCACCCTTTTCAAAAATCAGGATGATCCACCCTCTAGGTAGGCCGTACCAGCAATAGGCATCAGCCATCAGGGTCCGTTCTCTCTAACACTGTAGCTTATCTGATGAGCGAACCTGCATGGTATGATCTTCATCTGGGCCCACGATTTTCATCGCTCAGATTTCTTAAATAAATAGTATCCCTACAGGAAATATGAATTGATGCCACAAGTTGTGGTGGCGTTGCATCTCAGTGATCGGTGACGCAGGACAACCCTAATTATGATGCATGCTCATGAACATAATTAAACAGCGGAAATAAAATGAATAAATGATCAAATTCTAGTAGTAATCATCATAATTGAGAAAATCATAAAGGAAACATGCAATGGAGCGGGCCATCATCACAACCATGGAGTATGGCATTCAATTATTACTTAGGTTGGATCCGGCGAGGGATGAGACCTCCCGATCTTGCATGGTCACACCCAATCGATCAATGAAGATCACTAGTCCGAAGAACCAAGAAGTTTCTCGGATTAGGGATTTGAGAATTTGGGGGTTTAGGGTTTAGATCGGTTCTCAAGATTTTGATCGAAGAAGGAATAGCCAAAACTGAAAAATAGAAAGAAGGAAATAATTACCTTGAAGAAGTTGGAGGGGCACAAGAAGAAATTAGAAGAGGAAGATCAAGGGAAGAGAAGAAGCACCATTAGAGAGAAGAGAGGAAGGAGGCACCAAAGGGTTTGCTTTTCATTAATCAATAGTTGAAATTCGTATCTAGGGCTTTAACCCACTTAAATAAGCAAATAAAGACATAAAAGTACTAAAAACCCTAGAATAAGCAAGTAAAGACATAACATTACTAAAAGACCCCTAATAAAGACATAAAATTACTAAAAGACCCCTAACTAAGCAAAAACGCGAATAACATAAGTGTGGGAAAGTTCGGGCGCTCGGTCTTCTTTCTCCAATCTTCCTTCACATGTGTCTTCCCTGAGTGGGGTCTTCTATATGTCCAATCACATGTGAAAGGTCTTCAGCTCCTCAATAGTCGCCTATCCACAAGGACGGCACTTGTGGTTGACGCTTTCTTCGTTGGTACACCTTGAATGCGCTTGTGTCCGCATCAATTCCCCTCGGGTGAGAAAAACTCGACTCCGACGAGTTGAAACTTTTGTAGCGCTCTAGCAGATCTGGATCAATACCCTGCAATGCGTCGCCCGACAGCCACGTAGATTCAGACGATGGTTTGTTCTTCCACTTGACAAGATACCTTTGGAAACCTCCATCTCTCGTGGATACTATCTCGTCATCCAAGATTTCCTCAATTTCTTCTTTATGGGTAATGGGTGGAGGAGTGGTGGAAGGGGTTGAGTAGCAAACTCAGAAAAAGGCCATGAAAGGGACGATGTATCAACAATGGGAGTATGGGTACGGACTAGATCTTCCACATTAAAAGTTGGATTAATGCTCATTTCAGGTGGAAGGTCAATCCGATACGCGTTGGACCCAACCTTTTGTAATATCTTGAATGGTCCAGCACTACGCGCTTGTAATTTTTTAGCAGATCCTTGAGGGAATCGCTCTGGCCTTATTCGCACCATTACAGTCTCCTTCTTGAAATTCTTGCATTCTACGATGAGAATCAGCTGAAACTTTATAATCATCATTGCTCTTATTTAACCGCTGTCTAATATGTGTATGCAAATCATGAATATGGCGTGCAAATGCATCGGCTGACTCAGAAGACCTTTGGGTAACAGACATGGGTAAGAGATCTATGGGCATTCTAGGTTTATAACCACTTACAATTTCAAAAGGACTCAACCCTGTAGATCTATTAACTGACCCATTATAAGCAAGTTCAGCAGTTGGTAAAATTAGGTCCCAAGTCTTAACATGTTCACCCACTAGACAACGTAGAAGATTTCCAAGGCTACGGTTTACCACTTCAGTTTGACCATCTGTTTGTGGGTGGTAAGCAGTAGAAAATTGCAAACGAGTTCCCATAATGTGCCACAGTGTCTTCCAAAAATAGCTAGTAAATCGAACATCACGATCAGACACTATGGTTTTAGGTAACCCATGGAGACGCACCACACCATCAAAAAAGAGACGAGCAACATGAGACGCATCCGACGTCTTCGAACATGGGAGGAAATGCGCCATTTTAGAAAAACGGTCCACAACGACAAAAACGGAATCGTGCTTTTTTATAGTCTTGGGAAGCCCAAGCACGAAGTCCATACTAATGTCCTGCCACGGAGCATGTGGCACTGGCAATGGCGTGTACAGCCCGGTATTTTGCTTTCTTTGCTTTGCCAGCTGACATGTTCGACACTGCCCTAAAACTTTGGCTACGTCTCGCTTGAGACTTGGCCAATAGAAACGATCTTCCACGAGGGCAATGGTCTATCACGACCAAAATGGCCAGCTATCCCTCCTGAATGAAGCTCCCAGATGAGGAATTCACGAAGGGACATACGGGGAATACAAAGTCTGTCTCCCTTGAAAAGAAAACCATCTTTAAGAACATATTCACCCATAATATGCTGGTCACTAGAGAGCGACGCGTAAGTACCCCCAAAATCAGGACATATGGGGTATTCATCTTTCAGTTGCTCAAATCCGACTACCTCTACACTCAAAGAGTTGAGCAACGCCACTCTCCTACTAAGGGCATCCGCTGGTTTGTTTTCAACCCCGGCCTTGTGTTTCAAAACAAACGAATATTCCTGAAGAAACGCTACCCACTTGGCATGCCTTGGGTTGAGTTTCTTCTGAGAATGCAAATATCTCAAAGCCTCATGGTCAGAAAACAAAACGAATTCTTGCGGTAGGAGATAGTGTCGCCAATGTCTCAGGGATTGCACTACCGCATAAAATTCTTTGTCGTAAGTGGAGTATTTTTGTTTGCCTCATTCAGTTTCTCACTGAAATAGGCCACTGGGTGTCCTTCTTGACTCAACACTCCACCTATACCGACACCAGACGCATCACACGCTACTTCAAAGACTTTAGAAAAGTCAGGTAGACGCATGACAGAGCTTCCACCATCTTGCCCTTAATTTCTTTAAAAGCCTTGACTGCGGCTTTAGACCACACGAACTCTCACTTTTTCATGCACTCGGTAATGAGAGCCATGATCGTGCTAAAACCCCTAATGAACCGACGATAAAAAGTTGCTAGGCCGTGAAAGCTTCGCACCTCATGAATGTTCCTTGGTTCTGGCCACTCAACTATGGCCCTGACTTTTTCAGGGTCTGCGCGCATCCCTTCAGATGACACTATAAATCCTAAGAACACAACTTGGCTAGACATGAATGCACATTTCTTAAGATTAGCGTACAATTTTTCCTTCCTAAGGACACTACAGACCTTCTTTAAATGTTCAAGTGATTCCTTAGTGGTACTATAAATAAGAATATCGTCAAAGTACACCACTAGGAATTTTTCCATGAACGGCCTCAAAGTTTGTGTCATCACCCGCATGAAAGTACTGGGTGCGTTAGTCAAGCCGAAGGGCATGACCAACCACTCATACAGCCCATCTTTCGTCTTAAACGCCGTCTTCCACTCATCTCCTGGGCGTATACGGATTTGGTGATATCCACTCTTGAGGTCTATCTTAGAGAATATGGTGGACCTGGCCATCATGTCAAGCATATCATCAAGTCTAGGTATAGGAAACCTATACTTAACAGTAATTTTGTTTATGGCACGACTGTCCACACACATGGTCACGTGCCGTCTTTCTTTGGCGTCAACAATGCAGGCACGGCACACGGGCTCATACTCTCTTGGATGAAACCCTTTTGCAGAAGCTCATCAACTTGCTTCTTCAACTCTGCATGCTCTGCAGGGTTCATCCTGTAGTGAGGAAGGTTCAGTAAAGTAGACCCTGGGACAAGATCAATGGCATGTTGTATGTCCCTCATAGGTGGCAACTCATTCGGTAAGTCTTCAGGAAATACATCATTGTATTCCTTCAGGACCGAGGTCACCTCACGGGGCAACTCTAATGGAACCTCAGGTGTAATCTCTCTAGCCACAAGGGCATACACCATAGAATCCTCCTTAGCCTCTTTTTCAAACTCTCTTGCGCTGATTATATGTAGAGACTTAGGTTTGGATTTCCCCATTCCTCTAGGCTCACTTGCCTTCTCATCCTTCTTCTTCCCTAGTGTATTCTCAGGTGGCATGGGATTAAGTTTGATTTTTACCGTTATACATAAAAGTACACGCATTCGAACGGCCAAAGATCGTGACATCATTATCGAATAGCCACGGTCTACCTAGGATAACATGTCCCACATCCATCGGTAAAACATCACACCACAGGGACTCTTTGTATGACCCAAACTCGATGGGGACTAGACATTGCTGGGTGACAGGTAGGGATGTCTTGTCAACCCAAGAAACTTTATACGGGTCTGGATGAGGTGTGGATTTCAGTTTTAAGCGATCTAAGGTGCTAGTGGAAATCACATTCTGACAACTTCCACTGTCCACTATCACCTTACAATTCTTTTCACCACACTTGGCAATAGTGTAGAAGATAGTGCTTCGACGCCAGTCAACACTACTTCTAGACTGAGCTAGCACACGCCTGACTACTGCAAGCGTTGCTTCTCCATCTTCTTCATCAGTAAGTCCTCCTTCAGGGTGATACTCTTCAACTTCATAGTCACCCTGGTCATCTCCACCCTCGTGGGACTCGCCTATAACTAAGGTTCTCCCACGGCTCTTCGTAGGACACTGATTAGACATGTGACCAAGATTGCCACACTCATAGCACCTCACTTGGCTCATGTTACTAGGACCGGCACCAAGACCCCTTTGCCCTTGTCCTCCTAGGCCTAGGCGGAATGGTCGCCTGTTCCCTAGGTTGACTCCAATATTAGGTCTAGTTCCCTGGGAACTAGATCTAGCACTGGAGTCTCGGGACTCAAAACAACGAATGACAGGAGCCTTCAGATATTGCTCTAACTCTTGCATGACTTGATATGCTTCATCCAAGTCCGTTAAGGGCCGAGTCATTAGCTCGCGCTGAAGATCCGCACAAAGGCCCGTCTGAAACGCGAGAGCGTTACTAGAGGGTCTTCTCGGATATCCACATCGCATCATATACTCTTCCAATTTAGCGATGTGGTCAGCGACAGACATTGACCCTTGGCGTAAGGATTGCCATTGGTCAAGGAGCTTCTGACGGTATGAGAGAGGAAGGTACTTCTCCTTCAACTTCTCTTTCATCTCATACCAATGTGTGATAGGGGCTCTACCAACTCTCCATCCTCTCTCTACGCTCGGTGTTGGTCCAGAGAGCTTGGCTTGACCCACAAGCTTCATCTTAGCAAACCGCATGTGACGGTTTTCCGACATGCCATACCACTCAAAGTAGTGGTCCATGTCAGCAACCCAGTCAAGGAATGCCTTGGGATCCAAGCGCCCATCAAACTCGGGGCCTCAACTCTCACACTATTCATCGCACGCTCATCTGGATCATAGCAGTCTTGATGATCACATGTGGCTCGGCCTCTCCTCTGCACCACACCACGACCTTACCACGATCTCTATCCTCACTACCACCACGTGTGGCAGGCGCGTTCTTCAATGATTCCTCCCACTTGGGAGTGCGCATCATACCCTACAGCGGAGTTTTCCCTTTTGGGACGCCTCTAGTTGCTCGACCTTAGTCATGGTAGTGGTAATTTGATTCTCAAGGAGGGCAAACTCACGTTTTTGACCCGCTTCTAGAGCGGTTATCTTTTGTATCAATTGAGCAAGTTGCTCAGATAACTGCTCGTTATTCATGGTAGGTTGAAGTCCGAAACCTCTACCTCTTCTCGTGGGCATACAATGAAGACTTGAACCAAACTCTACCCAACTAGACTACTAGGTGTTATGACTTTCAAGAAGAATGCGATGAATGCAAAACTACTATGAACTGACACAATTAAGTTGAAACAGGAAACAACTCAAATCTGGAAAATTTTCCAGATTAGGAACTTGCTAAAATTGAAAACTTTCTAAATCTGGAAACTTTTTAAATCTGGAAACTTTCTAAATATGGAAATCTGGAAAGTTTCTAAAATTGAAAACTTTCTAAATCTGGAAAGTTTTCTAAATCTGGAAAGTTTCTAAATCTGGAGACTTTCTAAATCTGGAAATCTGGAAAGTTTCTAAATCTGGAAAGTTTCTAAATCTGGAGACTTTCTAAATCTAGAAATCTGGAAAGTTTCTAAAATTGAAAACTTTCTAAATCTGGAACTTTCCAAAATTAAACCTAAAAATCAAAACCCTAATTTGATACTCGATCTAGACAAAAACCATGCAAGCCTATGCTTTGAACCAAATTTGACGCAGGACAGCCCTAATTATGATGCATGCTCATGAACATAATTAAACAGCGGAAATAAAAGAAATAAATGATCTAAAATTCTAGTAGTAATCATCATAATTGAGAAAATCATAAAGGAATGCAATGGAGCGGGCCATCATCACAACCATGGAGTATGGCATTCAATTATTACTTAGGTTGGATCCGGCAAGGGATGAGACCTCCCGATCTTGCATGGTCACACCCAATCGATCAATGAAGATCACTAGTCCGAAGAACCAAGAAGTTTCTCGGATTAGGGATTTGAGAATTTGGGGGTTTAGGGTTTAGATCGGTTCTCAAGATTTTGATCGAAGAAGGAATAGCCAAAACTGAAAAATAGAAAGAAGGAAATAATTACCTTGAAGAAGTTGGAGGGGCACAAGAAGAAATTAGAAGAGGAAGATCAAGGGAAGAGAAGAAGCACCATTAGAGAGAAGAGAGGAAGGAGGCACCCAAAGGGTTTGCTTTTCATTAATCAATAGTTGAAATTCGTATCTAGGGCTTTAACCCACTTAAATAACCAAATAAAGACATAAAAGTACTAAAATACCCCTAGAATAAGCAAGTAAAGACATAACATTACTAAAAGACCCCTAATAAAGACATAAAATTACTAAAAGACCCCTAACTAAGCAAAAACCCGCAAATAACATAAGTGCGGAAAAGTTCGGACGCTCGGTCTTCTTTCTCCAATCTTCTTTCACATGTGTCTTCCCTGAGTGGGGTCTTCTATATGTCCAATCACATGTGAAAGGTCTTCAGCTCCTCAATAGTCGCCTATCCACAAGGACGGCACTTGTGGTTGACGCATTCTTCGTTGGTACACCTTGAATGCGCTTGTGTCCGCATCAGTATCTGATGCAGGACAATTAACCACTTGCTCTAAAAGCTCGAACTGTTAGAGTATGACGAATTAATCCCTTTATCTTATAGCCCAGGCCCCACATCGCATGGGTTAGGACCTTTGCCGAACCCCCTTCATGGGCTCTAAATCACATGGGTCGCCCACCCCGTGTGTGCCCCCACATCCCACGGGCTACCCCACTTGAGCCTGGTGTGAAATGCGCATTAATCACTCCTGGTAAGGAGTCTCGAACACGAGACCTCCTCCGTGGGCCGCACCCACCTCGAGTGTGCCCCTGCATCCCACAAGCGACCCCACTCGAGCCCAGTGTGAAAATGTCTCTGCATTAATCACCCCCAATGAGGAGTCTCGAACACGAGACCTCCTGCTTTGATACCAATTTGATGCAGGACAATTAACCACTTGCTCTAAAAGCTCGAACTGTTAGAGTGTGGCGAATTAATCCCTTTATCTCATAGCCCAGGCCCCACATCGCATGGGTTAGGACCTCTACCAAACCCCCTTCGTGGGCCCCAAATCACATGGGCCGCCCACCCCGAGTGTGTCCCCGCATCACACGGGCTACCCCACTCGAGCCTGGTGTGAAATGCGCATTAATCACCCCTGGTAAGGAGTCTCGAACACGAGACCTCCTCCGTGGGCCGCACCCACCTCAAGTGTGCCCCTGCATCCCACAAGCAACCCCACTCGAGCCCAGTGTGAAAATGCCCCTGCATTAATATCTTATTTGCATGCAATCATGGTGGGATCGTAGAAGAAGGATCTCGATGCTTCAATTTCATGACTCAGGTCTATAAGCTTGAGCCCAAGAGAGAACACTATGCTTGCATGGTTGATATCTTGGGTCGGGTTGGACGTTTGGATGAAGCAGAGAAACTTATGGCCCAGATGCCGTTTGAACCTGACATCATCATGTGGTCTTCGATTTTAAATTCTTACAGGATCCACGAAAACCAAGAATTGGGTCAGCGGGGTGCAGACCAGCTGTTCAAGATGGAACTCAAAGATGCAGGACCTTATGTGATCATGTCAAATATTTATGCTGCGGTCGATCGATGGGAAGATGTTTTGAAGGTGAAGAAAGCGATGAAGGACCGAAGGGTTAAAAAGGAACCAGCCTATAGTTGGGTTGAAATCAAACAGAAGATCCATTTTAAAACAAACCTTGTAAGACCATAATGATGGTGCTTTTAGGATACATTACCAATGTAATTCGCAATCCAAACATGCTATAAAAATTGTCACGCAACGCAAGTGATTTTGAAGTCAACCTTCACCGTGTTGCTTCAATCTCCATTTTCTTCAGTTGTTCTATTGTGAACACTCTCAAGTAGATAATGTCATTGGAGTAATGATCAACATCAACATTGGACTTGTGCCCGTTTGGCTATATTTGAAAATTGCCATTTGGTTCCTAATTTGAATGCATTTGACTTTTCATTTGGAGCTGTGTGGAAAACATAAATCTCGTCGGGCAAATTAGCATTTTACTCCTCTTTCTCACTCCAAATTGAATACAAGGGGTCGTTTGGATGGCTGGCTTAAGTGGTAAATGATTTACAGGTTTAAATTATTTACACCCTGTCCTGTTTGACTGAAAGCTGTAAATGATTTACAGGTAAATGATTGTTTGGACAGCCTGTAAATTATTTAAGTCCTGTAAATCGAGAGCCAATCTTTCCATTTGTAGCCATTTGGCTTTAAATGAAGAGCCAGTAAATGAAATCACAGCTTTTTTCCTGTAAATCAATTGGGGCCACCTGTAAATCATTTATAGACATTTTTCAGCATCCAAACACATTGTAACTCATTTACAGTTAGCCCCATTTACAGGCATCCAAATGACCCCAAGATAAAAGGTACGTATGCCCTGTTCTTATCTTACTTTCTGTTTGGAGAGGCTGCATCCCATCCACCAACACTTGTGCCGAAACCCAACTGCACCTGCATGGAATAAGTGTAATGTTATCTGCACCCACATGAGAATAGAGCTTCCAATGCAGCGGGCAGCTTCATGGTCACTGGAGGTGGCAAGAATCAGGAGTGAGAATGGTAAGCTGGTAATGAAGGGTGGATATGTGACCTGAGATCGTCCTTGAGATGCTTCCCTTTGACACACAACGAACCTGAAAGTTGGGCCTTGACCATGTTCTTTCAGGCCCAACTGTTGTAGAAACTCCGTCTGCTGAAGAAAGCCCCAAGCTTCTTCCTGTTTTCTTCGCAAGCTCACCAATAATCCCCACAAGAGCAAAACCCATCTCTGAAATGATGGAACCTGCTTGAGTCCCTCACTGTAATTTCCCTCCCTACTATCTTGGAAATCACCTTGATAGCCACATGGCAGTCCGTGCATGCTCTTATGTTCTTCATGATCAGTATTGGCGAGCCGGGCGGGGTATTGATCAATGCAAAAGCAATTGCCAATCTCTCACTGTGATATCTCAATGACTCCACTTTGATTTCCTCTTCAACATTGTGAAGAGCACAACTAGTATCAGGCTTGTATCCTTCCTTCTCCATCTGCTCTGACAGCGTATCAATCATTTTCCTGATCTCATCTGTTTGCAGGTGGGCCTCGTCATTGGCTGAGAATGAATGGATCTTCTGTTTGATTTCAACCCAACTATAGGCTGGCTCCTTTTTAACCCTTCGGTCCTTCATCGCTTTCTTCACCTTCGAAACATCTTCCCATCGACCGGCAGCAGCATAAATATTTGACATGATCACGTAAGGTCCCGCATCTTTGAGTTCCATCTTGAACAGCTGGTCTGCAGCCCGCTGACCCAATTCTTGGTTTCCGTGGATCCTGCAAGAATTTAAAATTGAAGACCACATGATGATGTCAGGTTCAAACGGCATCTGGGCCATAAGTTTCTCTGCTTCATCCAAACGTCCAACCCGACCCAAGATATCAACCATGCAAGCATAGTGTTCTCTCTTGGGCTCAAGCTTACAGACTTGAGTCATGAAATTGAAGCACCGAGATCCTTCTTCTACGAGCCCACCATGATTGCATGCGGATAAGATACTCAGGAAGGTGACGGAATCTGGTTGAGCACCACATTGTAGCATGTCTTCAGACAATGTAAGAGCAGCCTTGCCATGCCCATTTTGAGAGTAAGCCGTGATCATGGCATTCCACGAGACTATATTCCGATCCGGCATCTCATCAAAGATCCAACCTGCCTCTTCAATGCACCCGCACTTTGCATACATGTCTAGAAGGGCACTTCCAGCAAACACGTTTGCCATGAACCCTGATCTTATAATATATGAATGTAGCTGCTTTCTAATCCAAGCAACGCTAAACTTGCAGAAGCTCGTAAAACGCTGGAAAATGTCGCCTGATCTGAGCTCACATCAGCACTCCGCATTTCAGAGAACAATTCCAAGGCTTCCTCATGGAATCCCTTTTGCACATAACCTGAAATCAGTGCAGTCCAAGAGACCGTGTTTCGGTCAATTCTATTCTTAAAATCATCTCAGCAACATCAATGTGACCGCATTTGGCATACATGTCGATCAGAGAATTGCCCACCAAAATATCAGATTCAGCTGATGTTAAAATTGCCTGAGCATGGATTTGCCGACCAATTTCAAAATCTGATTGAACTGCAGCCACGCTTAAGATGCTAGCAAAAGGGTATTGCTTCCGATCAAAGCCAGAAAACTGCAAAGCCCGAAAGAGATCGAGAGATTCTTTGTTCTGCCCATTCCAAGCATAGCTCGTGATGATCACATTATAAGAAACACCATCTACTTCTGGCATCTCGTCAAAGAGTCTCCTTGCATCACCCACACAATCGCATTTCGAGTAGAAATCAAGTAGAGCATTGCTCACAAAGACATTCCAACCTAAATGGGTCTTGATAACAAGTCCGTGAATCTGTTGGCCAACCACCAGATCACCCAATCCAGTACTGGCAGATAAAATTGCTGCAAAAGTGAACTCAGAAGGTTTCATACCCATATTTTGCATTTCTATGAAGAGTTTCAATGCTTGCTCAGAACGCCCATCTTTCGAAAACCCTGTTATCATTGCATTGAATGTCACACAATCTTTTCGGGGCATTTTGTCAAACATTTCACACGCATCTCCCATAAGGTGGCATTTCAAGTAGGAATCAACCAAAGTATTGGAAACAATCAGAGCCGATTCATAGCCTAATTTAAGGACACAGGCATGAACTTGACTCACCTGATTCGAGCACTCGCCATTATTGCATGCCGATAGCAGAGAGACAATGGTCACGTGATCAACTTCTGTCCCCGCCCTTCGCATCTCTGAAAAAAGCAAGAATGCTTCTTGGGTTTGCTTGTTCTGAGAGTACCCACCGATCATGATGGTCCACGTGACGGTGTTCCGACCGATCATGCCATCGAACATCTGCCGGGCTTCACAGAGGTTACCGGATTTCACGTATCCTGAAATCAGCGTGTTTGTTGAGATTATGTTTCTGTGAGGCATTTCGTCGAACAGCTGCCGAGCTTCTGACAATTCTCCTCTTCGGAGGAGATCTTCCATCTGATAATTGGATCGACATGTCCGGGGATTGAAGCCCGTTTTGATCATTTGGGCGTCTACATGTTTCAAGAGAGAAGGGTTCTGAGGGCATTCTAGGAGTATTTTTGCATCTACGTCTTTCAAGATGATGGGATTGCGAAGGCATTTTGGGAAGTTTTTTGGACTGAGAGGAGCAAGTGAGTGGAATAATCGGATTCCGAATGGTTTCATAGGAGATAGGTTGCATTAGCTTCGGTGGGTTTTATCTTCATTTGTAAGACAAACTGGTAATTAAAACGCAGGAATGTTGTCGAAATGAAATGGACGGTACTGGAAAGGAAAACGGATTGGCTACTACCCGTGCCACCAGCCCGGTGGCTGATGGTCAGTGCTCTGTGGGCCCCACCATGATGTATGTATTTAATCCATTCCGTTCATCCATTTTTAAAGATCATTTTAGGGATTTATCTGAACAATGAGAGGGATATAAATCTCATCTGGACCACACCACAGGAAACCAATAGTGTTTGGATATCCACCATTAAAATCCTTCTAAGGCCCACTGTACTGTTTATTTGACATCTAATCTGTTTATTAGGTCATACACGCCCAGATTAAGGGAAAAAAAAACAGCATGATCCAAAACTTTTATGGCCCCAAAAGGTTTTTAATGGTTGACGCTAATTCAACACTGTTTCTGTAATGTGGTCCATTTGAGATTGGGATATAGCTCATTTTTGGTCTCATAAAATATAATGAACTAGAAAAATAGATGAACGGCATGGATGAAACAAATACATCATGGTGGGGCCCACAGAGCACCGACCATCAGCCATTGGCCGGTGGCAGGGGAGTAGCCGATCCCACTGGCAAGGGATCTGTGGGGCCCACCATGATGTATGTATTTTATCCACGCCGTCTGTCCATTTTCGACAGATCCTTTTGGGGAGCGGATTAGGTGAGACCCACCGCGGATACAGCGAGGTGGGTGGGACCCCTGACCATGGGGTTCACAGCGATGTATGTGCCTTAAATCCACACCGTCCAACCATTTTGAAAGCTCTTTAGGGCATGGTCCAAAAAATGAAGCTGACTCAAATCTTAGGTGGACCACACAACAGGAAACATCTGTGATTGAATCCCACCATTAAAATTTTTATGGATTCCAATGGAATGTTTATTTGCCATCCAACATATTGATAAAGTTATAATCACCTAGATGGAGAGACCATACAAATATCATCTTGATACAAAGATTCCGTGGCCCACAAGAAGTTTTTAACCGTCAATCACCACTGTTTTTCATGTACCATGGTCTATCTAGGATTTGGAACTTCTTCAAGTTCAGGATAATGCCCTAAAATGAGCTTTCAATAAAGATGGACAGCTAGCTTGGATGTAGTCGCATAAATCACAGTGGCCCCACAGTTAGTAGTCCTACCTAGGGGTGTCCATCGAGTCCAAGCGAGTTAAGCCGACCTAAGCTCGACTCGGCCACTAGTTGACCCAAGCTTGAACTTGGCTTAGCTCGGTCCTCGAATTTGATTGGCTAACTGGACTCGATTTGATAAGTAGCTTGGGCAATTCGAGCTGAGTTCGAGCCAAATTTGAGTCTCTGCTGCATTTTCACAAAGACATACGGTGCACTTTCAATTTCTTACTGTATGTAAGACATCTGTAGCTGTTTACAATTAATTCATCAAAAACCTTACAGGCAACATCAAAATCAAGGAAAGATGGTACTTGTTTCACATACATATCTTCATTGCCACTAGACGACACTTCATTGAGTCATTTCATCAAACACTTGATGAGCAAGTAGAGTAGTTCGATTTGAGTTTGATTCGAGTTGAGGTTTGATTTGAGTCAAGTCGAGTTTAGGCAAGCTCGAACTCGGTTCAAAATTATTTCAAGCTAAAAAAATAAGCTTGACTCGCTCAAACACAACTTTGAACCGAGCCAAATTGAGCTTTTTCCTAAGTTAAGTTGAGCAAGCTAACCAACCTAATTGGGTTCGTGTACACCCCTAGTCCCACCCACTTGGGTAGAGGGGGGGCCTCACTTAATCCGCTCTCATCATTTCAGAAATCGGATTGTGTATTGTGTCCACTTTTATACAACTAAGTAAACTCTGTTGGGCGTACCACCACAAAGGTATGTGCTTCATTTACGCCGTCCATCTGTTTTCCCAACTCATTTTAGGGGTTAAGCCTAAAATTGAAGCATATCTAAGGTGCAAATGAACCACATCATTAGAAACAGTGGGGATAATGATTTCCGTGTAATCAGAACATGCCTAGTCTAGGACACGTCGTCCATCCATTAAGGACAGGCCATCCATCCATTTGTCTCCCCACTGTTTTCTGAGGTGGGGTCCACTCGAGCTTTGGATCTGACTCATTCTTTGAATCGTGCCTTAATATGATCTCTCCAAATGGATGAACAGTATGGATACAAACATCCATCATGGTGTGTAACATCTCGAAAAAATCCGTACGAAGACCCGAGTGCCACCTCAGGCAGAAATCATTAAGGACCAAATCCTTTAGAAATTAGACAAAGATTAATTAGGTGTTAAACTAAATCACTTATCGAATTTGCTTGGACAACTTTAAATACGAACTGCAAGACCCAAAACTAGTAGAATTACTAACGCTACATTACCTAAAAACTTAGGATCAATCTCAAAACCCAGTTCCTCTCAGGAGCACATTGAAACTCCGTATCGCACTTGGACCGCACGTTGAAAGTCCGATGACCACGAAACTATACGGTTATGACCGCTTTGCTGGGCTTGACAACCATCTCGAAAATCAGGTCTTGATAGTATCCAGAAACGCACGACTTGAGCCCAGAGCAAAGTGTGTGAGAAACGCGAACATCTTTGGAAATTGAACCCAGATTTAAGTGATTTGGGCATTCATTTGCAGGCCGAATTTAAGGATTCAAATCGTCAAAATTTGAACCAATTACACCCTCAGATCAGGGAAAATTTCCAACACATGTCAGTATGCTAGTGGCCCTAATCGAGTACGATGACCGTTGAACTGAAAATGGTCCGCCACGGTTGATCCACAAATCTGATCGGACTAGAAACTTAACTTGACCTAGATCCAATGTCAGGGAGCTTACTTCGGACTGTACACAGAAAAGGGGCCTCCAGATGTGCTATGTTGGATCGAAACAGCCACCGTTTTGCTATAACCTAAGTATATCATGGCCATGGGGCCATTCTCATCAGTTCTGGGCCTATAGAAGGGCCTTAAACCCTCTCTCTCCCATGCCATACGAATTCCAAACCCTAGGAGAAAGAAGAGAGAGAACAGAGAAGAAGAAAGTGAGGAGAAGAGAGAGAATGAGTGAGGGTTTGTTCCTGGGATTTAATCCCATCACTCCACCGGTTGAATCAGCCTTTCTAAATCGCTATCCCGGCGATTTCGACTCCGTTCTTGGGTAAGAAATCTTAACCCTAATCCGTTTTAGGGATTCAAACAGAGTAAATGGCGAAGTAGCTAACCTATTTCATGTTATAAGTTGTCGTTGTGTCGTAGCTACCGAGGACTTAGTATTTAAACTGAGTTCGTAACGAGTTTACCGGCGAAAGGTGCGGACTATAAATGTTTAGGTTGTGGTTTTCAAGGCTTTCAATGTTAGCAATTATTTATGTCTGACTTGATTGCTATCACAAATGCATAGATACAATGTCTTCCGTATATCTCATATATATGTATACTATGTTGATTTTAATGCATTCCAAGTGTTTGTTTAAATGTCTGAATGAATATGGAATTATGATTTGTGCTTGCCATGATTGTTGTTTGGGTATACATGATTGTTGTACGTGTGGCAACTCCTTTGTGAAAGGATTTGCTATAATACCTGTTTTAACTAACTTAGTACATGTATGTGATATGTGCAGTCCAAGTGTTTGATAAAATGCCTAAGGGAGAAAATCTTTGATGTAATGTATTTGATGAGGGTGTTGAAATAGGATTCTCAATCCCCTTATCAAGGGTTATAGTTTTCTTCATGTAATCTATCATACTACTATGTAATTTATGAATAAAATGCTTATGTATGTTAACATGTACTGTATGTGTTCGTTACAATGCTGATATGAGACTTATATTTAAATGGGTTGTTACATGATGGCTTAGCTATTATATGTGAATGTTATTGTTCTAGAGTGTGCTTGGGGCTACGTTGTAGTTTAGGCAATCGGTAATGGCTTATGATCTGTGGCTGAACTGTTTTAGCCACGACGGATGCGTTCGACGAATCCAAGTCGTTCGTCATTTGATGACAGTGGTTAAGCCACGCGGAATGCTTATGCACTCCATGTCAATTAAGTCAACGTACGCTTGTACTAGTCGAGTTTGTCAAGTAATCCGATTGGCCCAATGTAAGTTCACCATGTATGGACGCTACTGCTTAAATCTAAGGTACCAAACTTACCAGTGGAATGCCCATTTAACTTTGGTACCTCGATCCGCTAAGACTCATGAGCCAGGCATGGTGGTATGGGACACCTTATTGGAGCAGTCGGCCTACGTTGGGGCGACGAGCCTCCCCGTAGTGTCCAGTGAGCAAATAAACTCGTGAGCCGAATACGGTGGTATGAGACACTGTATTCGAGTTGTCGGCCTACGATCAGGTGACGAGCCTGTAGTGACCTCGAGTATACACTAGGACTACGCTAAGGCGACGAGCCTTTCCGTAGTTGCTTCGCGTATAAGCTAGGCCTGCGCCGATGGTGACGAGCCTCCCCGTAGCGACCTAGAACTGCTATCGTATGAGATTAGCTAGGATTGACGACCCTAGATGGATCATTGTTTGGGAAACGATATAAGGAAGGTACCTTAGCTTCCCAACCTACTGTATGAATATGCTAAATTAAGAACTTGGCTAATCACGAACATGCACCGCATTGCATGTGCCTTTGGCATTGGAGTTGAGCACAGCGGGAGTGTTGCATGTCGCGATTGTAAGATGTTGTCGCAAGAGGGAGTGCAAGCGAGGGCATGCATCATTATAACATATTATCTTTGCATTAATTAGAGTACTTAAGAATGCTTGCTGGATTGCTTTATCATTACTGCTTGACTAAATTGATAACATGTTAACCTTTGTATTATAGCTCCACTGAGTTGATCACTCACTCCCACGTTCTGGGACGGTGCTTTAAACACCAACCAGACCCTGTTGTAGTTGCAGATGATGACAATGCTTACGTAGCAGAGCCGGACTTTTATGATGATGAGGAGGAGTTCTCCTATATGCAGCTATCAAGTGGGTCTATGTATGCCATGTTTTGATCGACGGGGATTACTGGGATGACGACTAGATAACATTACACATTTTGTATATTTCGGAAACTTTACATGTAATTAATTGACCTGGTAACATGATCATACTCAGGAGACTTACAATCACTTATATGTTTTATATACTTATCACAGTCTTCCGCTTGGGTAATTCAATTGTCTCTAGAGTATGATATGCTGTTTTAGTATAATCTCACTCATGTTTAATGCAATAATACGGACAACATTTAATCATCATTATCTATGTTGCATAAGTGATGCGTTGGAACTCGGGAGTTGGGCTCCTGCTCGACCCCCGATTTTCAAGGTGTTATAAGTTGGTATCAGAGCATGATTTGGATTAAACTGGACCTGGGTTATGGTAACGCGACGCACGCTGACGTATTTTGACATAGGTGGGGGCAAGAAAATGTAGAAACAATTATAGGATCCCAAGTTTCGCTCGTCGGTGATTACATAACCGTTAAAGCGAAACTGATCGTCCAAAACGGACTCGTGGGCATCTGAGATCATGTGAGATTGCCTCGATTCATTTCTAGTTTAGACCATGATTCAGCCTATTCCACACTCAAACAACCTGAAATGCGTGAATGTACGCGAGATGGACACCGAAAACCACTCAAACGGACTCCAGAGCCTAAATAGTGAAAATCGGGGGGGCAAAGTGGACCCTGCACATTTCCGGCACCTCGAGGGGGATGTCATTGCCCAGATGTCCAGGGACCGGCCATGGCATCGTCGGATCGGCGAGCCCTTGCCGATCACCCGGTCCGGGCCTGTCGAGCAGCAGCGGGCTTGGCGGGCCGACACTCGTGGGATGCTGTGGGGCCCACGGAATCACGTGGGAACCCCCTTTTCTTTCCTGTTTACTCCCCTCTCCCCTCTTACACACCTCCAAGCTTTCCTTTCCCTATAAAAATCTCTTTTTCCCCTTTCAAACCACCCCTTCAATCTCATCTTCTTCCATTTTCTTGCACCACCTCCACTATTCTCTCAAATCCATCTTCCACAACTACCTAACTCCCTTAATCCCTCTCATTTGAGTACATAAACACTCCTTTGTGTTTCAAAAATCTCAAAGTCCAATAACCCATCCTATCCCTCCACATTATTTCACTCAAATGGCTCTTTTCGAGCTTGTAACGGCTATTTTCTCCATCTCCACGCTTCTTTCTCTCATGGGAAAGAATAGGGCTTCCACGGACGAAGCTAAGCCTAGCCGCCCTACTTGTTCACGGAGGCCGAAAAGCGCCGCCGCAGGTACAAGCATCGATCGAGAGATAAGGACAAAGCGGGACCTCGATCCCCAAGCTCCCCTCGAGAGAGCTCTACTGATGGATCTATCCCATGGAAGATTTGAGGGCCGTAAGGTCCTTTTTGAAGCACACTTGGATGAGAGGCTCTTTGGAGAATATCTGGTGATAGACTGCCTGGTGGGTGCCGGGTGGGGTCCCATATTTGAGGGCAAGTCTTGTGCGAATGTGGGCACTGTCCGAGTCTTCTATGCCCATATTCGAGAGCCAACGCTAAAGCCCTTGCAATTCAAAATTCTCGTGGGAAGGCGGGACGCCACAGTTGATGTCGGCTTAATAGCCCGAATCATGGGGTGCCGCTTGGTGAAGTCCATGCTAGTGAGAAGAGTCTTAAGAGTGCACATGAAAGTGATCGCCACACGTGATTCCTTTATGGCCAACTAGCCCACTGGAATCCAAACAATAGCCTCCTAGCATCCGATATGACCGACGACTTCCACTTGCTCCACCACATCTTCACTTACAACGTGTACCCCAGGTGGAGCAATCGCAGCGAGTGCACGGGCCTGATGGTAGACTTTTGTACCGATCTGGGCAGGGAGAGAATCTGTGCGTGCCTACGTATGTACTACTACAGATAGTGCAGACTGCGCGCTCTTCTAGGACGTCTGTTTCGCTCCCCTTCGGCCGACTTATATGCAAGCTTGCACATGAATTCGCCTACAGACTTGGTGCAGAACTTCCTGTGTTGATCCATTTCATCAACGATACTACTCTCAACAACATGGAGATTGGGCCACAACAGTGTCAAGCCCGACTCGACGAGAGTGAGGATGAGACAGAAAGCGAAGATGGGGGAGCGAGGAAGAAGAGGAAGAGAACGAGATAGAGGAAGGAGGAGAGCAGGAAGAAGAAGAGGAGGCCCAAGACACAGATGAGGGCTCTCCTCCTGCTACACAGGAATGTGACAGTGATCGGGCTGCTATAGAATCCCGCTTAGCTCGACTTGAGGAGGGCCAGGCCGCCCTGCGACAAGAGGTTGGTGAGACCCGGGCCTTCATGAAGCAGAAATTCAAGAAAGTGTTTCGCACCTTGAAGGCTATCCTGTGCTGCATGTAGGATAAGGGTGCACTATCTCCATCACCTGATTCAAACGATTAGTCATGCTCGCAGTTGTCTTTTAATTTACTTTATTGCTTGTTTTCCTTGTTTCTATGTATAGCCTTGATAGGCTTAGTAATGTGGTAGAGTAGTTTTAAGTTTTAGCATGTGGAACTTTACTTAGATTAGCTCATATGCATATTCTGTCATGATTTATGTAATGTTGCATCTCATGTATTGTGACAATTTTGTTAAATGAAATGCATGAAGTTTCCTTGAGCTGTAATGTGAATGTTGTGTAGTTGAGTTGTGAGTATACTGAATCTGACCTAGGTTGCACCCTATGTTGTATATAGGGAATGCCACCTAAGGCCTCACGGAGTACGGCACGTCTCACATTGGGCGACTTGTTTGATGGGATACCTCCCCTAAATGATAGCCAGACAGACCCCAGTTTGGGCCCAACTCTCGACATTATGCCAGATTCTCAGCCGGCCACCGGCCCCATTAATGGGTCGAGACCTGTTGCACTACCTGTGGCACCACTGGTTCCTGAGCAGAACCGCTCGTCTACCTCAATACCATACGTGCCTCAGTCGGCTTCCCCTCCGGACAGATTCGAGCAGATGATTCTCGTGATGCAGCAACAGCAACAGCAACAGCAACAACAATTTTTGACCACCATCGCAAGGGTCTTTGCCCAGAGCATGGGTGTGGTTCCACCTGCACCTCTTGTGCACCCTGCTGGAAATGTAGGTGCTAGCGGCCTTTTTGAGTTATTTCAGTGCTTCCAACCTCCTACTTTTGCTGGTACTCATAGACCTGAGGAGGCCGAGTATTGGCTGGACTGCATCTCTAAGATGTTAAAGCCGCTGCACTGCACCGAGGTAAAACAGGTAGAGCGGGTCACCTATATATTCGAGAAGGAGGCCAGTCTCTGGTGGGACAGTGTCCTTCGGACTATTGCCATTGGATATGTATGACGTGGGCAGCTTTTGAGACCCGCTTCCATGAGAAGTATTTTTCCCTCACTTATCGTCATGAGAAGGAGAGTGAGTTTCTTCGCCTCCGTCATGGAAGGATGACTATGGCGGAGTATGAGAACCGGTTCATGGAACTGGCCAGATATGCTCCTCTGATATTGGTAGATCAGCCAATAAGGATGCAGCAATTTTCTGAAGGTTTGCGACTCGAGATACGCTCGAAGATGTATTGCGCTAGCATATCCACCTATGCCGAGCTAGTGGGCATGCCTTTGCGAGCGGAGTAGGATGGGGACAGATTATCTTGTACACGTGTGCCTATGGTCCCTAGGTCGTGTCCAGAGTTTTCGAGCAGGCCGTTCCTCGGCAAGAGGCCCCGTACTGACTCACCTCTTCGGTTTACGGCTCCACCGACACATCCGAGGTGACCTGATATATGGTGCACCTACTGCCAAAAGTCGGGTCATGCTAACACGTACTGTTTCACCAGGATGAGGGACAATGGCTTTACGCCCCCTCAGAGGATCAACCGTCAGATGCCACCACCTCTCTCGACTCCACCTCTACGGTCAATACCAACACATCCATCTTTTCGGCCGCCTGCACCTCAATTTAGGCCGCCTCAGCGACCCATGATACCGCAGTTGAACCATTCTCAGCAGGCTCGTGTGCACTCACTTGCAGCTGAGGCATCCGATACAACAGTTATATCACCGATGGCTTTTAAAGTTACGGCTCATGTCCAAGGTACACCAGTTTTCTTATTGGTAGACACGTGGTCCACTATCTCCATTATATCATGTGGGGCGGTCAAGCGGCTAGCATTGGATACAACTCCTACGAAGGGAGTGAGGATCCTTACAGCTACAGGGACTTTTTTGAACGTTAGTAGAATTTGTGAGGGTTACACGATAGACTTAGGAAGCAGGATAATATTTATTGACCTGATCATTGCCCCACTATACAATTATGACGTTATCCTCGATATGGATTGGCTTGCTGAGATGAAGGTCAAGATCAATTGCGATACCAGAGTAGTGACTGCCCGTACACCTGAGGGCACGGCCTTTACTTTTCCAGTTCAGGTCAGTTGGGCCTGCCGAGTTAGTTGTTATGCTACCATGCTAGAGCATGTTGATAGACCAACATTGGGGAGCACGCCAGTAGTTGAGGATTTCACGGACGTGTTCATGACCATACTCGGGTTAGCTCCTCAACGTGAGATCGATTTTACCATTGCTCTTATACCTGGTGTGACACCCATTTCATTACCAACATATCACATGCCTCCATGTGAGATGGAAGAACTCAGGAAACAGATCAATGATCTGTTGGATGCAACCTTTATACGACCAAGTGTATCTCCTTGGGGAGCGCCTGTGTTATTTGTGAAGAAGAAGGATGGATCACTGCGATTGTGTATTGATTATCGCAGGTTGAACCAAGTGACAGTGAAGAACAAGTATCCTTTGCCTAGGATAGATGATCTGTTCGATCAGTTGAAGGGGGCACAATATTTCTCGAAGATTGACTTACAGTCAGGGTATCACCAGTTGCACGTCAGAGATGAGGACGTGCAGAAGACAGCTTTCAGGACCAGTTTTGGGCACTACGAGTTCCTTGTGATGTCGTTCGAACTCACAAACGCACCGGCCGTGTTCATGAACTTGATGAACTGGGTGTTTTAGTCGTATTTATTCCGATTCGTCATCGTGTTTATAGATGACATCCTGATATACTCCAAGAGTCGGGAAGATCACGAGGAGTACCGGCGAGCCGTCTTCGATACGCTCAGAAAGAACCGGTTGTTTGCGCAGTATAAGAAGTGCGACTTCTGGAAGGAAGAAGTGAAATTCCTGGGGCATGTGGTGTCCAAGGAGGGGATAGCTGTGGACCTTGCTAAGGTAGCCGCTGTTCAGGACTGGGAGCAGCCCGGTTCGGTTACTGAAGTGAGGAGTTTTCTTGGCCTGGTAGGTTACTATCGACGATTCATTCGGGACTTCTCCAAGATAGCTAGACCGTTGTCTCAGTTGACTCAGAAGGATCTCAAGTTTGCCTGGAATGAGAAGGCAGAGGTAGCTTTTCAGGAGCTGAAGAACAAGTTAACGTCCGCCCCTGTGCTAGTATTGCCAGAGCAATGGGTCAAGTATACGATATATACCGATGTGTCTCGTGTTGGTGTGAGTTGCATCCTTATATAGAAGAACAGGGTGATTGCCTATGCCTCGTGACAGTTGAGGAAACATGAGGAAAACTACTCTACACACGACTTCGAGTTAGCAGCCGTCATCTTTGCATTAAAGCTCTGGAGACATTACCTCTACGAAGAAGAGTTCAAGCTCTTTTGCGACCACAAGAGCCTCAGATACATATTCACCCAGAGAGACCTGAATATGAGGCAGCGGCGATGGATGGAAACCTTAAAGGACTTCAAGTTCGAGGTCTCCTATCATCCTGGTAAGGCCAACTTTATGGTAGACGCGTTGAGCCGCAAGAAGACGATAGCATTTACAGCTCCGCTGATGATAGCAGAGTGAGATATGGTAGAGTTTGTATGAGACTTTGAGCAGAAACTTACGGTAGAGGAGCCGTTCGAGAGCATCGCACATATTCGGGTTCAGCCACTTCTCGATGACCGAATCATAGTGGCTAAGAAGGAAGACAAATGGTTAGTAGAGTTGAGAAAGCGAGTTAGTGACGATGAAGACTCAGAATAGAGAGTTGGTACGGACGGGGGTTTATGTTATTGTGGTCGCTTATGCGTCCCAAATCTTCACGACTTAAGAAAGGAAGTTCTTGAGGCTGCTCACAATTCAAGGATGGCAATGCATCCTGGCAGTACGAAGATGTACAGAGATATGAAACACTCATACTGGTGGGACAACATGAAGGCCCACATAACAGATTATGTGTCCCATTGTCTCATCTGCTAGCAGGTCAAGGCAGAGCATCACTGACCTCCTGAACTGCTTCAGCCCATGCCCATAGCAGAATGAAAATGAGATTTCATTTCAGGGCTACCGAAGATGAGGAAGGGACATGATTCCATTTTAGTAATAGTGGACTGCTTGACGAAATCGGCCCATTTCCTCCCTATTCGAGTTTCGAACTCAGCAGACGATTTGGCCAGGCTGTACATCAAGGAGATAGTACGTCTGCATGGAGTTCCTATGGAGATCGTGTCGGACCAAGACACGCGATTCACATCTATCTTCCGGACTCGTATCCAGGAAACAATGGGTGTGAAGTTGAAGTTCAGTACTACGTTCCACCCACAGACTGATAGGCAAACAGAATGGGTGAATCAGGTGTTGGAAGATATGCTGCGATCTTGTGTGCTCGATTTCAAGGACAGTTGGGATGACTGTCTTCCTTATGCCGAGTTTGCCTATAACAACAGCTTCCAAGCGAGTATTGGCATGGCTCCTTACGAGGCCTTGTATGGGCGCCCTTGTCGAGCACCGCATTGTTGGGCAGAGGTTGATGAGAGAAGTTTGATTGGCCCCGAGTTGGTACATGTGACCTCATAAAATATTGACATTATCAGGCGTCGACTTCTTGCAGCACAGAGTAGACAGAAGAGCTACGTCGATACGAGACGGCGACAGCTAAAGTTCGAGGTTGGGGACCACGTGTTTTTGAAAGTTTTCCCCATGAAGGGAGTCCTTTGGTTTGGAAAGAGGGGGAAGCTCACGCCGAGATTTATCATCCCATTCCAGATACTAGACCGAGTGGGTGTGGTGGCCTACCACCTTGCTTTGCCCACTCCACTCGTAGGTGTACACAACGTATTTCATATATCTATGCTGGAGAAATACGTTCCTGACTGTTCTCACATTATCAAATGGGAGCAGGTACAGTTGAGTGAGGACGCTACTTATGTACTGCGACCGACGCGTATCTTAGATAGGAAGGAACAAGTGTTGCGCAGTAAGGTGATTCCACTTGTGAAGGTTCTGTGGACACACCACACTGAGAAAGAGGCTACTTGGAAAATAGAAGCCAAGGTTCGCAAGAACTACCCTCAGCTTCTCGAGGAGTACAAAAAGGTACTAATTTCGAGGAAGAAATTTTTCTTTAAGGGGGGTAGATTGTAACGTCTCGGAAAAATTCGTACGAAGACCCGAGTGCCACCTCAAGCAGAAATCATCAAGGACCAAATCCTTTAGAAATTAGACGAAGATTAATTAGCTACTGAACTAAATCACTTATCGAATTTGCTTGGACAACTTTAAATACGAACTGCAAGACCCAAAACTAGTAGAATCACTAACATTACATTACCTAAAAACTTAGGATCAATCTCAAAACCCAGTTGCTCTCGGGAGCACATTGAAACTCCGTATCAGACCTGGACCGCACGTTAAAAGTCCGATTACCACGAAAAAATACGGTTATGACCATTTTGCTGGGATTGATAACCATCTTGGAAATCAGGTCTTGATAGTATCCAGAAACGCACGACTTGAGCTCGTAGCGAAGTGTGTGAGAAACGTGAATATCTTTAAAAATTGAACTCAGATTTTAGTGATTTGGGCCTTTCACTTGCAGGCCGATTTTAAGGATTTAGACTGTTAGAATCTGACCCAATTACAACCTTGGATCAGGGAAAATTTTCAACACATGTCAGTGTGCTTGTGGTCCTGATCGAGTATCGATGACCGTTGAACTGAAAATGGTCCACCACGGTCGATCCACAAATCCGATCAGACCGAAAACTTAACTTGACCTAGATACAATGTCAGGGAGATTACTCCGGACTGTACGCAGAAAAGGGGCCTCCAGATGTGTTCCGTTGGACGAAACAGCCATCGTTTGGTTATAACCTAAGTATACCATGGCCCTGGGCCATTTTCATCAGTTCTGGGCCTATATAAGGGCCTTAAACTCTCTCTCTCCCTTGCCATACGAATTCCAAACCATAGGAGAGAGAAGAGAGAGAAAATAGAAGAAGAAAGTGAGGAGAAGAGAGAGAGAGTGAGGGTTTGTTCCTGGGATTCAATCCCATCACTCCACGGGCTGAATCAGCCTTTCTGAATCGCTATCCCGACGATTTTGACTCCGTTCTTGGGTAAGAAATCCTAACTCTAATCCGTTTTAGGGATTCAAATAGAGTAAATGGTGAAGTTGTTAACCTATTTCAAGTTATAGGTTGTCGTTGTGCCGTAGCCGAGGACTTAGTATTTAAACTGAGTTCGTTACTAGTTTATCGGCGAAAGGTGCGGACTATAAACGTTTATGTTATGGTTTTCAAGGCTTTCAATGTCAGCAATGATTTATGTCTGACTTGATTGCTATCACATATGCATAGATACAATGTCTTCCGTATATCTTATATATATGTATACTATATATGTTGATTTTAATGCATTCCAAGTGTTTATTTAAATGTCTGAATGAATATGGAATTATTATTTGTGCTTGCCATGATTGTTGTTTGGGTATACATGATTGTTGTACATGTGGTAACTCCCTTGTGAAATGATTTGTTATAATACCTGTTTTAACTAACTTAGTACATGTATGTGATATGTGCAGTCCAAGTGTTTGATAAAATTCCTGAGGGAGAAAATGTTTGATGTATAAGGGTGTTGAGATAGGATTCTCAATCCCCTTATCTAGGGTTATAGTTTCCTTCATGTAATCTATCCTACTACTATGTGATTTATGAATAAAATGCTTATGTATGTTAACATGTACTGTATGTGTTCGTTGCAATGCTGATATGAGACTTATATTTAAATGGGTTGTTACATGCTGTCTTAGCTATTACATGTGAATGTTATTGTTCTGGAGTGTGCTTGGGGCTACATTGTAGCCTAGACAATTAGTAATGGTTTTCGATCGGTGGCTAAACTATTTTAGCTACGACAGATGCGTTCGACGAATCCGAGTCGTACGCCGTTTGATGACAGTGGTTAGGCCACACGGAATGCTTATGCACTCCATGTCGATTAAGTCAACGTACGCTCGTACTAGTCGAGTTTGTCAAGTAACCCGATTGACCTAATGTATGTTCACCATGTATGGACGCTACTGCCTGAATCTAAGGTACCAAACTCACCAGTGGAATGCTCGTTAACTTGGTACCTACCCTATACCTCATATCCGTCTAAACTCATGAGTCGGGCATGGTGGTATGGACACCGTGTTCAAGCTATCGGCCTACGCTGGGGCGATGAGCCTTCCCAGAGTGTCCAGTGAGCAAACAAACTCGTGAGTCGAATACGGTGGTATGGGATACTATATTCGAGTTGTCAGCCTACGATCAGGTGACGAGCCTGTAGTGACCTCGAGTATACACTAGGACTACACTAAGGCGACGAGCCTTTCCGTAGTTGCTTTGCATATAAGCTAGGTATGCGCTGATGGTGACGAGCCTCCCCGTAGCGACCTAGAACTACTATCGTATGAGATTAGCTAGGATTGAAGACCTTAGATGGATCATTGTTTGGGAAATGATATAAGGGAGGTACCTTAGCTTCCCAACCTACTGTATGAATATGCTAAATTAAGAACTTGGCTAATATGGACATGCACCGCATTGCATGTGCCTTTGGCGTCAGAGTTGAGCATAGTGGGAGTGTTGCATGCCGCAATCGTGAGATGTTGTCGCAAGATGGAGTGTAGGCGAGGGCATGCATCATTATAACATATCATTCTTACATTAATCAGAGTACTTAGGAATGCTTGCTGTATTGCTTTATCATTACTGCTTGACTGAATTGATAACATGTTAACCTTTGCATTATAGCTCTACTGAGTTGATCACTCACTCCCACGTTCTGGGACGGTGCTTTAAACACCAATCAGACCCTGTTGTAGTTGCAGATGATGGCGATGCTTACGTAGCGGAGCTGGACTTTTATGATGATGAGGAGTTCTCCTATATACAGTTATTAGTCGGGTCTATGTAGGCCATGTTCTGATCGACGAGGATTACTGGGATGATGACTAGAGGACATTACACATTTTGTATATATATTTTGAAAACTTTACATGTAATTAATTGACCTAGTAACATGATCATACTCAGGAGACTTACAATCACTTATATGCTTTATATATTTATCACAGTCTTTCGCTTGTGTAATTCAATTGTCTCTAGAGTATGATATGCTATTTTGGTATAATCTCACTCATGTTTAATGCACTAATACGGATAACATTTAATCATCATTATATATGTTGCATAAGTGATGCGTTGGAACTTGGGAGTTGGGCTCCTGCTCGATCCCTGATTTTCAAGGCGTTACTTGGTGGGGCCCACAGAACTTGGTGACGTCACTTCAGTAGTGAGTCTCGCTACTCAACCCCTCAGTAATTAATCTCATATTCTCATTAGGCAATCCATGTACAACAAAAACCGAGAAGCAACTCTGGAGAATTTCTCCTTTCCTCTTTTCAATATGACCACCTTCAAAGAGATCCTCACCCACCGCCCGGTCACCGCGATGATCCGGCTCACTGTGTCGGCCGGGGCGGCCCGCTCGGCTCCTACGGTTGGGTCGGCCCTAGATACCGGCTCAATCTCATGGCGTTCTACAAAGACTTCAACGCTCAGACGCAAAAATACAAACCTGAAACCCCAATGTCCGTCACCATCACCGCTTCAAAGGCAACACCTTCGAATTCACTGTCAAATCCCCATCAGTCACGTGGTACCTGAAGAAGGCGGCTAGGATTAAGTCTAGTAGCAGCCGGCCCGGCCACAGCGTCGCTTCCACAATCACACTCAAGCATGTGTACAAGATCGCCAAGGTGAAGCAGTCCGATCCTTATTGCCAGTACATGCCGCTGGAGTCCATCTGCAAGTTAGTGATTGGGACCGCGAACGCTATGGGGATCAAGGTCCAGAAGGAGCTGGATTGATGGTGGGGATTGATTGATGAACAATGATGTCAATTTCAAGGTTTTGAGCAGAATGATTTTTGTTTCTTTTCTGTAATTTTAGCCAACGATGAGTAATTCTAAATTTATGATTTGATAGTGTCTTTTAATACTAATTTTTAGTTTACTGTTCTAAGAGTGTGGGCTTTCTTTTGTAAGTGCTGCATAAAAGCAGGACTTGTTTGGGCAATCGTTTGGTCATCCAGACCAGTCATTGGTTGGTCCCACTTTGAATGTAACCACCTCCAAAACTTCAGCACGAACGGTCGTATCTGTTCAGCTAGTGGTCCTTTTTCTATTTAAGGAATGGACGAGGGATTGTGAATGGTATATTTTATTGGGGGTGAATTCAGTTGGTTTAGTCGTGGTTTCACATTTTTCTAGTGGTGTGGCTGGCTTATGTTTTATATCGATCTAAATTATGTTATGTATAATGAATATGAGGTGGTACAATGGATGTAGTGTGTCACGCCCCGAACTCGGAGACCGGGCTCACAAAATTCCCGATCGCCGAATCCGGCGCCGACAGCCTCCGTAGAACCCCATTCTCGGCTCCCAGCGCCCATACGCCAGGTTCTGATCCTGGGATGCTACAAGGAGGATTTCTAATAATCCATTTGATTCGTAATGAGCATGTAATGAGCATAACCACAAGTATAACCCACGAACAATAACCACAAGAACACCATCACAAAATCCACTATGAACAAAAACTTTAAGTACAATGCGTCTAAAGGGAAATACAATATACGGAAGGAGATAAAAACTCTGAAAGCTCAGCTGCTCGCTCCTGCTGCGGCACACTACGGCTGCGACCTGGCACTACCTGCACGCATCAATCGTGCATAAGCTTATAGAAAGCTTAGAGGGCGGTGCAAGTGTGTGCGAACGTGCTCAGAATGCAATGCCGGAGTAATGCGGAATCATGCTGATGAGTACGAAAATGCAACCAGCCGTACCAAGGCTATGCAGTACAAGATGTGAATGCTATCGGCCATACCAAGGCCATGCGATGCAATATGTAAGTCAAGCATGCCAATCCTCATACCAATGCAACTCCTCACAAGAGCATCAAATCAGTACGGTTCTCAGTCTGGATAATCACCGGGGTTCAGTACACTCCAAATGGCACTGTCTCTCTCCAAGCAGCACAGTCCAAGTGAGCTTAAGAAACCTCACTATCCGCATGGCCAATAGTCAGCCAATACCTATCCGGCACGTCGATAGCGAACCCATTTCCGAGCTGGTCAAACTCAGCCTAGTAATGCCCCCTGCTCTCGGGCGAGTAAGGCCACACCCCTTTCCAACCGACCACGACACAGTGGGAGACGCGGCCTCATGGTATTCGGCCCTCGTGCGCTCGTATATCCACTCGGTCTCGACGTTGGAGTCATCCTCTGGTACCATCGGTTTAGGGACTCTCACCCAGGGACATCTATGGCGCCCCAATTGCTTAGAACAAGATTTTCCCGGTATCCACCAACCACCCACGGTGTGTCTGTAGAGGCTATGGCCCTGATGTCGCTAGGGCATATCACAATCACACAAATGCAAGTGCATGTATCACACTATCAGTCATGCAACCATCCTGCGTGAAGCACACGCTCATGAAGGCAACAACTCCGCCTATCAGGGGGCCCGCAACAGTCTGCCTGAAGGCATATGCAATGATCAGTCCTTTCTCACATCAAGCATACATATGATGCGTATGTGTATGGTCATGAGTCATGGATCCGTACTAAACATGTTATGTAATTATGGGCTCTGCATAAAGGAAATGGGCCTAGACAACCAATGTACTACAAGTACGGGCCATCAGTGGGCCTCAGGGAGAGTGGTGGTGCGGACCTTTAACCGACACCGATCATGCAATGTGGACGTCAAACCATCATTGCTCCCAAGGCATAGCCTGCTATAAACATCATTATATACACCACGGGGAATCACACATTGCAATGGATATAGTTGCACTACATTGGGCCTTAGGTAATCAAAGGGGCCATATCATATGGGCCTTATATATATCCAAGTGGGCTTCAATATCGGGCCTTGTACATACCCAAGTGGGCCTCGATGGATGGCCCACTAATACGCTAAGATGGACCTCATCACATGGCCTAAAAAGATCTCAAAAATGATTGGTCGGTTTGAATGAAACTCATGCTCATACTAGGTCCCATCGGGATGGAAGGTATAAATAAATCACATACATTTTGTGTCCCAAGCAGGACCCACCAAAATGTTTATTTTCCATTTAACCTAGGGCCCATCCAAATGCTTATTTTCCATCCAGCCTAGGGCCCATCAAAATCTTTATTTTCTATCCAAAGTGGGACCTAATATAATGTTTATTTTTCATCCAAACTGGACCAATATAATATTTATTTTTCGTACAAAGTGGGGCCCACATATTGTTTATTTTCTAGCCAAAGTTGGGGCCCAATATAATGTTTATTTTACATACAACCTATTGATAGGGTCATATGACCATGGGGCTCACCATGATATTTATTTTCCATACAACCAGTTCATAGGGTCACACAGACGTAGAGGGGCCCACAATAATGTTTATTTACCATTCAACCTATTATAAGGTCATGTAGACCTAGGCCCACTGTAATGTTTACTTGAGTCCAACCTGTTTACAAGGCCACAGGCCCATCATCCACCCTGTTCAAAAGCAGGTGGACCAGGGCCCACCGTGATGTTTATTTGCCATTTCAACGGTAAAAGGATGGGCCCTCACCCAACCTGTTTCCTGAAACGTGGTCCACTTGAGATTGGGATGTACCCTCATTTTGGACTCAAGCCTTAAAATGATCTGTTAAAACGGATAGACGGCGTGGATGACACACATACATCATGGTGGGGCCCACGGCTGGGGCCGTGAGGCCCAGCCCGTCCGCCCGTCTCTGTCAGCGGCAGCAGCACGCTGTTGCTGCTTCCTTTCTTCTTCTTCTTTTATTTTTTTTATTTTTATTCGGGGCCCATCGAGATGTGATTCACAATCCAGTCCACCCATTATGTATGTCCCACTTGTCTGACCGTCCAGAACGAGTTTCAGCTGCATCCAAACATCAGGTAGGTCCCACCAAGTACTTTTATATATTCTGGCATGTCTTCACATGATTTTAGAGGGTATGGCCCACCCGGTGATCAGATCACCTCAAGACTTTGGCTCAACGCCTAAAATAGGATGAGGAAGAGGATGGACAGTATAGATTTGGGAAATACAATAAGGTGGGGCCCATGTGAGCAACATCCTAACCCTTTAAGAAATTTTATTTTTCTTTAAAATAAAGCAGCCTGACTTTCAGCGTCCAGAGACGCTGAACGTTAGCTGTACATGCACCTACGGTGGGTCCCACATGTACGAGTCTCCACATTAATCAGGGTGGGTCCCACATCGAGGTGAGGCTCATATTCATCAAGGTGGGTCCCACTCAATCATGGCCCACCTTTATTACATATGAAATATATTCATATATATATATATACATATGTATGTCTATATCCCATATAAAATACATAAAAATAAATAAGAAAAAATGAGATCATGAAATGGATGGATCATCACCTACCATGAGGTGGGCCTCACCGCCGGATGTGGATGGACGGGTTAGATCTACACAAATCGGTGCGATCCACACCATTTCAGGGAAGAAATGAAAGAAAGAGAGAGAATGGAAGAGTTTAAACGGTTGGTCACCCACCTTGTTGCGATCCTCCTTGCTCCCTTGGCTTGGAAACTCCTCACCTACGGTTCTTATGCACGTTGATCGGGTTTTAACGGTGCGGATGATGATCGGACGGTTGAGATGGAAGATGAGGAGGTGGGCCACACTTAGGATTTTGGGGAATTTTTTTGGGAAGCTTGGAGATTGCTTGGACATATGAGAGGGAGGAGAATGGGAGAATGAGAGAGAAAAAAAGAAATAAAATAAAAGGAGAGGGAGGGATGGAGGGATGATGTCATGGCATGGGTAGAGTTGAAAAAGAGAAAGAGAGTTGACTTTGAGTAAAGGAGGCATGGTTGCTTGTACTTGGGTATGGAGGGGCATTTATGGTTTATTGATGGGACATCTCGTAGAGATTCCCTCGAGATTCGCAACGTGCGGCGTTTCTCTTCTTCTTCGAACCGAACGCTGACCCGTATCTCCTGAACTGGGTATCAATTTGGTGCGCGAGTCGCGACGTTGAAACCGCGCGGACGGTGCGGTCGCAATGATACAGGTCTCGGTTAAACCGACTTGAATCTAAAAGATATGACTTACGATCGATCGCAACGTCGATTATCAGTCGCGGATTGCCGGACTTCGACGGAAAGGATTGGGGATTCATCGGAACAGTGCGAACTAGGATACGGGTCTTACATAGTGGATAACACAATGTCGGTGGACCCCCTCTAGATCAGGTGTTGCACACCCTTCCTATAACATGATGATCCTTATGGCATCTACTTCATTTGATTATGGGGAGAGGGAGAACATGATGATCCTTCTGGTATCTAGTTCCTTTGAGGGGGGAGTAAAAATTAAAAATGGAGAATAAAAAAGACAAAGGACTGAGTCATGAAATGAATATATTAGAAAATAAGTTTGGTTTCATGACAGCGAGGTCTCCTACTGAAGCTATTTTCCTACTTAGACAATTGATGGAGAAATATATGGAGTTGAGGAAGGATATCCACATGGTTTGTCTTTATTGACTTAGAGAAAGCATTTGATAGGATCCCTAGATAATCCGGTCGGTGTTGGGAAAGGAGTTTCAACAAGACATATTGACATGATTAACGATATCTATAAGGGAGTGGTGACAAATTTGAGGGCTACTAGTGGAGAGACAAGTAAATTTTGAATTACTGTTGCACCTGGGGTTAGTATTGAGCCTGTACCTTTTCACATTGGTTTTGGATGAGTTAACGAGGCATTTGTAGGAAGAGATCCTAATGTGTTTGTTATTTGCAAATGACATAGTTTTGATTGTAAGACAAGAGAGGGCGTGGATACAAAGATAGATTTATGGAGGGTTACTTAAGAATCTAAAGGATTTAAAATTAGTCAGGCTAAACCATAGTATATGGAGTACAATTTTAGTAACAATATCAATGAAAATGAAAAATTAGTTAAGATTACTAACCAAGATGTTTCCCAAAATGACCACTTTTCATATTTTTGGTTAATAATTCAAGAGAGTGGAAAGATTGAGAAGGATGATGGAATTAAGATGGGTGGAAGAAATGGAGACGTGCTTTCGGAGTTTCATGTGATCATCGTGAACCGCTTAAATAGAAATTGAAATTTTATAGAATAGTTATAAGACCATTGATGCTTCTGTCGTAGACAAAATGTTGGGCAGTTAAGGAACAATTAGTTCATAGGATGAGTGTAGCTGAAACAAGGAAGTTGAGATGAATGAGTGACAACATGAGTAAGGATGGAACTGGAAATGAATGCATCTGAGAGAACTTAGGAATAGCACCAATAGGTAATAAGATGAGGGAAAGTAGACTTAGATGGTTTAGTTATGTGCAACGGAGATCGAGAACCATGCTGGTTAGAAGGAGTGAGTTGGTACAAGTAGAAGGCTCAAAAGGATGTGGATGGAGGTAGTAAGAAAAGACTTGATGACCTATTGTCTAACTAAAGGTATGACTCTTGATAGAGTGGAATGGTGGAACAAGATTTATGTAGCCAACCCCAATATCGGGATAAGGCTTAGACAATGATGACAATGGAAAAAAGATAACAAAAGCCGAGGATGTTTGTATTGTAAAGAAAAATGTGGGTTCCGCGAAGTAATAATTACACTCATCCCATTGGTGCAATATACAAGGTGACTGTTGTGACTTGAATTTGGGATTTCCGCTTGCGAAACAAACAACCCCTTCTTTCCGGAATCCATGCACAGTGTTGTAAAAGGTAATCATTACGCATATCTACTTCCACACGGTGGATTCCTTATAAACAAACAAGCCATATCTTGTCAGTCGTGATTATTACATCTTGTGTTGTTATTGTTCTTTTTGGGTTTTAACGTTGGCAATACTTTATGAGTGACGAGATCATCTCGAACTTATTGGCATCCCTTCAATCTTGTATTTCACTAATCTTTGTTTCTATAAAATTGTCATTGCTAATATAAAAAAGAAAAAAGAAAAAAAAGAAAGTTGAATCGTCTGCAATCTCTGGAATCGTTGAGATTGTAAGCTGGGTGAGAATTTTGTACCATGACAATTTTATAGTGGTCCATGAATTCAAGCCTCAACATTTTTGTCGAGTTATAGGTTAGATTTTTCACTTTAATTTGAATATGAAAGTATTTTTGTGAATTAGATGGTGTCATTATTGTCCCATTTCATGAGCATTTCGTTACTTTTTCGTTTCATGTGTTTAATGTATGATCTTTGTTTGATGGGTTCACTGTATATGTCAATGATTTGCTATTATCTCTATTTCATTGGGATGAATTTTTGTTTTTATTCATTTTAGTTCAAACTTTTATGATGTGTTTGGATGAAGAAGAAGTCATTGTAGTTTCTTCTTTAGCATTCACAATGAGGGTTTGTGCCATTATGTTACCTTAAATTGACTCTGAAGGAATGTAATTGCAACTATAGGGCTACTTGTCCATTGCAAATACTAGGATATACCAATTTCTGTCGTCACTTCCTCTTGATTAATCTGAATGTATTCATTTGTACACCCAAATGCAGCCTTAATCTCGTGTTCCCAAATATGAGAGTGTTTCTTGTAAAAATCTTTCACAAGGGAACAGAGAGGGTTTGATAAAACTTGTACGTGGATATTTTCTGAGCTTTCGACTGACCTCAAAAGCTATGATTATTTTTACCCATCTTGCATTCAAATAGTATGCTGGGACCTTCTTGCATGACAGTACTCAAATAATATATTAGCACAAATGGAAAAACTAGCAGTTCCTTAATGATGTGTTTGGTTTCTCAAATCCATTTTGCTGTCATCTATTTTTAGTTCTCCTTTTCTAAATGGTTGACACAGCAACAATAAGGCAACATAACATTGACATTGATCTGCAGCATTGCCCTTCATAGTTACTTTTATTTTAATTTACTTGAGTTAAAACTCAAATAATATTCCTGGCATTTGAAGTTAGGTCTTGAGGTCAAATATATATTCATGATGGATGCATAAAGGTGGTTTGGTAGTTACTATTTCAAATGACCATTGTGCTTGTTTCAAATGGGCTAAATAGCCATTTCGAGCCGATTTAGTGGAATCTCTATATTCTGCTCATTGAGGAATGGGGAGCACTTTTTAAATTCAAGGTGGGTGTTGTTTAAATAGGTTCGAGGTGTGTCCTTCCCTCAACTATGTGCTGGGAAATATGGAAAGAAAAAAGGAATTGGTGTATACATCCAAATAAGAAGTGCTCAGTAGCAAGGATGTTTGATTGCATCTACCAGGATGATTAAATGGGCCTCCATCTCCTTGAGTTGCAAAGAAAATCTGGCAGAGAACTCTCAGTATAATTGGAAAGTTTAATTAGCCTTCATATATCTATTATAGCTCGCTATGATCGCCCTGCTCATTTGCGATTAAACGATTCGTTTAATCTAGATAAGTGGGGCCTGATGTCTTTTGTGATGTTTGTGGCTTTTTGGCAATTAGCATGGTTTTTCTCCTTAATGAAATTTCATTATCAGTGTCCAAAGAAGGAAAAAGAAAAAGAAAAAGGAGGTGTCACGCTCCGAACTCGGAAACCGGGCTCACAAAATTCTCAATCGCCGAATCCGGTGTCGATAGCCTCTGCAATACCCCATTCTCGTCTCCCAGTGCGCATGCACCAGATTCCGATCCTGGGATCATATAAGGAGGATTTTCAATATGAATTTTTTTTTGTAATGTAGCATAACCACAAGTATAATCAGGTCACAAAACAACATCATCACCACATATCCACTAATATAATCATTTGAGTACAATAATGAAATGGAAATACAATACGAAGATATCGAAGAAAACTCCAAAAGCTCCACCACACGCCCCGGTCTCAGATCGGCTGCATCGTAACATTACCTGCACGCATCTATCGTGCATAAGCTTATAGAAAGCTTAGAGGGTGGTGAAAGTGTGTGCGCAAGATAAGTGCTAAACACACAAATACAACGCCATAAATCATACAATATCGGAATAAGCAGAAATACTGACAAGATCATGAATCGTACGTTATCAGAGTAAGCGGAAATATACTGGTAAGTCCATGAGTCATACAATATCAGAATATGTAATGTAAACGCGGAATCATAGAGATTCAAATATCAGATGTCGAGGATGTAATGCAATATACAAATCCTGATAAGTTTGTCTAGGGCATTTAAGTGCAGAAACATAGCAACCCAAAATGCCATATGCCTGCAGATGTAATGCAATATGCGATGCGAATGAAATGACCAAGCTGGAGTGTGAAGTCGGGATGATTGTACGTAGTATCGCAGTCCCATACCTAAATTTGGATAGTCAAACACAATGTGATAAACTCTTAATCTCTGGTTAGTCGCGCTCCCCAACCGAAATCCTGGCCATTACGAAGGTACACGTAATAGTTGCGCACCACTAGCCCCAGTGAATAGTGAATGGATGAATGAATAAGTATGCAACTCCTGCTCAGTAGCCTGTCAGCACGGTAGTCTGCCAACCACTGGTAGCTTGCCCAGTGTGGTAGCTCGCTCAGGCCTCAGCACCGCCCACATCAGCGTCCGCCCACGTGCGCCCGCCCACATGTGCAATAGTAACGGGGTGTCATAATATCGTGTCAGTCCTCATATCGAATCCACATATTAGTACGGTTCCTCTCTTGGAAATCACCAGGGTCTATTATATTCCACACCGACTGCCGCCTCTCTAACTGCACAGCCCAACGAGTGGAAGAGACCTCACTATCCGCCTAGCCAGCAGTCTGCCAATACCTACCCGGCTCGTCGATAGTGGACCCATTTACGAGCTGGTCATACTCAGCCTATCTTATAGCCCCCTCACTCAGGCGGATAAGGCCATACCCCTCCCAACCAACCACGATACAATGGGAGACGTGGCCTACTGGTATTCGGGACTCAGGCTCTCATGTTCTACTCGGTCTAGACGTTGGGGCGTCTCCTGGCCTCGGAGGTTCTGGGACTTTCACCCAAGGACATCCTAAGTGCCCGCAGTGCTAGAATCAAGTATTTTCGGTGTCCCATCTAGTCATTCACGATGTGCCTGTGGAGGCCACGACCCTGATGTCGCTAGGGCGTACAATGATCAAGTCATACATATGAGAGATGCATGAGTTACACTATCCAGTCATGCAGCAATTCTGCGCGTACTATGCGATCATGTGGGTAACTCCTATCAGTCAGTCCCATAAATAATCTGCTTAATGGCATATGCTATGATCAGTCACTCATCATATCAAGCATACATATGATGCGTATGGGTATGAATCATGGAGTTACACTAAGCATGTTATAAGGTGATGAGCTACTCTCACAACGAAGATGGGCCTAAACGGCCTACACACAAGAAGTATGGGCCTATCAATGGGCCCTAGGGAGAGTTACAATGCGAACATTTAACCAACATTATAATTACAATGTGGACGTCAAACCATCATTGCTCCCAAGGCTTAGCCTGCCATAAACATCATTACATAACTACGGTGGAATTACACATTGCAAATGACTTGTGTACATCCCATTGGGCCTCAACCCATGGGCCTTAGATACATCAAATGGGCCTCATCATATGGTCGTCATATATGTCAAGGTGGGCCTCATAACGGGCCTCATACACATTAAGGTGGGCCTCAATAATGGGCCTCATACACATCAAGGTGGGCCTCAACAATGGGCCTCATACACATTAAGGTGGACCTCAACAATGGGACTTATACACATCAAGGTGGGCCTCAACAATGGGCCTCATATACATCAAGGTGGGCCACATCACATGGGTCATATGTATATCAAATGGGCCACACCAATGGGCCTCGAATGCATCACAATGGGCCTGATGGGATAGCCCATGCGGTCCAGAATAAATTGACAACATGAATATAGGACATATACAACATGGTGGGCCTGCAAGATAGACCCCACCAAATGGATAGTGTGTATGCAATACACACATCATGACGGGCCTCATACATTCACAATAGGCGTCACTCAATCAGCAATTAGGCCTGATAAAACACATGCTTCTGGTGGGCCTGAAAATTGATGGATGGCAAGGATAAAACATATATCACGGTGGACCGCAACCCATAAATGGCATGCACACAAATCATACCTTAGGTGGGTCCCGTCCCAAGTGGATGATGCTGATAAAATACATACACCATGGTAGGGCCCACCGTCCTTTAGATGGTATAGATAAAACACATACATCATATTGTGGCTCGGTAGATGGGTGGTATGGACATACAATGTATACATCAACGTGGGCCCCACACCACCCTGGACAGATGGATAGAGTGGATATAGAATAAATACACCAAGGTGGGGTCCACGTTCCCAAACGGATGGACGTTGAGGATACAACACATACCTCATATGTGGGCCTCACATGCACCATCCAGATGGACAGTGCGTAGATAAAATACCTACATTTTGGTGGGTCGGGTCCCACCGTCCAGTGGAGTGGACGGTGTGGACAAAACACATACACCATGGTGGGTTACACCATCCAATGTTGTGGGCGGTGTGAATAAAACACAAACATCATTGGTAGGTCCCACGTGGGGCCACCATAACGTTTATTTGTCATCCAACTGTTGATAAGGTCACACGGACCTGGATGAAAAGGAAAAACAAATTTCATATTAATCCAAAACTTATGTGACCTAGGAAGGGTTCCAATGGTAGACGTTCATCATCACTGTTTCCTGTAGTGTGGACCACCTGAGTCCCACACATGGCTGATTTTGGGAGGGCCCACTGTCCTAAAGGGGCCCATCAAAATGCACAGAGTGGATTTTCTCACACATCACGGTGGGGCCCACGGCTGGGACCCATGGTCCCTGCCCGTCCATCCACGGCGTACAGCACAACAGCGCCTTCTGCACGTCCTCTGGACATCAGCAGCAGGGCTGCTGCATATATTTTTTTTATTTGAAAATTTATTTTCTCACGATTTTTCGCAGGTGAGGCCCGCATCAGGTGAATCCATCCCAACCATTGCACTCTACGGCTCAAGATAGTCCAAATGAGCCCAATATTCGATGTGTTTTGTTGCATAGAAACATCGGAGTGGGTCCTAACAGCCTTTAACGGTCAATATCACTGTTTTCTATGGTATGGCTCGCTTGATTATCGAATTAATATCATTTTTTGGCTCAACGCCTAAAATGAGTTGGGGAAAGGGATGGACGGTGTGGATTTAATTTATACATCAAGGTGGGGCCTATATAAGTGACCCACCCCAAGTTTCAAATCAAACTGATATTTTTATTTTCATCCCAGTAACGTCCAGTGTCCAGGGATGCTGGACGGTTTTTAATACGACACATATTAAGATGGGCCGCACCTTCAGATGTGCTGTCCAGGTGGGCCACCATATGCATGGATGGTGTGGATAAGACATACATCAATGTGGGGTCCATCCGAGTGGACCACACAATCACATCATCATATAAAATGAAAAAAAAAAAAAAAAGAGAGGGAGAGAGAGAGAGATAGAGATAGAGAGACGCGTGTGATGGAGGGACCCCGATACTATGGGTCTCCCTTCCGTGATTTACAACATGCATCAAGTAGGTCCCAATACATGTGGGCCCACCAAATCAAATCAACGGTGGAGATTACTTCTCCACCAAAATGGAAGGTCTACATGACCATTATCAAACTGAGAAATAAACATCATGATGGGGTTCATGGAGAATGGCCCCATCATGGAATGATCATGATAATCGAGGTTAGCTATTGGCCACATTTAGGGTCTAAAGTGAGATCCATACCATCAATCGGTAGACCTCACTTGGCCTATCATAAAAACATGAAATCTAGGCTATAGAAGCACCCATCGTTCGATCTCCTTGGTTCGATGGAACGCCGGTCTCCTTGTGCTTCACTTTGATGGAAGGTGATGAGAGTTGAATGGCTAGGATGAATGATTTTGGGGTGAGAAGTGGGTCACACACAATACTTTCTCACCTTAGGAATGCTTGGACGTCCACCACTTTTCTTGCTTGGAAAATGTGAAGAGAGAGAGAGAGAGAGAGAGAGAGAGAGAGAGAGAGAGAGAGAGAGAGAGAGAGAGAGAGAGAGAGAGAGAGAGAGGTTAGAGAGAGAGAGAGAGATGTGAGAGAGAGTGATGGGTGATGGATGTGAGGTCAGCGACAAATAGAACTACTGGAACCATGGTCAAGTTGCTGACCAAGATCAACCAAGATCTTGGGACAAAGGGAAAGGTGTAATGTGTGAAGAAGAAGATTCTTGGGGCAAAGCATTTGAGTGGAAAGGTAATGAAAATATTGGTAGCGGAAAGCAGCTTGATCCCTGGTCATAGCTACTGGTAGTTGGAAAGAAGCAGAAGGTTTTGGGTGGAAGTCAGGTGGACTCTTGGAAAAACACAGCAGCTGCAAGAAGGAATGAGAAAGGGGGGTGGGCCCCACCATACGTTGGACATGGAGAAGAAGAAGGCAGCTGGAACAAAGCAAAGGGTGAGGGTGGCAGTCAGTTTCAAAACTGGGGCAAGCCAAATGACAGAAATGAAGGCGAGCCAAGTGGTTGGAACAAAACAGGATTTTCCAGCCAAGTTCAGATGAGTGGTTGGAACAAAGGAAAGAATGCAAACAAAGATAAGGGTGGAATACCAAATCAAACCGATGGTTGGAGTAGGCCAAAGATTTTGATGGGGGGTGTGATTCTAGTTGTAACAAAGGAAGGGTGGGGAATTTTGAAGGTGGGAATAGATATCCAGAAGACAGTTGGAATAAACCAAAATCATTCGATGGAGGTCGGGGATCTGGTGGGAGAAGAGGAAGGGGAGGATATAGAGGAAGATCAAGTAGCAGAGATCATCATGGTCGGGGATCTGGTCGGGAACAGGGTCAACCGTTTGGTTGGAACAAGGATCAAGATGACCATTGGAATGGGGATGGAACTCTTCCTGGGAATGCATCGTCCCGTTGGAATGGAGATCAAGTAGAAGGTTGTGATAGCGGCAAAGGCTTCTCTGGAAATCAGACTAGTTGGAAAATTGGAGGCAGTTGGAATACACCCAAAACTTTTGTTGGAAATCAATCTTCTGGCTGGCATCAAACCTCGACTGCAAATGAAGAAGCAGGCGGTAGTGGAGAACAAGCAGCAGGTTGGAACAAAAGAAAAGCTACTGGCAGAGATCAGATGCCTTGTTGGAAGAGTGGAGCGAATGGAGAACAAACAGATCGTTGGAACAGTGGTAATTCTTTTGGAGGGCGTAAGTCTTCCAGCTGGAGTGAAGGGACAAATTCCAAAGGTGGAGCTGGGGATCCGCCAAATTCATTTGGTGGGGATCAGTCATCTGGTTGGAATAAAGGAATGCATGCAGATAAAGATGGTGGAAGTAGCGATCAAAACGCTAATTGGAACAGACCAAAATCTTTTGGCCGTGGGCAATCATCTGGTTGGAACAAAGAAGAGGGCAACGACAAGGAAAAATCTAGATCTTTTCTCCACAGGCAATCATCTGGTTGTAACAAAGGAGTGGATGCTACTAAGGAAGCAGATGAAAGTGGGAATCTAGCAGACTCTTGGAACAAACCAAGATCTTTTGGCCGAGGACACTCCTCCAGTTGGAACAATGGTGTGGTGTGTTCATGAACAATGTGTGCTTGGCTTCCTATGGTATGTAGGTTTGTAAATATTGGGTTAATCCTTTCTGTGATGGTAAATATTTTTCCTCAATGCAGGAAAAAGAAAAAAACAAACAATAGAAACATGTAAGGGGGTTTATGTTTATAACAGCAGAATCTTCACTTGGGTCCAAAAAAAAAAAGAAAAACTCATGGGAGTGGAGTGAGTGAGAAGATGTTGCCCATAAAATTCAAGTGGGGTGGAAGAGATGGAGATGTGCCTCTGAAGTTCCATGCGATCGTCATGTACTACTCAAACTGAAGGGAAAATTTTATAGGATGGCTATAAGACCAGCCATGCTTTATGGGATAAAATGTTGGCAGTTAAGGAACAACATGCCCATAGGATGAGTTAGTTGAGAAAAGAATGTTCGGATGGATGAGTGGGAAGACACGGATAGAATTAGAAATGAATGCAATCGAGGGAATTTATGAGTGGCAGCAATAGGTAACACGTGCATTGGAGACCAAGCACTGCGCTAATTAGGAGGGGTGAGTTGGTATAAGTTGAAGGCTCTAGAACAGCAAGGGGAAGGCCGAAATGGATGTGGGTGGAGGCAATAAGAAAAGATTTGATGACCTATGGTCTAACTGAAGTTATGGCCCTTGATAAAGTGGAATGGCGGAAAGAATTCACATAGCTGACCCCAATTAGTTGGCGTAAGGCATAGATTGATGATGACGAGTCAAAAAATAAGTCTATCAATGGATTAGTGATGTAGAGCGGGTCGCAGACAGTTTCATGGCCAAGATGGATCAGAATAGTCCCGGTCGACGACAGAAGTGATCCGGACCGTCGGACCTTAGATCGGGCGTATCTCGCAATCCGGAATGAGTTACCTGACGTAAAATATATGATTTTGGGGTAGAACGAGCTACTTTAGCCAACCAACCCCGCTATGCCGGGTTATGATGCTCGAAATTGTGAAAAAACCTTGGATCGACGGTCGTTTCCCTGCTTTAATTTCGTTTTTACTATAAATAGTAAGTTTTAGTTTGATTATAACTATTCATCCGTCGGGCTTTAGGAGTTGCGCCCAACGTGAAAAGAGCTTTGAATAATTAGGAGAACGGTTTGGTGAGACCAAATAGGACACTTACTATTTTTGGCCGAAAACCATGCGCACTAGTAGACATCACGACTGTCTATAAATAGTAAGTTTACTATTTATAGTAAGTCGCGGATTCTAGGAGTTTTAGTTGTAGTTTGATTCTGATTTCTTTCCCATTGCTTGGTACCCCTATTTAAAGGGTTGTGAACTCGTTTTTAGTCATTAATTAATCAAGTTCGAATTATTAGAATTTATTTCTATTTCTTGCTTTCTTTCCTCGTGGATTCGAGAAGTCTCTGTGAGGAGTCCAGAGAAGCTCTGTGGATTCGGAGTAGTTATCCTCATCACGTTCATCCCTGTGTCAATTAGCTAAAAAATCATACGAGGTATCAACAATAGGACTAATGGAAAGGGTAACAAAGTGGAGTTGTCTACAATGTCACCTCATACAAGCAACACTGTTAAGATAATTTTGGCCTCAGAGACAATTACCGAGAGAGAGAGAGAGAGAGAGAGAGAGAGAGAGAGAGAGAGAGAGAGAGAGAGAGAGAGAGAGAGTGTCAATGGACCAATGAAAATTCAAAAGTCAAGGATGCACTTTTATTTCCCCAACCTAGGGAATCTGATGCAGGCTACATCAGGGCTCAAACAAACCTCTTGAAACCTGCCTGCACTTGATAACAAATTGTGGGCCAACCCACATCTTCATATGATCATATGAAACCAAACAGTGGGCCATGTGGACCCATGTAGCTCGACATGTGACGCGTGTACAACTTAGGTGGCATGGGGAGTTCTCTTTTTGGGGTATTCCAAAATTTTTGGGAGCAATCTTAGAACATTGTTAAATTAAAAAATGCTCAAAATTTCTCTCTTACTTCTTGTGGATTCATGCACTCCCTATATGGATTCAAGGTCTTATTACTTAAGGATGAGGTGATCTTCATCATTTTTTTTAATTTTTTTTATTATTTTTTTATTTATTTATTTTTATTTTTATTTTTTTTACAGGATCTTCCCTATGCCATTTTATAACCCTAAAAGAAAGCTCACGAGCATGATGGCCCTTCGCAAAACGGGCATGTCCAGTATGGATCTTAAGGGCCCAGAAATAGGGCCCATCTGGAATATCTCCATTCTAACAGGCCACAAGGCAAGTAACATTTTGGAAATTTTCAAAGGAAAAAAGGAAAAGTTCAAAGTGAAATAACATGTCTTAAAAGTTTTATGCCTATTTAACATGGCTTGAAGCCTATCATTAATTTGTGTTGCATGTCCTCCAGACCTGTAAATACCCTTCCTAAAGAATATTATACAAAATAGGGATTTTTGAAGATGGCCGCCAGCCATTTCGGCCATCTCAAAAAATTGATGGATCTTAAGGGCCCAGAAATTGGGTCCAGAACGGGCATGTCCAGTATGGATCTTAAGGGCCCAGAAATTGGGCCCATCTGGAATATCTCCATTCTAACAGGCTACAAGGCAGGTAACATTTTGGAAAATTTCAAAGGAAAAAAGGAAAGGTTCAAAGTGAAATAACATGTCTCTAAAAGTTTTACGCATATTTAACATGGCTTGAAGCCTATCATCAATTTGTGTTGCATGTCCTCCAGACCTGTAAATACCCTTCCTAAAGAAAATTATACAAAATAGGGATTTTTGAAGATGGCCGCCTGCCATTTCGGCTATGGACTGTAAAACTCAGTCGCTTACACTAACAGATAGGGGTGTCAACAGGCCGGGCCAATCTCTATCCAAACCCGTCGCCCAGGAGGGGGGGGGGGGGAGTGAGTGATGGTGAGAACGCTCTCCAACTCTAATTGCGAGTAGGCAGAGAGAGAGAGCGCATGCAGGAAAATTACAAACTCTAAGTAGAGTAATAAAGCCAGGACCTAGTTGCAGATAATAGTGGGGCCCACATTGATGTTTGTGAGTGGATTTCTCAGGTGAGCCCCACGTATTAGGGTCAAACATTGTTTCATTTTAAATCAAGTTAACGTCAACAAGTTTTCGTTAGGGGGGCTGATTAGGTGTTAGCCGGGGAACAAGTGATACCCCAATGTGGCAACGTTTCATTCAAGTGTAGAAGCTATCAGAGTAGGCCCATCACTTTCACGAGGAGGTTTCAACTGTAGGCATGATCTTATGAACAATATAGATGGCATATAAACATCACGGTGGACCCCAGTGAGGTTTCAACAATAGGCATTCACCTACCTGTGTTTTCTTAACGTACAACCCACTTGAGTTTTAGTTTGCATCATTTTTGGGCCTATGTCCTAATATGGTATGATAAAACGGATGGACAAGGTGGATTTCCAACAAACATCATGGTGGGCCACACCTAGCTTCTCGTTGCAGGAAGTTCCTGTCCATTTCACAAGTACATACTCGACCCCAGTGTCTTCAGTAGCGTTGTAGCATAGCATGTAGCATACGCAAGTAGCGTAATTCCCCGGTAGCGTAAACTATAGGGTATGTAGCGTACGCTACAATGCATGTAGCGTAGCGTAGTGTGTAACGTGGATAGCACAAGCTGCCTGAAATCTCTTTTTTTTTTCAAGTGTTTTTTTTTTTTGTTAGTTAAACGCCTATTTTAAAATGGTGATGACTTATACCTGTTGTTGCGCAGCACGCTAACGACGCAGTGAGCCTAGATCCAATCTCAGGCCTCACCCACAAACGATAAACAGGAAGAAATATAAACTAGAAAGGAATAAAAGCATTCAAACAAACCACAAGACAAGATATACGTGGAAAAATCCCAAACTATGGTAAAAAACCACGGATGCAAAATTCCACTATGAAGAGAAACAAAGATTACAAGGCAATATACTAACCTCTCCCTTGGAAGTACAGAGAAAATCCCTTGCCCACACCTTAGAAATATTTTTTAATATTCACCTTAACCCTAGAATAACCCTAGGGACCCTAATTTATAGTTTTGACAACTTCCCTTTCGCATCCCAGTTGCGAAAGAACTTGCGACACGAAATCCGCGAAACTCCTTTCGCATCTCAGTTGCGAAAGGACTTGCGACAGAAAATCCGTGAAACTCCTTTCGCATCCCAGTTGCGAAAGGACTTGCGACTCAAAATCCGTGCAACCTCGACTGGTCGTGGGCGGCCCCAGATGTGGCTCCACTTCTCAACAATCTCCCACTTGGAGACACATCACCATAAACCTTTATCTTCTTCATCTGGAGTGCACCACCTCCCCGTCTTCAAGTCTGAAGACCAATCAAAGCTGAACAGAGCTTCAGCTTCTCCCTTGTGACCGCCTTGGTCAGCATATCCGCAGGATTCTCACTTGTATGAATCTTCTCCAAAGCAATTGATTCATCTTCCAATAACGAACGTATGAAGTGATATCTGATGGTAATATGCTTGGTCCTTGATTGAAAGGTTGAATTCTTAGCCAAGTGTATTGCACTCTGACTGTCACTGTACAGCTTGCAATCTGCTTGCTTCTTACCCAACTCTTCCATAAAACCTTTCATCCACACCATCTCCTTGCATGCTTCTGTAGCGGCAACATATTCTGCTTCTATCGTACTGATAGATACTATCTTTTGTACCTAAGAGACCCAACTGACTGCAGCACTACCCAGAGTAAAAACATAACCTGTAGTGCTTCTTCTGCTGTCGATATCTCCTGCCAAATCTAAATCCACATAGCCTTGTAACTTGATTTCCGATCCACCATAACATAGCCCTACGTCCTCAGTACCTACCAAGTACCTAAGGATCCACTTCACAGCTTCCCAATGTTCCTTCCCAGGGTTGTTCATGAACCTGCTAACAACTCCCACTGCTTGAACAATGTCTGGCCTCGTGCTCACCATAGCATACATGAGACTCCCAATAGCTGACGTGTATGGGACTTTAGCCATGTAGTCCTGTTCCTCCTGCGTCTTTGCACCTTGCTCCTTAGATAGCTTGAAGTGGTTGGCTAATGGAGTGCTAACTGGCTTAACACCTCCCATATTGAATCGATCAAGTACCTTGGCTATGTACTCTGCCTGTGACAAAACTAATTTCTTGTTTTCCCTGTCACGCTTTATCCTCATGCCTAGGATTTGTTTTGCAGCTCCTTAATCCTTCATGGCAAATTCTTTAGACAATTGTCTTTTGAGATCTGAGATGTCCTTCATGCTTGAATCGGCCACAAGCATATCATCAACATACAGAAGAAGGATGATGTAAGACGTATCAAACTTCTTCAAGTAACAACAGTGGTCTGCATGACATCTCCTAAAACCGTTTCCCGACATAAAACTGTTGAACTTCTTATCCACTGCCTCGGGGCCTGCTTCAAGCCATATAGACTCTTCTTCAGTCTGCACACCTTGTTCTCATTACCTGGTGCCACGTATCCTATCGGCTGATGCATATATATCTCTTCTTCAAGGTCCCCATAAAGAAAGGTTGTCTTAACATTTAGTTATTCTAGATGTAAGTCCTCTGAAGCCACTATACTCAAGACCATGTGAATCGTAGACATTTTCACTACTGGTGAAAATATTTCAGTGAAATTGATACCTGCCTTTTGTTGAAACCCTTTCACAACCAATCTGGCCTTGTACTGTTTCGAACCATTGTGCTCCTCCTTCAGTCTGTAAACCCACTTGTTATGAAGATCTTTCTTACCCTTGGGTAGAGTGACTAACTCCCATGTACGATTAGACTCAAGAGAGTCCATCTCATCATCCATGGCCTGCTCCCACTTAACCCGTATATCTAACTGTAACGCCTCTTCAAAACACTCTGGCACACCATTATCCGTCAGTAGTAGATAATGTAAGGAGGGTGAGTATCGGACCGTAGGTCTCCTCTCCCGAGTAGACCTCCTCACAACCGGTGTATGCGGCTCTGCCTCATCCTGTGGCACTGTAGCACCCATGTCCGGTAACTCTTCCAACTCTATGAATTCCTTTTTCTTGGCCTTATTTTCCTGCACACTATCCTTATGCATCACTTTTTCATTGAAGACTACATCTTTGCTTCTGATGATTTTCTATTTTCTGCATCCCAGAACCTGTAGCCAAAATCATGCTGCCCATAACCTATAAATCATCCTTGCTTCTGATGACTTCGCATCCAGCTTGTTTCTGTGCTCTGCATTAATGTGAACATATGAAGTGCAACCGAATACTCTGAGATGTGCAAGGTTCACTTCCTTCCCAGTCCACGCTTCTTCTGCTAGCCCACCATCCAATGGTGCTGAGGGACTTCTATTGATGAGATATGTAGCAGTATTCACAACATCTGCCCAAAAGGTCTTGGGCAACCCTGCATGTAACCATGCTCCTGGCGCGCTCAAGGATGGTCCTGTTAATGCGCTCAGCCACACCATTCTGTTGTAGTGTCCCTAGAATCATTTTTTGATGTTTAATTCCATTTCCTGCACAATACTCCTCAAACCTCTTATCACAATACTCTCCCCCATTGTCAATCTGAGACACTTTACTATTTTACCTGTCTCATTTTCTACCATAACTTTCCACTTCTTAAATACATCAAATACATCAGATTTATGTTTTAAGAAGTAGACCCACAATTTTCTACTAGCATCATCAATAAAGGTAACAAAATAACGTGAGCTACCAAGAGATAATACCTGTGTCGGTCCCCACACATCAGTGTGTACAAGCTCCAACATATGTGTCTTTGGAGCGTGTCCCGACTTCTTGAAGCTTACCCTCTTCTGTTTACCATACACGCAGTCATCGCAGAATTCCAAGTCAATAGACTTCAGCCCTGGTAGCTTCCCTTTAGACAATAGCACTTTCATCCCTTTCTCACTCATATGTCCCAACCTCTGATGCCATAACTGCCCATTCACTCCAGTTGATGCGACTGCGAGTGAACTATACGATCCTGAAGTCACGTACAAAGTACCTTCCTTTTTGCCTCGAGATATTACCAAGGCACCTTTTGTGATCTTCCAAGAGTCACTGGTGAATGTCGTCACATAACCGGTATTGGCCAACTGTTCCACTGAGATCAGATTACGTTTCAAACTCGGTACATGTCTGACATCCTTCAATTTCAAGACCGTTCTGTCTTTCTGATTTACATGAACATCCCCCTTTCCAACAATATTGCACGGCTTATCATCACCCAGATAGACTCTCCCAAAGTCACCTGACACATAATCACGCAGAACTTCCTTACACGAAGTAGCATGAAACGAAGCACCCGAGTCTATAACCCAAGACTCATTCCTCGCATCAAGAGACAAGATCAACGCCTTTGTGTCGCTCTCCTCAGACAGATTCACTGAATCCTTCCCGCCTTGAGAGTTTTCTTCTTGTTTCTTGAGCGCTCTGCAATCACGTTTCATGTATCCCTTCTTGCCGTAATGCTAACACCTGTCTTTGTCTTTCGGTCCATTAGACTTCTTCCTCGACTTAGAACACCCGTGTTTATTGCCTCCTTTGTTCAGCGATCTTCCTCTTCCTTCAACGTTTAGAGCATTCCCTGAATCCCCTGAAACTCCTGATGCCTTCCTTCTAGATTCTTCACTAAGAATTAGACCGGCCACATCATCAAATTTCAGCTTTGTCAATCCTGAAGAATTGCTCACAACAATCACCAAACCATCCCAATGTCTGACAAACTAGATAAGATCAATAATGTCCTGACCTCATCCTCAAAAGCAATGCCAACGGATTCCAACTGGCTCGTGACTGTATTGAACTCGTTTAGATGTTCAGCCACGCTCCCACCATCTGACATCTTCATGTTGAATAGCTGTTTCATAAGATGAACCTTGTTGGATGCTGAGGGCTTTTCATACATGGTGGCTAGGGCTTCCATTAATTATTTTGTCGTTTTTACCTTGGATATATTGAAGGCGACGCTCTTAGACAAATAGAGTCGAATCGTGCCTAAAGCCTTCCTATCCAGTAAAAACCATTCATCATCTGTCATCTTTTCTGGTTTCTTCTCTTTTCCTCCTAGAGGAATATAGAGGTCCTTCTGATACAGATAATCCTCCATCTGCATATTCTAGAAGGCAAAGTTTGAACCATCAAACTTCTCAATTCTAGTTTTCCCATCTTCCGCCATCACTCCCAATAGAACTAAACCAATAGCTCTGATACCAGTTGTTTTGCAGCACGCCAACGACGCAGTGAGCCTAGATCCAATCTCAGGCCTCACCCACAAACGATAAACATGAAGAAATATAAACTAGAAATGAATAAAAGCATTCAAACAAACCACAAGACAAGAATACGTGGAAAAACCCCAAACTAGTGTAAAAAACCACGGATGCAAAATTCCACTATGAAGAGAAACGAAGATTACAAGGCAATATACTAACCTCTCCCTTGGAAGTACAGAGAAAATTCCTTGCCCACACCTTAGAAATTTTTCCAATATTCACCTTAACCCTATAATAACCCTAGGGACCCCAATTTATAGTTTTGGTAACTTCCCTTTCGCATCCCAGTTGCGAAAGGACTTGTGACATGAAATCCACGCAACCTCGACTGGTCGTGGGTGGCCCTAGATGTGGCTCCACTTCTCAACACCTATGACACATGGCACTACATTAAACTAATCCGGACCATGCAAATTGTGGTCGATATCATAGATAGAACACTTATATCAATCTGAACCATCCAAATTGTGGTATATATCATGAATTTGTGATGTTTCAATATATATATATATATATTGAAAATTCATACTTAGATATGTCTAAAAGCAAACAAAGAGAGAGAGAGAGAGAGAAGGATTTTACATGAAAATAAGTGGTTGATGATCCGGAATCGTAGTCAAGAACTATAGAAATTATGCATTTTGTAAAATTTATCATATGTTCTATTATTTTAATTAAAAATATTAAATATTGTGTAGCTTACGCTATACGCTTACGCTATAGAGGGCCAAACGCCACGCTATACGTGGAAGGCCACAGAGATGGTGTGGCAATATCAACGTGAAATTCAAGGGCTTATCCTACACAACCAAACTCAATTAAAAAAATAGCAAAATTTACCTCCAAACCTAATGAAAATTTAATTAAATAAGTATATCTAATATTTCTTTGATTCCTATTGGAAACTGAAGAAAGGCAAAGGATTCATGATTTTCTTAAACTACTGGTGTGCCGCCCTTTGTAGTTTGTACTTCCACGACATGTTGAGAAGTCATTGAATAGTTTATTGCCACCATCTGCTCGGAAGCAAGTGGTGCACCCGAGTGTGATATATCACGATACACAAACGATATCTGTGATATTTTCGTGGACACGGGGGATTTTTACGTATCCCCCTGGTTTCATGTCACACTTGTGCGATATTGATTGTTTTCTTTCCCATGGCTAACTTACATACAAGCATTTAGTGCTTTCCTTTCCCGTCTTAGTTCCTCTTGATTGGTTTCCTCAAAAATACATACATATATATTATATATATATATATATATATTCATGTGAGAAAGTTTTGTACATCATCTGGTTATTTTTTATAATGACAATGGCCCAAAAAAGTATTGAACATCTTTTCCCTTTCCTTTGTACTTTGCAAAACATTCCAGGTAGAGAATACATTTAGAGATATAAGTGCAAGTAGTAGCAGACTTTGGTTGTGGTTGTGGTACATTGGGTATTGCAGGTGCTCTTTTGGGTGCCGAGTGAGTACCTTCTCTCCCTAGTTTGGTTAGAATCTTTTTTGTTTTTCAAGTAAATTGCTTACTCTCTGCTGGAATGTTTTCATTTTAATGCCAACCACTGGTACAAGTTTTGTTATAATCCAAGGTGATTTTGCACATTTTACAAATTTCAACTTTATATGTGAGAGCCAAACAGGATTTTTCAGTATGTAATTTTTGATGAAATTTCCTCTCATGAACTTATTCTAAATTGATGAGACGTGCTTATATGATGTGACAGACATGTGGTTGGCATTGACATTGATTCTCAATCTTTAGAAATTGCTTCATTAAACGCTGCAGATCTTGAGGTAATATCATGTCCTCCACTTTTGTGTTTTGTCATGATATTAATCAGCTTCATGGAGTCACCACCACCATCCTCCAAACCTTATCCCAATTAATTGGGTTGGCTACTTGGACTCACTATATATATATTATATTTAATTTTTGCGATGAAGTCATGCTTATTTACATTATTGACCATTCACAAGGATGAAATGTGAAGATATTGTACTTTTTATACGTTTCTTTTTCTAAACCACCCGGTTGCTATGTTACATATTTTATGATATCTATGTGCAAGACATATTTGTAGAATAGAGATGTTTCACTGACACATTGCTTCTTGGTTACATATTTGCATGGGCAGTTGGACATAAATCTTATCTGGTGTGACATCAAAATTTTAAAATGGAGAGCTAAACATTTAATCCCTTGTCTTGCTATTTTGTTGAATACTGAGGACAGAAAAAGGGTGCATTTGGAAAAAAAAAAAAAATTTACTATTTGCATTGAACAGAATGGGTTTTGATGGAAATGGTCATTGTGCTCAATTTGCCACTTGCTGCACTTGATGGATTTTTTTAGCAGAATCAGTTTTCCACACTTCATGAAGAAATGCATATTTCCAAATGCAAGCTGACACCATTTAAATAGCGTTAACTGGGAATTTTCAAATTCAGCTAGTATTGTTGAACCCTTTTTTGGTCCCCTGTTTTAATACGGTTGTGATAATATGCCTTCTCCACAAGAGTATTTGGTGCTGCATGTAAAGATCAACTCATGAATTTTACCCCAATGGGCTGCTCCTATTTTTAGTTATTTGTTTGAGATAAGTTGTTTTAACTGATTCAAGTTTCTCCTCATTAGGCAACTCAACTACCCCTGCAGAAGTAAAAGGCTACAAGCTTCAGTTCACTCTCCTTGGATCTCCTACGTGGTTTGAGAAACCTGAAAACTTGACTCGGAGGTCCACTGGGTCGAGTTGACTTGAAGACTCATTTGAAAATTCAAAACACTTGAAAGCAAGAATTCAAGAATTAGTAATTATTTTTAATATAAAATGTATTATAAAAATGCATAAATTAATAAAAATATGAAAGCCCTAGAAAAACTTGACTAAACTTGGTCAAGTTTTCAACTCACTCAAAAGGACGATGAGGAGCAGAAAAGAAAAGAAAAAGACTTGAAAAAAAGGTTCTTTATCCAATACATCCTATTTATGTAGGCAAAATAGTCGACACTGTTGTAATGAACCCTCCATTCGAGACTGGAAAAAAAGGTTCCAACATGGATTTTCTCTTTACAGCTTTGAATGTGAGAACCAACTATTTGTTCAATGACTTGGGTCATGCTTATTCTATTTACCTGGTCCTAAGTTCTCTCCTTGCAATTGTCATTGTAGGTTGCCTCTCAAGTAGTCTATTCATTGCATAAGATCACAACAAGAGACGTAAGTAATTTTCTTTACCAGCTTCGGTCAATGCTGTTTTATGATGGAAATTTGCTGCCATTCAAAAAAAAAAAAGATGAAAAATTACTCTCTTCTTCAACTCATAGATAATGGATACACAATGTGGCAATGCCACACACTTGTTCTCTAACATAAAAACAACAGTCAATGAGAACTTTGAATTGATGATAACTTGATACTTCAAAACAGGCAATGTATCTGCACTGTCCTATTTTTGGAACTTCAATCTTATGTGAAGAATCCATATCTATCCATGTCCATTCCACATCTGTAATATCACATTCACTGTTTATATTTATAGGTTATTATTATTTTTTATCAACGATGCATCACACATTATGGTGTCCAAATACTTGTATTTGTTCAAAGTATCCTTATAGATAAAGTAATGAGAAAGGCATTTTACATGGCTGGATACTTCTCTTTTGTACACCTGTTGTGTTCTCTCAGCCCTCTTGTCCATGGTTTTGAATGTCGGTATCAGTCAACGTATGGGCCTGATGGAAAAATGATACGATACAACGTCGCATATTGGTATTGGGGCTATATCGACCCGTATCGGTCAGAATTTTTATTATTTTTTTTTTAAGCAAAAAAATATGGAAAAATAAGGGAAAAAAGATATCCAAGAATCTATTATTATTATTATTTGGTATTTTGACGATGTATTTTACATCTTGGATTTGATAATCATACTCACAGTAGGAGAAAACTCTTCTCTAATAGAAATCCAAAAAGGATATCAGTGGCACTACAAATCCAAACCCAGGCATGTCCCATACATAACACCAAATCCAACTTACATCTTAGCTCTTTGTTTGTTTTCAATCTCATCTATCTAATCTTGTGTATGAGCACTTAAGCACTGTAGCGCATGTAGTGCATTACTCTCTCTTTCTCTCTGTAAATGTAGGTGATAGGTCTCCATGATTATGTGAGGCCCATCCACGACAACATCATCCACCTAATGAATGGACAAGCCTGATCTCTGTGTGTGTGCGTGTGCGTGTGTGTGCAAATATAGTTGATGGGTCTCCATGACTATGTGATTGTGTGAGGTGCATCCACGACTGCATCATCTACCTGATGAGTGGATCAGCTTGATTTTTGTGCATGCTCATGTTGATGGGGAAGGCCAACTTATGCATTGTTTGATGTCCCACTTGCTCACCACAATGTCACGTATACTTTGTGGGGTAGCCGGGCTAACCCCTATCTATCTGGTTTTGTGAGTGCAGAAATTTATCTGTTCAAGAGTGTTATGTTGTAACGTCTCGGAAAAATCCGTACAAAGACCCGAGGACCACCTCAGGCAGGAATCACTAAGGACCAAATCCTTTAGAAATTAGACGAGGATTAATTAAGTGTTAAACCAAATCACCTGTCGAATTAGCTTAGACAGCTTTCAATATGAACTACAAGACCCAAAACGAGTAGAACCGCTAACGCTACATTACCTAAAACCCTAGGATCAATCTCTAAACCCAGTTGCTCTTGGGAGCACTTTGAAACTTTGTTTCGAACCTGGACTGCACGTCGATAGTTCGAAGACCACAAAACTATACGATTATGACCGCCTTGCTGGACTTGACAACAATCTCGAAAATCAAGTCTTAATAGTATCCAGAAACACACAACTTGAGCCCGGAGCAAAGTGTGTGAGAAAAACGAATACCTTTAGAAAATGAACTCAGATTTAAGTGATTTGGGTCATTCACTTGCGGGCCAAGTTAAGGATTCAGACCATCAGAATCTGACCCCAAATACACTATCAGATCAGGGAAATTTCCCTGCATAGGTCAGTGTATTGGTAGCCCTGATCGAGTGACGATGACCGTTGAATTGAAACTGGTCCGCCACGGTTGATCCATAAGTCCGATCAGATTGAAAACTTAACCTGACCTACATCCAATGTCAAGGAACTTTTCCTGGACCGTATGCAAAAAAGGGGCCTTCAGATGAGCTCCGTTGGCCTGAAACAGCCAACTTTTGGCTATAACCTAAGTATACCATGGCCCTGGGGCCATTGAGGTCAGTTCTGGGCCTATATAAAGACCTAAACCCACCCCTCTCTCATTCCATACGAATTTGTAAACCCTAGGAGAGAGAAGAAAGCAAAGAGAGAAGGAAAGAGAGAGAAAGTGAGGGAGAAAGTGGGAGAGAGTTCCTGGGATTCGACCCCGCCGCTCTACGTACTGAATCGGCCTGTCTGTATCACTATTCCGGCGATTCCAACTCCGTTCTTGGGTAATAAATCCTAACCCTAATCTGTTCTAGGGATTGAAATAAGGTAGATGATGAAATAGCTAACCTATTTCATGCTATAGGTTGTCATTGTGCCGTAGACAAAGACATAGAGTTCAAACTGAGCTCGTTACGAGTTTACCGGCGAAAGGTGCGGACTATAAATGTTTAGGTTATGATTTTTAAGGCTTTCAATGTCAGAAATGATTTATGTCTGACTTGATTGCTATCACATATGCTTAGATACGATGTTTTCCGCGTATTACACATATATATGAACTGTGTTAAAATAGATGTATTTCATATGTTTGTTGAAATGTTTGTATGAGTATGGAATTATGACTTATGCTTGCAATGATTTATGTTTGAGGATACATGATTGTTGTACGTGTGGTAACATCCTTATGAAAGGATTTGTTATAATACACGTTATAACTACTATATTACATGTATGTGGATATGTGTAGTCTAAGTGTTTGATAAAATGTCAGGATGAGTAAATGCTTGCTGAAATGTGTTTAATGAGGGCGTTGAGAGGTGACTCTCAATTCCCTTACCTATAGTTACAATTTCCTTCATGTAACCTAACTTACTACTATATGCTTTATGTATGAAATACCTATGCATGACAACATGTGTACTATGTGTTTGTTGAAATGCTCAAATGAGATTTGTATTTAGATCAGTTGTCACATGCAGTCTTTGACTATAACATGTGAATGCTATCGTTTGAAGTGTGATTGGGGCTACGATGTAGTCCAGGCAATCGGTAATGATTACCGAGTTAGTGGCTGAGGTCGTTTCGCCACATCAGACATGTTTGAGGAATCCGAGTCATACACTGATTGTCGACAGTGGTTAGGCCACGCAGAGTGTTTACGGGCTTCATGTCGATCGACTCAACGTACGCTCGTACCAGACAAGTTTGTCAAGTAACCCGATTGGCCCAATGTATGTTTACCATGTATGGACGCTACTGCTTGAATCTAAGGTACCAACTTACTAAAGGAAAACCCGTTTAACCTTGGTACCACAATCCGCTAAGACTCATGAGTTGGGCATGGTGGTACGGGACATCGTGGTCGAGCTGTCGGCCTATGCTGGGGCGACGAGCCTCCCCGTAGTGTCCAGTGAGCAAACCAAACTCGTGAGCCGAATACGGTGGTATGGGACACTGTATTCGACCTGTTGGCCTATGCTAAGGTGACGAGCCTTTTCCATAGTGACCTTGAGTATAAACTAAGGCCTATGAGGATGGTGACGAGCCTCTTTGTAATGACCTGAACTTGCCTGTCCACTGCTTTATATTCAGGGGTGACGTTGCCTTATAACTTGCCTATCGTATGTGATTAACTAGGATTGACGACCCTAAATGGATCATCGTTGGGGTAAATGATATAAAGGGAGGTACCTTAGCTTCCTGAACACGCTATTTGAATAAATTTAAATAAGAATTTGACTAACACGATCGTGCACTGCATTGCATGTGCTTTGGTGAGGAAGCGCACGTTTAGGGAGGTTGCCATACGCGATCGTGAGATGATGTCGCTGAGGGAGTGTAGGCGAGGGCATGCATCATTGTCACATACCATCCTTACATTAACAAGAGTACTTAGGATATGATTGTTGTACTGCTTCATCATTACTGCTTGATTGAATTAATAACATGTTAACCTTTGCCTTATAGCTCCACTAAGTTGATCACTCACTCCCACTCTGGGACGGTGTTTTAAAACACCAGCCAGACTTTGTTGTACTTGCAGGTGACGTCGATGCTTACGAGATGGAGCCTGACTTTTATGATGACGAGGAGGAATTCTCCTACATGTAACTCTCTGGTGGGTCTATGTAGACCTAGAGTTGCGCATCGGGGCTATAGGGATATGGATAGACGATATTACATTTTATCATTCTGTTACTTTGGGAATTATTTGACCAGTGACATGTTCATACTCTGGGGGACTCAAAATCCATTTATATGCTTTATACATCTATCACAGTCTTCCGCTTGCGTAATCTAATTGTCTCTGGAGTATGATATATTGTTTTGGTATAATCCCACTCATGTTTAATGCATTAATACGGACAACATTTAATCATCATTATCTATGTTGCATAAGTGATGTGTTGGAACTCGGGAGTTGGGCTCCTGCTTGACCCCCGATTTTTAGGGCGTTACATATGTCCTTGAGATTCATGTTTTAGTTGGATATTTCTCATGAATTATCTGATCTTGAGATTCAGGTTTAAGGTATTGAGCAAGGTTTAAAAAACCCTTAACTCAAATGGGACTTGATATGGACCCTATAATAACTCCATATTTGGTTGAGCACTCAAAGTGGGCTTTTGTGTTTAAGGAGTCAATTCTCTAGTCTGATTCGTAAGTTTGCTGCATAGTTGAACGTGTGAATGAGCCATTCCTTGTTTATTGATGCAAGAACTTGATTGAGTTTTAAACTCCACTGCTGAGTTTTAATCATGCTATACAGTGTTTCTTTTCTAGTTGTTGCTGCCTTGCGGGGTTTGTAGCATGTGAGACGAGCGGCCTTATGTGATTTCAATGCTAAAAGTGCCGAGGTTTTATGCGAGGTAAGTGGCAATTACTTGGCTTCAAGTTGTCTTTTTTTAATCAGTAATTTCAGGCCCTCATCTTCTTTCACCTTAAAAGAGTGAAAATGTATACTACTTTGATCAGAAAATGGTCAAAACGCTTGGGAATTTGGTGATGCAACCAAGACAAATACCCATGTTTCAAATTAAGCACACCACTTCTTGATGATCAACCACAGAATTTCTCCACAAGTAGAATTTTATGCGTTCTGGAACAAGTAGCATGGGATTCTTCTCAGTGTCATGAAGGCTTTTTTTCCTTTCTTAATCAATAACCACATTTTATTAAAAACATAAAGAAAAGCTCTTATCAATTTACAAGTGGATAATATTATGGGTGACAATGAGGCATACTGGGCTAGGTGTTAATGTACTTTGGCCACTATTTGCACATGCATGCTTGCTAGGTGACGATGAGGGGTACTGGGCTGGGTGTTGATGCACTTTGGCCACTATTTACACTTGAATGTTTGCTAAGGTTGTGTGCTTATGCTATGTAGCCAAACCATAAAAGGGTCCCAGGTTGCACTGATTAGTTTGTGGTGTTCACAGGACCAATCAGAGATCCAAAATAGTCAACCAATTGTTTTCTTGGTTCCATAGGACCCATCGGGTGTGGCCTGTACAATGGATCAAGTGGTCTGTGGGACCAACGGAACCATTTGTCCAAGTTTGAGTTCCAGCCATGGGTATAGCCATATCTAGCCATATCATGTAGGTAGGGCTCGTTGGGATGACTGTAAATTTTGTAGGTGGTAAATGATTTGTAGGTGTAAATCATTTACAGCCTGTCCTATTTGGCTTTAAGCTATAATATTTTTACAGGCAAATAATTGTCTATGTTTGGATAGCTTGTAATTGTTTAGAGGGATTTCATTTGCTGATAAAAGTTCAAAATTGTAGCCGCTAGGCTGTAAATGATATGCGGGTAAATGAAATCATAGCTTTACAGAGAGATCTCATTTGTAGCTAAAAACTGTAAATGATTTACAGTTTGAAAATTATTTACAGGCATTTTGCAGCATCCAAACATTGTCTATAAATCATTTACCTGTATTTCATTTACAGCTAGCCCAATTTACAGGTGTTCAAATGACCTCTTAGGTTGATTTAGTTCTAGGAGTTTCCAGTAAATTGTTTAGCAGCAGGCTTCCTTTATTTGGAAAGATTTTCTTTATTGTTTATATTTGTTTTGAACCTAAATTAAGAAAGTTGGGTCATTGTTATTGCCATTTGTGTTGAACCTAAATTATGAAAGTTGGGTAGTGGTAGGAAAGTAGAAGCTAACCTGCCTATATAATACAGGCCTTGTGTCTTGAACGGGGGCATGTGCGAATCTCTGCTTCCAGAGATTTGAATATATGTGATTGATGATTCTTCTACTTTCTTTCAACTGGTTCGATGCCCTAGAAGATTATTGGAGTCTTTCGACATTCTGTATCTAATTGTCTTGATTTCTGCTATTCCGAGGAGTTTCTGTTAAATATCCTGCTTCTGAGATCTGGTGCATGCATACTTTGCCTTTTCCCCTCTTATTTTGGAGCAAAAAAGTTGTCTGTACAACATCAACCTTGGTATCAGAGTTTCAATACTCAGTCCTACCTCCAATCCCAACAAAAAATAAATAAATCAATAAAACAAAAACAAAAACTAAAAAAGGCAGTTCTTATTTCTCAATGCCCACTCCCATAAGCTACAGGCCCATGTCCAATCCTGCTCTCTAGCATTTATATACTAGAGATACTGTGCACAACATCAAAAGAGAAGGTTATATAGCTCAAAAGAAAAGGTTATGGATTTATGGATTTATTCAAAAGAGCAGGATTTATCCGCTGAGAGCAGGATTTATATAGCTCACTATTGATTTGTACACATAAATTCTGTTGTTCTCTTTTTACTAGCATTTATATAGTCATCCTCTGCTAAGTAGTGATGCGCGCAGTCCCGAAGGTAAAGGCTGAGGGAATTGATGTTGGGTGGGCAACTCGCCATGATACTTTTGCCGAGCAAATAATGAAAGTCCACCCTAAAAATTGGCTGGGACAAGGCTATGATGATATGATTTTTTTTTTTTGGAATAGTTTCGGTAGTATGTTGTTCATCTGATTTTTTTCTGGACTGCAGAACACTATATTGAGACCCGGCCACTACCACTGGAACTACAATTTTCTTATGTTATATAAAATTCGAGGAGTCATGGCTATCCTTTACTCAAGAGGCTTATATCTTACATAACAACAAGGTAAGATCTCACAACTTCTCCATTTTTTTTGCTATAAAATGATACCATTGTCTCCTGCTTTGTTCCTGATAGCTTCAATTGCTTGTATATTCGAATTATACGGCTCTTGGATGTTCTCCTGATTCTGATGGCTGTGGACATGGTTCATGTTGTATTTTCAGATAGTTGAAGAAGCTTGTACTAATCTCCTTTCTAACATTTTGTGTGAATATCTCTATGACTTGTCTGAAGTATTCACGGGTTCTACACCAGCTGCTAGGTATGATCCATCCATCTCTACCTTCTCCATCTTATATAATCCTGACATTATTTGCAACTGGCATGATTAAATGTCTGTATTTTGCCTCTTATCCCATAACTTATTCTTGTCATGATGGAATTAAAGAATGAATCACTTTCAGGTTGCTGCTAGTTTCACATGCCCAAGATGCGCCATCCTTGATGAGAGGCTTAAGTGTAGTGAGCATTCAATTGCAACATTAATTGGTACCTTGCTTCATAAAAAATTTCAGGTTTTATGTTCAAAAATTGCCTTTTCTGAGAAACAGGATCTGCATAAATGGTCCCAAATGTCACTGACTTCACAAACCATAGTTTAAAAAAAAAAGGATCTCATCCAATGTGTATCTTTGCTATCTAGATATCTCTCATGTTACCAGAGCTGAGGCTGTGTGTGTCGGTTTGTGCAGGGGCCATACTATTGTGGTGTCGGAGCTGACAAGGCTCTTGGACAATCTTGCATTTGGACGATCTCTGCTCCTATTATACTTACAACCGACGATCTGTTGTATTCTAAAATTTGTTTATTTAGAAATGTGAATGTAGGATGCATTGTATGATTTGATTGCTATTTGTAATATGAATGCATCGTTTTCTTTCTTGATTATATTAATCAATCACAACAGGTTCTTGCAATGGTAACAGACACCATTGTTATAATTTTTTTAAAAAATTAGCTATGGATATTAGCCATAGCCATTGTTCTAGAAAACCGTAGCTATTACTAACTTTAGCAATATGCTACGGATTTTGTTCTACTTTTAGCTACAGATATTATCCGTAGTGGTCTGTACATTTCTTTGCAAACAATATAGCTACGGATTATATCTGTAGCTATTGATATCTATTGCTACGGATTTAATCTGTAGCCATAGCTTTTAGCCCTTTAGCTACACCACTAATTGCTACGGCCGTGCTATGGACTATAACCATAGCAAATAGTTTTTTGCTATGGTTTTTATCCGTAGCTTTTTTCCCTTTTTCTGGTAGTGATAATAAGTTTTCTTTGTATAGGGTCCTAAGCTATGCGATGTTTAATTGAACTAATGCAATTATATTTAAATTGAATGCATGATACTTATAAATATATCATAGTCATGCCTGAAAGCACAACCAATTCATTGAAAAGCAAAAGAAGAATTGAAGAAGTAAAATTTGAGAAATATACATATCAATGATGGGGACTAGTTGTGGTCTAGACCCACATAGAGTTGCATGGTGGCTCATAATCATCATCTCTATCTCGATGGGGCTAGGCATAGTACTGCTGCTCCACAAATCGACAATATTGTGCCCAGGTCATAGTAGAGTGGTACCAGTTAAGATACTCCCTGATATAACATAGGGACTCATCCTTTCCGAACTGAATCAATACGCCCATCTGTGGGTACTGCGTAATTGTCACAGTCTGTAACTGATATGGATTTGGGAAAGGCATATATGAAGCTCCTTGGTATCCATATTATTGGTCATATCCATACTGCTGCTTATATCCTTGCCTATATGCAGAAGTGAACTCCTGACTAGGGTTGAAAAATGATGTGCCATAACTGCTGGAGTCACTCGTCGCATATCCACTAGGTCCATATCCATGCCCATAAAATGACATAGAACTCGAGCTACTCTCCTGTGTTTGTGATCCAGATTCATGTTGTGGCCTGTAACTCGAGCTCTCCTCTCTCGTCCGTGATCTAAATCTAGAGCCACATCGCCTACCACGATGGCTTGTGTCTCTCATGCATTTTGCCAGTAAATCTTCCTCAAAATTTGAAAGTTTATGAGTCTTCTTTTTCTACAGTAGCTTTTGACGTGTGTATGTCTTATTGTAAACAAGACGGGGTCGTGGTTCTCCTGGACGAGAACCATGGTCAGGGTCCTACGTGGAATGATCGAAATTCTCCTCCTCGGTGAAAGGGCTAAGAGGCCTCTTATCCTGACTCCCACCCGCGTCGCTACCATCCCCGTCGCCATATCATCATCATCATCATCATCATCATCCTTACTGTCATTAGAGTCATCACTACCCTTATCGCGCCATCATCATCACCGGACTCATTCCTCACATCACTCTTTGATCAGTCTCGGTGTCAGACAATGTCTCCCCGCCACGTGTCCCGCGTGATAGTGACTGCCGCGGATTGCCCTCCGTCTCCTCGTCAATGGGTCGAATGCCTCAGCAAGAGACCTCTGCTGCTCCACATGTGCATTAATATCAATCTCTTGTGTCTCTACTTCCGCCACAACATGTGACTCTTGTTGCCCATCTAAGGTATCCAAGTCATCTGACCTAACCCACTGGTAAACTGGGTCATCCTCCACATCCTCAGCACATACATGTTGTCCGATCATCATTAGGTCCAGTGGGTCTTCCCGAGCTTTTTTTCTCTGTGTGGAGTAGCCTTTCTCGTAACTTCATATTGTAGTGACAATACACTATCTTTTGAAGCCTCTCATACCATAGTCTATTACATTTATTTATGCGGATGAGGGAGAATGTACTCCAATTCCTTCTATAAGTTGCTTTGTCCTGAAGGAAGCTCTAGCCAAGAGGGGCACGCTTAACACTTTTGGTCCTATGGAGTGCTGTCTAAAGTGTTTGCCTTCACATGGTTGGTGGGTAGGAAGATGGTGTTGACTATAGACAACCTTTAGAAGTGGTCTATGATCATCCTGAACATGTGCATGCAAGATGCCAAATCTATTGACCAACTCTTCATCTTTTGCCCCTTTACCCTCAAGGTGTGGGAGCATGTTATTGCTGATTTTGATGTGCTGTGGGTTATTCCTTCCTCGGTTAGAAACCGTCCTTGGGCATGGCAAGGGCGAGATGGAGGGAAGCATGACCGTTCTACTTGGCTCTTGACGTTACCGGCCATGTGGTGGGTTGTTTGGGGCGAGAGAAACAGAGGACAGTTCCAGAATTCCTCTAAACTTTTTGAGGCAATTGTTGAGGCTATCAAATTGTCCGTATCTGAGTGAGTTATCAATTGCTCTAATCACTTGTAATAGGGTTGCCTTTTGGGCTTTTGTTTGGCTTTTTCGTCGTTGTATTTTTTCCTGTTTTTGCCTTGGCAAGCAGTCCTTTAATAAATTTCCCATTACCCTTCAAAAAAGAAGAAGAAGAAAATAAAAAAGAAAAGAAAAAGACCGCTTGTGAAGGTGTAGAATACATGATTCGGGATTGCTTAATGAAGCACCATTCATAAATCTTGGACCTTTACATGTGTTTGGGAATAATAATTTTTTTAGTGTTGGTCTAGGTCTCATCCGAGGGCAATAAGAACTTCAATTTCTCATAAACCATTAGAAGCAGAAGCTGGTAGACACCTCAACACTGGTTGTTTCATTAGATGCTCTCTGTTTCTTACATGAACAAAGCATGCTAAGTTTCTAACGTATGCATCAATGGAGCCTCTTTACAACTTTTGGTTTTGGATGGCGAGAAAATTTTATTTAAGGAAAACAAAGGAAAACAAGAACAGTGAGTGGCCAAATTCAAGGGCCCTCTCGTCGCTTTCTCAAGAGCGAGGTTTCTTTATTGCTACTTTTTTAATTCATCTTATTCCAACTTCATTGAGTAATCACCATCACCAAGTACTTTTAAATTCTCTGTTTAAGACAGTTTGATTCAAAATCCCATGGAAAGCGATTGACTTGAATTTCATTTGAGAAGAACCATACATGGGCAGTGTAGGTGCATGTCCAGCTTTGAAGTTAGTTTTTATCTTGTGAACTGAATGGAGATGAAATGAAATTGCAAGTGGTCATGGTTTACTAGAGCTTCTTACCTATCTAGAGTGTCAAGCTTATGTAAAGGTGTTTCGGCTGGGAAAGGTCTTCTATAAAGCAATCATCTACAGGATCATAGATGGTTCGCACTAGCAGTTCTGGGAGATGCTGGGGTATGATCGAGACTTTTGTCCATGTGTGGCAATGGCATGGAGGTCATTGGGGTAAGAGAAGGATAATTCTGTGCCATTCTCTCACATTTTTTATTTTATGGAAAAGAGATCTTTCCTTGTTTTTTTATTGTATTGGGAAGTGGGGCCTCTTCCACTTGCGTTTTGTGTCTTCCTGCCATAGAATTTCCTCTGCAACGTTATATCTTCTACTTGAGTATTCACTTCTTCCGGCTGTGGATTTTGTTCCATGCGACGTTAGATCTCTTCCTTTTGTGAAGTAGTCTCTTTTTTCTTCTTTCAACTTTTCATGGTATATGAAGATGGCTTTTGGCTTGGGAGTTGTGGATTTCTTTTCTTCCCAGAAATATTAGATTTTTTTTTTTTTTTTTTTTTTTTTTTTTTTTGTAGTTCTATTGATTTTTTTCGTAGTTCTATTTCCCTTGCCTTGTTTGCAGGACCTTTCTTCAACAAGAATTTCATGGAGACGGGTTTCTTGTTCTTTACAAGATGCCATTTGTCTATATTTGATTTTGTTCTTGGTTTTTTTTTTTTAACTACAATTTTTAAATGGATGATTAAAATATCTCTTTTTTTTCTTTTTTCTTTTTTTTTTTTTTTTTTTTTTTTTGTTTTTTAATCAGCAATCTTGTTTTTATATATAGCACTGCTTAAATGATTCGTGTCACTAGGAATGTGATCATAGTTAAAAGACTCAATGACTCGGACCGAATCGTTTGATCCTGAGTTGAGTTGTGACTGAATCGACCTGACTCGCCTGAGTTGGGGGTGACTCGTGGTATCAAACTGGATTAGGTGCTACTGAGTCCGAGTTGACTCAGATAAGTTGCATGAGGCTCATTTGTCTTAAATCCATGAATGTGATGGTTACATGATACCTTGGTGCACGAACCTTCTAGTTCCACTTATCACACTCTGATGTAGAGCGGGTTGGGAACAGTTACATGGCCAAGATGGATCAGAAAAGGCCCGGTCAACGACAGAAGTGATCCAGACCATTGGACCTTAAATCAAGCGTATCTCGCAATCCGGAATGAGTTATCTGACGTAAAATATATGATTTTGGGGTAGAACGAGCTACTTTAGCCAACCAACCCCGCTGTGCCAGGTTATGACGCCCAGAATTGCGAAAAACCCCTAGATTGTCGGTCGTTTCCCTGTTTTAATTTCAATTTTACTATAAATAGTAAGTTTTAGTTTGATTATAACTCTTCATCCGTTGGGCTTTAGGAGTTGCGCCCAACGTGAAAAGAGCTTAGAATAATTAGGAGAACGGTTTGGTGAAGCCAAATAGGACACTTACTATTTTTGGCCGAAAACCTTGCGCACTAGTAGACATCACGACCGTCTATAAATAGTAAGTCATGAATTCTAGGAGTTGTAGTTGTAGTTGTAGTTTGATTCTGATTTCTTTCCCATTGCTTGGTACCCCTATTTAAAGGGTTGTGAACTCATTTTTATGAATTAATTAATCAGTTTCGAATTTATTAGAAATTATTTCTATTTTCTGCTTTCTTTCCTCGTAGATTCGAGAAGTCTCTGTGAGGAGTCCAGAGAAGCTCCGTTGATTTGGAGTATTTATCCTCATTACGTTCATCCCTGCGTCACACTCCGGACTTGCACTTTGGCTTCCTGATTGTTTATTACATATTCAACTGGACGATTCCCTGCTCCCATACCTGAACTTGCTGTCTATTTGTTGGAGTGAAAATGAGAATGACTCAAATGCATATATCTTGAAAGATATCTCTATCTGTTAATTTTCATGTATTAAAGTCCTCTTGCATCAATGTTTTAGAGTTTCTGGATTAAAGTCCTCTTGGATTGACATTTTAGATTTTTTAGAAATCTGTTTAGATAGGTTGGACATTTGAATTGTGGAAGACGCTTTTTTCTCATTGTTCAAAAAAAAAAAAAAAAAAAAGAAAGAAAGAAAAAAGAAAGAAAAAGAAAAAAAGATGCTGCTTTCTCCAATTGAAAAGAAGTTGGGAAAGGCGAAGTGAGGCTGTTATTTCTCCAGTCGTTTACTTCTCCATCTCAAAAAACTCATACAAGATTTTTCTTTTACATGCAAATGAAACAAATGAATTATACCATTTTCATAAAATGACAACAACATTGATTGGTTGCATTGTGTTTTTTTTTTTTTTTTTTTTTTTTTTTTTTGAGAATTTGAGAATTTGAGGAATTATTGATGAAATGAAAATTAAAGTAGATGGGCTAACAAGCCCCATGCAAGTGACTCTCTATCATTTAGAGAAGCAAATAGCCAACCCGAATATGCTTAACAAAGAAGCAACAACATCCTCTCTAGCATTACAGGCCGTCCCATTTTCTGAGTATCTTCTTCTTTGAGCGTTCCTGAAACCAAAGTCTTCTCTCTCAAGTGCCCAGTTGATTATCGTAAGAAGGATTTTCTTTATTAGCGCTTCTAATGGGGAAGCTGCATCCTCAATTATTCTAGCATTTTTCTCCATGTACCCCCAAAAAATTCCACAGAGACGCATCCTTCATAACATTTCTTTGCAGTTCTTGAGTGCATGGCCCCTTGAATCCTCCATTGTATTTTACATAGAGCCATTTAGGCACTAATCAATCCCAAAACAGGGATTAAAATCCTCTGGCGACTCCACAGTGAAGGAATAAGTGATGAAATCCATTGTTTTTTTTTTTTTTTTCTAAGTATTAAAATCTTCTTGTGAAGGAAAGAGTCTCGGGTGCCGTCATTAGCACCTAAGAGTATCATTTTCATGTTACAAATGCTCTTCTTATTTCTCATTTTAACATATGAAAGTAAGATCAAGACAATAAAAATCATAGTAGGTAAGTATGAATATTGTATGTATGACGCCACTCATTCGCTTAGGCCATGCATGCTTTTAGCTGCATATTCCATTCTTAAACTCCAGTTTGGATTGAGCCGAGTCAGTTTGGGCCAGTTGAGCCAATGAGTCAGGCTTGGTCTTGATGAATTTTAAGCAGGTGGGCTCAGGCTAGATTTTTTGGCCAATGCTTGAACTGCTGTCGCCCCTAAATGCAGCCCAGCTAGGGGTGTAAATTATTAAATTGACCAGATGGATTGTTCGACCCAACCGAAAATGGAATGGATGTGGGTCCAAAATATGGACCCATGAAGCATCGTTGGCTCCAAAAATTTGACCTGATTGCTGAAGTAATTTGGGTCTTGGACCCCATATTTATTTATATGTAGCAAGAAGCCCCAAATCCTTGATTTGGCCAGGAAACACTGCATTTCTTTGGGCCAAGGAAGCGAAGGGAATGAGCTCGGCTGCTTCTCTTCCACTATTTTTTCTTGGTGCCCATTCCTCATGCACTTCACACACCATTAGCGCCTTGCTCTCCTCTTATTCTTCATTGGATGGTTCGGATGGACTTCGCCGTTCTTTGCCAACTAAAATAGACTTGACCCGATTACTGAAGTAATTTGGGTCTTGGACCCCCCAAAATCAACCCAACTCGACCTAACCTTGAGGCTTTTTTTAAATGGATCTATTTTGATCCATCCTGAAATAGACCCGACCAAGGCTTGGACCAGACCTGGACCCCAAAAAGAGGGTGGCCATGGGTAGGGCTAGCTTCACCATGAACTTAAGACCCTAGGTTGAAGATCATCCAAGCCTGAGCCTGAAAAAAAAAATGCTTGGGATTGGATCCAATCTAAACTGACCTAGCCTGGCTTGAAATTTTGATAAAATCCCTATTGCCTACTTGAATGTTCCTAACCCATCTGTTGATCTACTGGACTAGACCACCCATCCATTAGTCCATGTTCAAAATGGATGGGTGGTCTAGTCGATGATTGGAATTTGCATGTTTGTAGGTTACAACATATTCATATAAGGTTGGGTTGGATGGTGCTTGCGCCAGCTAAAATGACTTGAGCCCAAGCTCAACCTGATAATTAATCAGGCAATGCATGTGAGGCTCAAGCTAGCTTAAACCTGGGTCAGACTTATTGGGTCAGTATGGCTACCGGTCCCATTGCCACCATTATAGAAATATGGTTAGTTAGAGGGTGGGAAAAGTGAGAGTTGGGAGACTGCCTAAGTACTAGGTTTAATTAGAAAAAAGTAGTAAGTTGGAAATTCTAATTAGCTAATTAGTGGATGGGCTGTGCATGGGTCGCCCCTGTAGCTATTCGGGACGTATTAAATAAATGGATTGGCTTACTTTGACTTTACCTAATCTAGATTTTAATGAATTGGGTCTAGTGAAAAATATATAGATATTTACTACTAAATTCCAGAGTAATCTATATTTTACCAAATAATGCTTCCATGATTAAAAATTATGTAGGTGTTTTTTGAGGGATGAAAGTATGAAAACAATCTCCTTCAACTTCTTTAAAAGTAGAGAAGCCCAAGACTTATGGGGCTCATATGGTATGTGTATTACATCCAACCTGGGCAGTAAGTAAGGTTATCAGATGGGTTACATTTGAACTGGGATGTTTTGAATGGTGTATATTATTTTTTCATGGATTGGCACACAGTATGATTCGATCTATCATATTTTTTTGTTTGTCTAAAAGATTACCCAATGTGTTATATTTTAATTGAGATATTTTGAAAGCTGTACATTTTTTACTGATGCACCTTCTGATTAGATCAGCCATTTTTTTTTATTTGCCGGGAAGATTATCAGGTCGACTACATTTGAATTGGAATATTTGGATTAGTGTACATTTTTTTTAATGATTGGCTCACCTTATAATTGAATCTGCCGTATTTTTGGTTAACCACGAAGATCATAAGATGGGCTACACCTTATAATTAGATCAACCATAGTTTTTTGTTCTTCTAGTAATAATATCGGTGTAAATTGTTGGACGGGTTGGATTTTCCATAGAGCAAAAGAGGGCAGTAACATAATTTCTCCTCTTTAAAAGCATTGTCTTACTATATTGGTAACTATTTTAGTAAAATACAATTCTTAAGGAATTTTGTGATAAAAACCAAAAAATATAACAAATTATTAAATGGTCGAGTCAAGCCTTCCAAACCGGAAGCGGATTGGCCGGTGTACCTCACACCAGCTATATAGCTGCTGTAGGTACGTGTGCAAAGATGAGCACTGACGCTCCTTGAGCTCCGAGTTGCAGTTCAAAGGAGATCAAAGTTACATGGGCTCCACATTGATGTATTTATTATATCTACACCGTTCATCTATTTTTAGAGATCATTTTAGAGCATTATCCAAAAAATGAATCATATCGAAAGATCATCTGGACCACACCATAAATAGCAGCGGAGATAATGATTTTCACCGTTAAACGATTTTAAGGGCCCACCATAATGTTTATTTTACATCCAATCTATTCATAAGGTCAAAAATACCTGAATGAAGAGGGAAAAAAATTTCATATTGATCCAAAACTTCTGTGACCCCAAAAAGGGTTGCAATGGTAGACGTTCAATCCCCCATTGGTTTTTGTAGTGTGGTCCACTTGATAGTTAAACGTCTTATTTTTTCGTCTCAAGCCTTAAAGACGAGCTCATAAAATGGATGGACGGTTTGGATATAACACATACCTCATGATCAGACCCACAAAACTTGCTGACGTCAATACAACAACTATATATAGAGGTGGGCATCTTGGACCCGATCCGGTGGATCCGACCTGATCCGACCCGACTCGGTACCGTTCCGAACAGAACCGACGGCTTAGATCGGCCTGATCGAGTCTGGCCACCTAGATCCGATCGTCTTTCGGGTTGGGTCCGGATAGAGGTCTATCCGGACCGATCCGACCCGGATACCCGAACCGGAAGGATCCGGCCCGAACCGAACAGACCCGACCCGGCGGGTACTATAAATACTCTTTTTGATTTTTTACCCTAGCCCGATTAAACCCCTCCCCTCTTTTCTTACCCTACCAAAGAACGAACGAGCCTCTGCTTTTCTTCTTCCTCTCCACTCTCCAGTCTCCAGATCTTCTTCCTCTTTTCTTACCCTACCCGATCTTCTTCCTCTCCAGTCTCCTCTTCTTCAGCGCTCGACGCCCGTACTGGCCCGTCGTCCGTCACTGTCCCGCCCGCCCGAACGAACGAACGATCCGAACCCACCAGCTGCTGCAGTGCCGTCCCTGTCTGCATCGAATCGGGTAAGTATTTTAGTTTTTTTTTTTTAAAATTTCTTTTACCCTAACCCAGTATGATAATCTGTTTTTTGTTTTCCTGATGTATTCTCTCTAATCCAGAGTCATGTCTTGGGGGTCAACTGACAGTAAGCGCTCCTTTCTGTTTTCGATGCTAAACTTGTATCCATGAAAACAAACAATCAGTTTGCATGAAAAATATAAATGCAAAACAAACAATGAACATGATTTTCCACATTTACAGTCCATCTATAGAGGTTTCCATTCTTATAAACAAAGAGGCCAAGATCAAATGAACAAGAAGAGCACTTGGTCCATCTAATGAATGAATTAGTCTGATTTCCAGAACATGTGACTTTCATGTTGGATCTGCATGGATATCCTGCACAAGAGACAGTTTGGTGGGAAAAGATGAGACTTACAATACAAGCTAAAGGGACTCATAGAAATTAGCTTCTTACATGACTTAGGTTGGGTGTTGGCAAATTAAAATAAAATAAAATGTTGGCGCTAGTGGGTTCGATTTTATAATTGCACAAATCAGTCCAATTAAAAATCAACATCAGAGTCCATCCCATTTAGTAGTCCAGTTGATTAGAACATATCAAATGTTAAACCCTGGGTCAGATGATGGTTTCTTCTACCATGTTAAACCCACGTTTTCAGTGGCTTTCAGATCTCCCATGTAATGTGTCTCACTTATATATGCATGAGAATCCAGCTCTATATGCTGTATTTTTTTATTCTCATGGTTACTGGATCATTCTTTGGTGAGATTCTGGTTGCTAAAATTCCGTCATCACACTATGAAACGTATAGATGGTGGATTAGGTTGTTTGTCTTGGGCCATGCATTGCTTTAAATGGTGGTTTTGAATTGGGACTTTCCTGGAGATCAAAATTGATATGACTTGCCCAACTCATTCTGCTTTGCACTGCAGCCTTGTTTTGCTGCCAACAGAGACTGCAGTGGGCAATGAAGCACTGAAATGGAATGAATCGGTGCAAGTAATAATGGTTTCATTTTGGACTGCTACTGGCCTGGACACTGAAACTGTTATGACCTGTTCTGAATTTTTTTCTTCTTGTTTTTGCCTTTTTTTGGCACCTTGTTTCATTGTGCACCAAAATAATTTGTGATTTTTGACCATGGTTGTGTAACAATTTGTGTACCAAAAAGTAAAAGCTCCCTTTTCTCATCCAACACAAGGGAGCTCCATTTTGTGTTGAATTATATGAATGCCTATTTTGTGTTGATCCCAGAGCTTGCAATTTAAGCTTGTAAACTATGTTAAAATTAGAGAGCTTTTCCATGATTACAATGCAGGTTTACTCTATTGTTCTCTCCTTTCAGTGCATTTTATTATATTCCTTTGTATTCTTGGTGACTGTTTTACACTCAATTATGCAAGCCTGCAAGCTTTCCTGTAACCACATACCTGTTTTGTGTTTCTTTTTTTTCCACCATAAGGATTTCAGTGTCTGGAGGAGAAAGCACCCAACATTGCCTTAGACACCGATGAAAGCAATGTACATACTTTCATCAGTGTCTTGGGGCCTACCTCAGCAGTTGGCTAGATTTATTTTTGGGAAAACATCTAAAAGATGGGACTAACCTTGTGGATGGATTAGATCTCGACCACCGTTTGTATGTTGATCTGTATTGGACACAAGTGTGGGCCTCTCTTTTGAGAGGGTTAAGAAACGAAGAATTTTGGTTGTGAGATTTTTGTAAGAATCAAAATTCAGCAGAGGTATCTGTAGACAGAAAGACAGGGTGAAATCAAGGTGGTGGGCCTCTCTTTTGGGAGGGTTGGTTGATGAACTTTCCTTCATTTTATTTTATTTTTTTTATTTTATTATTATTATTTTTTTTCTAGTGTAGTTAGTGCATGTGTTAAAATGCCATTGAGGCCTACTCCTACCATAGCATTACTCTGTTTTCTGCTTTTGTTCGGTATGATTTTCTAACAAGGGGCACACCTATGATAGGACTGTGCAACACAAGCTCTGTGGCTCCAGAAGCACTGTTCATGTGACATCTCCTCTCGTCCATCAGATTTTGGGTATGTATTGATGCAGCCATTTCCTATCTGTGCAGAAATGGTCAGGTGTGCTTGTTAAAGTAGCCATGGCAACCGCCTTTAGCATTTCTCGAGTTTTTCTTTGTACTAATTTTTTTTTTTCGTGGTAGAATTTGAATGCACTTCCCTATGAGTCCATGCTAAGAATCTACAAGTTTGTTTGGTACAAATTGCTTTACTGTGACCATTCACGGCAGATAGGTGATAACTGGTCTTGTGGTTTGTTGATGGTGGAGTAAACGAGGATGTAAAATAGTTCCTTCTGTTATGCTTTACTCTCTCCAGAACTGACAGCAGTCAATGATGAATCCTGATAATCCAGTAATGAAGAGGAAACCTATGATGCCTAGGTATAAATATGCACAGATACAGGGAGCATTGATACAACTCATTTCTGAAAATCTTGGACACATGGGTAAGGACATCCATGTGATACTTTAATACCACAAGAAAATTGTTAGGAGTTAAGAAAGCAACAAAATTAATCCACTAGAAAACTATTAAACCAGATCTTATTGGTAGCTATACAGTATTCTGTGCCAGTATTGGTATCAACATGGATCGGTACACCCAGCACATACAATTATTTGGAGCATCTTGGCAGGAAACACTGCTTTAGTTATGTGTCAAAGAGCCAACAGACTAATACAAACAAAAGCAAGGATATCAAGATACTTTTAAATGCCTAAGGTAGGACCATTGCTGTATGTTATGGTCATTTACTTTCTGGTTGAAATGTTTGGGATGTATGAAAAGCAAGTGTGCTTTTGCTACACTTTGCTCAGACAAGGTCTTTGTGGCATTTATTGGGTGTTGCTAACAGAGAGTTCTTATTTCAATTTTGTAGAAAGTTGGCAAGATGGTGAGCACTAAGACTTTATTAGGTTTTGCTTTGAATACTATTTTTGTGATACTATCTCTTAAGCAATAGCAATAGCATCTACAAATGTGACACATTGCACAGATAGGAAATGGCTGCATCAATACATACCCAAAATCTGCATCTGCCATCTCTCCTGGCCCATTAACAATGCAACCCATGATTGCAATCTGCCATAAAAAGACAACAAACTGTTTAGGCTTTTGTTCAGTGGAAACCATGTTGTCTATCAATGTTCTTCTATTGGAGTGCAGGAAGGCTCCAGGGATTACCGAAACAACAGGCAAGTGAGCCATCTTCTCTCTTATCTCGGCACTTTCTCTTGGAGGTCGAACAGAGTCCGTCCACAGGATGGGCACGAGACATACTCCTACAAGAAGATTCAAACAAGTGTGCATTTTTCTACTATCAGTGAGACTGAGAGATGCATGAAGGTCAACAGCTGTTGACTGGAGTGTTGAGTACAAACACATACCGTTTTTGTGTTTCTCATTCTGCAGCCTTGGAGTAAATTGAAGGATGTGTTTCTTAGAAAATCGAAATCTTGCCCAAGGGCTTCCAAGAATACTCCATCACCAAGGCCATCAACCAGAAGAGCTCCGGCATTGCTACCAGCACCGATGACAAGGTCATCTCTGCAAATAGGCAGGAATTGCAGTGAGTAGAAAATAATATTGCTCATGGAATACCCAAGGCAGCATTTGGAAGTTCCCTGAATCGGTTTTTGGTGTGACTTCATTTTGAACTTGACAAGCATGTGGGCAGCATGGAAAACAAGCCCAAATGGACAAATTGGAATGAGAAGAATATTGTTTTTGTGGGTGGGAGGGGTGGCAATGGGCTAGTTTAGACCTGGGCTGGTCTGACACCTAAGGCTCAAGGCCTGAGCCGAGCTCGAGTCTGGCATGGTTGGTCCCAGGCCTGATCCATTGCAGCCCTAAAATTGATAAAATTCCTGTCTCACTCGAATGTTCCTAATCTATTCATTGATCAAGTGGCCACATATACACAAAGAAATAAACATTTTAGAAGAATGAAAACCAACAGAGATGTGGAGCCTTGTTTGGTTTATCCAGGCCATGTTTAGTTTATCCAGGCCATGTTTGGCTGTCTGATTTTTATTTTTATTTTTTCTTTTTGCTTTTCGTTTGTTAGATGGACCCGAAGTTCCTGAGGAATTAGAATGAATTTTAAACTATAGGATTGTTTTTTATCTTAGGTGCAAACAACCATTAAGATGTGGCGCATGGAATAGTTCAATTAAGCATGTAGTGCACACGTTTACTTACGGTATGAGTAGTTAGAAAAGCTGTGGAGCACAACGGATCCGAACCTAGCCAAATCTGATTCGACTCGGTTTTCCTAACCGAGTCGGACTCGGATTGTTTAAGGCCAACATGAGTTAGGATCGGATCGAGTCAGATGACCTTGACTCGGTCCTGGATCGGACCGAGTTCGAGTCAGGCTAAGCAAAACTCGGCCCGAGTCGAGTTAGACCCAATCCGAATCGACTCTGTCCGTTACCCAGCTCTAGCTATATAGCTGGTGTGAGGTACACTATCCAATCCGCTTCCTTCCGAACCAACCGGATGGACTTGACTAACCCGACCCATTTGCGCCTCCCGACTTAGGGAAGTGAATTGGGTGGTGTGTAGTGTAGGTACATGTCGTGTGAAGACAAGCGCGCTGAGGCTTCTCAAGCTCAGTGTGAATATAATAAATGCATCATTTTTGGGCCATGTAACTTTGATCTCCTTTGAACCGTTGTGCAACTCCGAGCTCACAGAGCGATGTGTACCACACACCACCAGCTTGGCTAGTGTGGGTTTGTGTGTGAGAAGATGAGCGCTCAGGCCATACCAAGCTCCCTGCTGTGGGAATGATTTAAAGGAGATCAAAGTTACGCATAATCATAATAATGTACTGTATCCGCACATTTAATCATTTGCTGAAATCATTTTAGATCATTACTCCGAAAATGAGTCGCATCCAAAGTTCAAGTATACTACACAAATAACACTGACCGTAGTAATTCTCACCGTTAAAACATTGTAAGGCCGTAACATTTATTTTCCATCCAATCTGTTCATGAGGTCACACAGACCTCCATATTGATCAAAGAATTATGTGACCTCAAAAGGGTTTCAATGGTAGATGTTCAATCTCCCACTTCTTTTTGCAGTGTGGTCCATTTGATCTTTGGATAAGTCTTAATTTTTTGGCTCAAGCTTTACGACGAGCTCGCCAAATAGACGGACGGTTTGGATATAACACATACCTCATGATGGGACCCACAGAACTTGGTGACGTCAACACACCAGCCAGGTCGGTGTGTGCGGTACACCAGCCAATCCACTTCCCCTTGTAACCGAAATCGGGGACGCGGATTTCTGCGAAAGCCTTTCGCAGGAAGTTCCTGCGCAATGATTTGGATGGGGCCCACTGTGATGTTTGTTAGAAATTCAACCCGTCCATCGTTTTTGAGATCATTTTAGGACATGAGACCGAAAATGATTAGGATCCAAACTCAGTGGGCCATACTAGATGAAACAGCGGGGAAAGGAATTCTACCGTTAAAACCTTCCAGGATCCACCCTGATGTTTAAATTCCATCCAAACCGTTTATAAGGTCATTTTCACTGAGATAAAGTGAAAAATCTTAGAAATTAAACCGACACAAAACTTTTGTAGCCATATAAATGTTTCAACAGTGGTCACTAAATCTCCACTGTTCCTCTCGTATGGCCCACTTGAGTTTTTTATCCTTCTCAGTTTTGGTCACATATCCTAAAATGAACTCAAAAAATGGATGGACGGAGTGGCTTTCTCAAACCATAGTAGTGCCCCCACACAAATTCTGCGCAGGAACTTCATGCGAAAGGCTTTCGCAGGAAATCCGCCCTCTTATAGTACTGCGTAAACTCTGTTGGGTCCACCGTGAATGTTTCTGGTATATCCACGCCGTCCATCCATTTTTCCATCTTATTTTAGGGGGTTGAGGCAAAAATTTAAGCATACCCAAAGATCAAGTGGACCATACAATGGAAACAGTTGAAATAATGATTTCCACCCGTTGAACCTTTATAGGGCCCGCAGTGATGTTTATTTCTCATCCAACCTGTTCATAAGATCACACAAACATGGATGAAGGGAAAAGACAAATACAAGCTTGATCCAAAACTTCTGTGGCCGCCAAGAAATTTTCAATGGTAGATGTTCAATTCACACTGTTTCCTATGGTGTGGTCCAATTGAGGTTTGGATATATTTCATTTTTGGGCTCAAGCCCTAAAATTATCCGGTAAAATGTATGGACGGAGTGGATAAAATACTTAAATCACGGTGGACCCCACAGAGTTTACTCAGTATTAGCCTACTGAGTTACTCAGTACGCAATCCACGTTGTAACCGGCGAGAGACGAGAGAGGGGTACGCGGATTTCTTTGGACTCCTCACAGGGAGAACTCAAAGCTCCCATCATCGTCCCTCTCTCTCTCTCTCTCTCTCTCTCTCTCTCTGAAAAAATGAGAAGAATTCCATATCCACCCAAAACTCTACTTCTCACATCCAAACACCCCTTTCATTTCCTCAAATCCCTTCATTTCTCCTGTTCTCAACCACTACAGCAGCAGCACCAACAACAACAACTACAGCAAAACCTCAACGACCAGAACGACAACGATAACCAAATCGCCCTCAAAATTACCAATCTCCTCAACCACCACCCCAACTGGCACCATCTCCTTACCTCCTCTGACACCATCCCCGTTGCCGCCCTAACACCTCAAGTCGTCCGATCCATTCTCCTCCAAGACCATGTATCCGACCCCGAGCGCCTCCTTGAGTTCTTCTACTGGGTCCAATCTCAAATTGCTCTCCCCCAATCCATTGATTCGTTCTCAATCCTTGCTGTCCGCCTCTGCAATTCCGATCTGTTGGGCCCCGCCAATGGCCTTCTCGAAAGAATGATAACAACCCATCTGCACCCTCCGGCCTCGGATGCAAGTATGATATCGGATTCGATTGCCAGTAGCTATCAAAGCTGTAACGGGTCGAATCCGGCTGTTTTCGATGTGCTAATCGATACATGTAGAAAGGCGGGTAGGTTGCGAGAGGCCGTTGAAATATTTTTGGGATTGAAAAACAGAGGAATTACTGTTAGTCTGCGGTGTTTTAATTCTACGCTGAGTGATCTGTTGAAGGTGAATGGGATGGATTTGTTTTGGAAGGTGTATGGGTGCATGTCGGAGGTGGGAATTACACCAGATGTTTATACGTATACATCTTTGGTGGGTGCACATTGCAAATCTGGGAATGTTGGTGAGGCGAAGCGGGTGTTTGTTGAAATGACCGAGAAGGGTTGTAGGCCAAATGCTGTTACATATAACGTGCTTATTGCAGGATTGTGTCGAGCAGGCAGTCTTCATGAAGCTTTCCAGCTGAAAAGGGAGATGCGTGAGAATGGTCTGATGGCAGATAGCTTTACGTATGCTACACTCGTGAATGGGCTGTGCAAGGAACGGAGGTCAAGAGAGGCAAAATTGTTGGTGGCGGAGATGTGGGAGATGGGATTGAAGCCAAATTTCGTTGCCTACACAGCTTTGATTGATGGGGTGATGAAAGAAGGTGATGTGGATGAGGCTTTTAGAGTGAGGGATGATATGTTTGTTCACGGAATTCAGTTGAATGTCACTGGGTATAATACACTCATTCGCGGTGTAAGGTCGGCAAGATGGAGAAGGCCCACCAGCTCTTGAATGAGATGGTTGGGATGGGGTGGAAGCCAAATGCAATGACATATGGTTCAGTTATTGAGGGTTATTTGAAAGAGAAGGACACCGATAATGCTTTTGAGATGTTTGATGAAATGAAGAGAAATGTATTGCCTACGGTTGTTACATATAGCTTATTGATTAATGGGCTTTGTCATCGTGGAGATTTGCACCGAGCAAACAGTTTATTGGAGGAGATGGTTGCGAGGGGTCTCAAACCGAATGTTGTTATCTATACGGCGCTTATAACTGGTTACTGTAGGGAAGGTAGAGTTGAAGATGCATGCAAGGTTTTGAAGAGGATGTTGGAGAGAGGTGTCGTTCCAGATGTGTTTTGCTACAATTCTCTTATAAGCTGGATTATGCAAGGTGGGAAAGATGGAAGATGCCAGTATGTACTTGGTGGAAATGAAGGAGAGGGGACTGATTCCAAATGCGTTTACATATGGGGCTTTCATACGGGGGCATGGTAAGGCTGGGGAAATGCACAAGGCGGACGGATATTTCAAGGAGATGCTTGGCTGCGGTTTGGCGCCGGATGTTGTTGTTTATACTGTTCTTATCGACAGGCATTGCAAAGCTGATAACGTAAAAGAAGCCTTCTCAATATTTCATGCTATGCTTGGAAGAGGGGTGCTTCCAGATGTGCAGACTTACAGTGTGCTCATCCACGGACTTTCGAAGGCTGGGAAGTTGGAAGAGGCTATTCGGGTCTTTTCGGAACTTCAGGAGAAGGGTTTGGAACCTGATGCTTTTGCTTACAGTGGTTTAATATTTGGGTTTTGTAGGCAAGGTGAGATGGAGAAAGCTTTCCGGCTTCTTGATGAGATGTTCAATAAAAAAAATAGAGCCAAATATTGTTACGTATAATGCTATGATTGACGGATTATGCAAGACGGGTGACGTCAGGAGGGCGAGAGAATTGTTCAATGTCATCATGGAAAAGGGTTTGGCACCGACTAGTGTGACTTACACTATAATGATCAATGGGTATTGCAAATCGGGAAATGTAACGGAGGCGTTCCGCTTATATGATGAAATGCTGTCGAGGGGACTGTTGCCAGATATCTTTGTGTATAATACTCTTATCGATGGATGCTGCAAGGAAGGAAACTTGGAGAATGCTCAGGACTTGTTTCACAAAATGGTGCAGGACGGCTTTGCGACAACCCTCTCCTTCAACACTTTAATCGACGGGTTTTGCAAGTCAGGCAAGCTTAAGGAAGCAAACGGATTGTTGGAAGATATGATAGAACAGCGGGTCATGCCCAATGAAGTGACATACACAATACTGATTGATGGGCTCATCAAGGAAGGGAAGTTGGAGGAGGCTACTCAGCTGTTCTTGGAGACGCAGGAAAAGAATCTGGTGCCAAATGCCATCACTTACACCTCGCTCATTGATGGGCAAAGCAGACGAGGAAACACCGCAGAAGCATTCGCACTATTCGAAGAGATGGTGGCTAAGGGCATTAAGCCAGATGAAGTGACATATGGTGTGATGATCCATACTCATTCTAGAGAGGGAAACTTCATTGAGGCCTTTCAGTTGAGGAACGAGATCTTGGGGGAAGGCATGTCGATGAGCGGTAGTGCATACAATTCACCGATAGATGCCCTTTGCAAGAAGGGTGATTTTCATGAAGCGTTGAAGTTACTCATCGAAATGGTGGAGCGAGGAATTAGAGCTGATGTTGCAACATGCAGTGCTCTAATCCACGGATTACGGAGTGAATGTAATATCAATGAGGCTAAAGTTCTTCTAGAGAGTATGATAAACAAGGGCTGGGTGCCCAGTAATACTACTTTGAGTGACTTGGTCCCTGGGAGCCAAAAACTGGAGAGTGCAGAGGAAGACAGTGACCTTTAATGCTAGGGCAGCAGAGGGGGTTGTTTTTTAGCATAACAAGCTGCTCAAGAGAAGTACTTCAGCAGCCTGCTCAGGTTTAGAACGTAAATCCGCTGGGCTGAGAAGGGACATCGAGAAGACTAAAATCACTTAAGAGTTTGTTTTTTGGAAGGAGGCTGCCAAGGCTATTCGTGCATCCTACAATCCCGACACTTGCCAGTGTTGCACATGTTTGATCCCGGGAGTTCACATGGCTCAAATATCATGTGGGAGATGCACACGTCGAATTTGGAGAATGGCTTAAGCCTTTTTAACAGTACTTTATACACATGAGGCCCATCTAATGGGTGGACTGACCTGACTTTTGGGACATGAAACATACATGGATAGGCCCACCTGATGAATTGCCTGCATCTTGCACACATATTCCACACTGGCATGTGTGAGGAGAGTAGAATACAAAATTCTACTCTTGTAAGCATGTCCCATTGATTCGTTCTTCCTGAAGCTCCCTGCACCTTGGTGAAGTTCTCTCGTTGATGCTGATCTTAGATTACCAGAAGATCGGAATGCTGTTCACAAATCCTTCCGTATATCTAGGTGAATGCTTTCTTCTTTTTTGGATGTGGAATAGAAGGCACCAACAATATCATCTGTAGCTTCCTCAAATAATCAGTGAGTACCTCACCCACTGCTTTGCGTCGAATATTAATCGGCTTCCTGCAAAACAACAGGATTAACAGCTGGAAAAGGTTTCGATGACTGACTCTTGTACATCATCTGTATGTAGGAAGAGCTTCCCTAACTTATTTCGATTGTCTTAGTCATTCATTGGTCGACTCATTCTACCAATTAGCAAATGCTTGGATTTCTTTAGCATGCCAAAAAACGGAGCTGTCATGTAATCAACTTATGAATTCAGGCCATTATTTAAAGAAAGCCATCATATGTGAGTATTCTTTTTGTAACAGACATGTCATAAAGGGTCATATTGTGCCACAATTGGCATGAATGGTTGTGATCTTTGGAATTTTCTGTATCTTTCTGTATTTAATTTGGTAAGCTACCATTTGTGTATGTATGGTAGATGCTAATGTCCTCACTTTCATGGGGATGCTAGTGACATCCCAAAGCTTTTGAATGATATCCGATATGCCTAATCATCAATCAGACGGTCCATTCAGTACCACCATGACCAAGCCATGGTTCAAGAATCACGCCGATCACATGACCCTAACCCTTTGAATTGGGCCAATTTGTTACAATAGTCCGTTTTTACAGGCCATAGATTACATGGTTAAAAGCATGAAACCAGAGTGCTACTGTGACATCATAAGCAATAAAAAGTGGGATCTATTGAATAGATTCTTCAAGGTGATGATTGGACCCATCTTGTTCTCCACTCAATCTTGACGGTCCATTTTCAATGCTACTGATCATATTATTGGTTTGGTTTGTTTTTTTTGTTTTTTTTTTTCACCACGGCTTGCCCTAGTTATATGAATAAATGGACAGTAAAAATTGATGATTGGTTGTCCCATTTATCATTTACTAGTTTTGGGGATGTTGCTAACATCCCCACCTTCATAGGGACAGTAGCATCCATGCACAAACATGCACACACCTGTCAAAAATACATTATAGGCACTAGCCGAACCATGTTTCCTTTGTTTCTCCATGATGATCTTATTTATTATTATTATTTTTGAAAGATGAATCTTCTAGGAACTGTTCTATAGAGGTTCTCTTAATTCATTAGACCTTTTTCAGAGATTGAAATACCCCATGCCTTGGAGAACTGGAGTAGCAAACGTTTATCATCATCCTTTCTATTTAACTTTCACCTTTTTTCGGCAAGTGCAGGGGCTCTGAAGAGTCACTGTGGTATATAGGTTTTATCCATACCGTCCATCCATATTTTCATATCATTTTAGGGTCTAAGCCCAAAAAGGAGGCAAGCTCAAGGCTCCAGTGGATCATAGGCACGACATGAGTCTGTTTAGTATATTGGATCCAAGCCATTTAGCTGAAAATTGGATGTGCAATCATAGGCACGACATGAGTCTGTTTGGTATTTATCAGGTCCGCGACAGTCCTAGGGAACATGGTTTGACTATGGATTAGGCCCAAATCAGCGCTATTGGGCCAGGCTTGGGCTGACCCGAACTCATTCTATTGATGCTTCTGCAAAAGTATCCAAGAATTACTCAGTCACTCCTTCACATCTTAAAAATAGTTGGATCTCTGCCTTATTTGAATTAAGGGTCCTAATTTGACTAAAAAACACCCATTTCACTCCACTAAAAAAATGATTGTTTTTTTTTTTTTTTTCCAGAGCAAGCAACTGAATTTATTTCATTCCACTCAAATTATTCCAAATAATACATCCTATAGTCTACAGGCCTGGATCTGCTGAATAACTCCCTCGGGAATCGAGCTTTATCATGCTGACTAGGGATGACGTTCACCTTGCATTGGCCTTTTTACTATTTTCAATGACTTCAATGCGCCCTTGTTTTCCCCACTTCAGGGAGCTCCTTAGGTTTCTAAGAAATCATTCCTCTGTCTTATCTCATTCTATCCTCATTATCTTGAAAAAAAATTCTTGTAGCCCCCTCCAAATGGATGGAATTATCCAGCCAAACAATGGTTCCATAGGACCCCAACCCTAGGATGGTTGGAATCTATTGCCCAAGCCTCCAACAAATCTTAAAATGATTTAGACTCTTTTTTTGGGTAGTTCACCCTGCAAAAATATGGGTTTACCTTAGTCCTGATTTGGTGGTCCCCATACTTCTCACATTAGGTTCCCATCAGTAAAGCTTTGGTTTCTTCCAAAAGCAGCCAACAACATACCCATCTCCCAACTTGCACTTGGTGCTTTTTTCTGTTTTCGCTGTTTCGCTTTTTAGCCTTTGGGCTTTTTAATAATATTTCAGCAATCTTTTAAAAAAAAATTTTAAAAATAAAAAAAAATAAAGTGGGTCCTGGGAAGGTTTCAATGGTGGGTGCCATTAACCATCAAGGTGGGCCTTGGGAAGGTTTCAATGGTGGGTGCCATTATCACCACTGCTTCCTGTGGTGTGGTCCGCTTGAGCCTTAGATATGCCTCATTTTTTGGGCTTAGACCCTAAATCCCATACATCACAGTGGCCCCTCAGAGCCCCTGCCTGTGCCAATCTCAGAATGGGCAGGGGTAGTATCCAAACCGCTTCCCTTTCCTACACATAATTCACATATTGTTCATCACCATATTTCTCTTGAGATTGTCAAGAGTTAATGGCAGTCGATACAAAAGCTTGAACCCTTGCGGAGGGATCAGGATTCAATTTTCTTCAGTTGTCCTGTTTGGTCAGCTGATTTGAGCGCCACACCTGGAGTATTCTATTTGCGTTATCTGTTTTTCTTTTGTTGCTATTTTTGAGTGAAGCAGAGTGACAAGTGGGTCACTTATTGCCTCTGTCTTGCCTTTCTTATCTCTGTTTCTTGGCGTGTTTAATAAAATGATCTTCTCCAATTTGAATTCTAAGGTAGGCAGTTCCAATTTGATCACTTCCTATTCATTGAATTCAATTATCACAATTCAATTTGAAGGAATCATTTGCTTCTGGGTCCTTACTATCTGCAATAATCTAGAAATATTTAAATTTCTGTGTTATTTTATTTTGCATGTTTACAATAAATGGTTGTTTTATTGTAGTGCGTTTGGCAGGATATTCAATGATCCTAAATCCTGCTCTTATTCCAACAGAGGTAGTTTCTGTTCTGATTGGATGCAATTGCTGCCAAATGTGATAGATAGATAGCGGAATTACGTTGGTTCTTCCATAATATCTGGGCCACCAAACACACCTGGAGACCACCTCAGTGTATGCGTAGTGAATATCCACGCCGTCAAACAGGTGGGCAGAGGATTGTTTCACAGTGTAATTTTTGTTAGTTGCATGTCAAAGTTATGGGCCACCTGATGTAAGGTTCGGATTATCTGACCAATCTATCCACGGGCATTGATCTGGCCCTCCAAGTGTGCATGTGACACAGGCAAGTTTCTCCTTCATTTACACGATGATAAGTGCTGTTATGTAACTTGAACTCCATCCCTACTGCACGTGAAACACTTTCCACTCGTTGCGACTGGAAGTATTGATCAGGTGGGCCATTATCTAGATGGGCCATAGGGAAAAACTATAGTGAACTGATAACTTCAGACCATCCATCCAGATGTAAGTTTTGCCCTGTCCAAATCGACCCATTAGCTTTGTATCAACGGTCCATCATTATATCTGCTGCACAGATAACTACACAGTCCACCCCTTTGGTTGGTGGCCCTGATCACCACATGTTCAACTTGGACACTTCGATTCTAACTGTCTATTTTGAAATGGGCAGTGACTGACAAATGGTTGGAATTGATGAATGATGGTGGCCCCAACTATAAAATTTTCATCTACCCTTCCAAAAAAAAAGGCAAAAAAAAGAGAAAGAAACTGCCCTTTTAATAGTGTTCTGAGAATCATCTTCCACAATCTGTACCTCACCAAGGTTTTCATAGTATGGAAATGGATCACACTTTGTTGTTGCCATTTTAAATGCATCTACTGTTTCAGGATGCATATGGACGTTCAATCACTGTGGAGCACAATTATTGTTTACAGCAACGTGGAACTGAGCAATTTAAATATTCATCTGAATAGAAACATTAATCCTTTTTGTCATCATTGCAATTACTCTTGTTTCATCCAACTTAAAATGAATCTGATAAGAATTTGCAGCTGGTTATTTTCTCCAAATAAAGCCTCACCTGTTGAAACTTAACTAGTGCAATCTATGTCAATAATATATCAAACAGAAATGATAGAGAGAGAGAAAAGAAGAAGAAGAAATAAACTTATATATGTGCATATAATTGTGTATAATCCATACTCATTTCCAATATTTTAGAATCATAATTGCAATGATGTCCATTGTTTCTAACTAGTTGTATGTGAGCACTCTGTCCTGCAATGCTAAACTCCTATGTGATTATCAAGATTTGTCATCCCTCTACATGATGAAATTTTCATTTGATGGGACCTAATGGATGGCCTGAGGCTGAGGGACCTCAGTCGAAGGGGCTGAAGAATCAATAGGTAGTTTTTTGTTCGGATTCATTTATGTGTGATCTTTTATATACATATTTATGTTTATTACATTTCACTAGCCATTTATTAAATACTCTTCAAATATTTTCTTGTGCATTTAATAGCCATGCTTAATTTGTTGCTAGCTATGGGTTTTGTGATCCCTTCGTTTTTTGTAGTTCACCATCATTGAATAGTTGGTCCCTAATTGTTTTTTTCAAGTCAAGTCATATTTATGTGTATTTTATGTGTTTGACAATCAAAAGAATCCAAGAGCTGACTCTCTTTTGCATGCTGAGATCAATCTAAGGCCATGACAATGCCAAGAACAACCACCTAGTGACTTCTCTATTGCTCAGTTCCTGTTTCTGGAGCGACTACTTGTTGTCCATGGGCACTAGTGCTATAAGAGGATTACCCATGCATGCTGAGATCAATCTAAGGCCATGACAATGCCAAGAACAACCAACTATTGACTTCTCTATTGCTCAGTTCCGGTTTCTGGAGCGACTACTTGTCGTCCATGGGCACTGGTGTTATAAGAGGATTACCCAAATGGTAAGAACTACAGAATCCCTTCTTTCTCTACTTTCACTCAACACAAAGTTGTATATTTATATGGGTTACATGGCTAATTTGTACTCGTGGAAACTACATTGCATTCAGATTTGCTATTTCTTTTATAAGAATATTTTATTTTGCAGTGATTTTATTTTGCAGTTTAAACTTAATACCTAACTTTTTTGAGTTCTTTGCCGAACTCAACTTGTTGCTACATTGTTCTCATTTTCGTGAGGGTTTTTGTTCTTTATATTACTAGTGATCAAAGGTAAAGTTGAGGATGTTGAATTGCCTAAGAAAGCAGACATTCTGATTTCTGGGGCTATATGATTCAGAAAGGTGTTGTAGGGAGCACAGATCCATTGCCAAAATATCATATCTGAGGCAACATGATTGTAGGAAATGAGATCTGGATCTGTACATGGAAAGGCTTGGACGTTGGTTGCTTGGGAGTGAAGAAAGAAAGAGGGAGGGAGAGAGGAATGGGATGGAGTGATGGATGGGAGAGAGGGATGGGTGAAGTGATGGAAAGTTTGACTTTTGGGGTTACTTCTGTACTCGGGGATGGGATAGAGTAATGAGTTGAGTGATGGGTGTACTTTGACAAGTGAGGTGATTGATGTGATGTTTTGGGTAGAGATTTTCTTAGGTTTACAAAGCGCGGTATTTCTTCAAAATATGCGCGGGCCCCACATCTCCTGGCCCGGGTAATGCATTGGTGCGCGAGACGCGGCGACAGCGCTGTCGTAAGGGTATAAGTCTTAGGTCGAGCAGACTCTAGAATACGGGATACGACTCAGGGTTGCGCGCAACTGCTATCTAAGCATCGCGGGTCGCCGAAATTCGACCGGGAGGACCGCAGAAGCCTACGAAACGGTACGGTCTCACATTTAGGCCCTACACAAAAGCCAAGGTCCTACACAAGAACCTAGGATTTAGGCCCTACACAAAGGCCAGGGTCCTACACAAGAACCTAGTCAAGTTTGGGTTTGTAAACTCTTACACTCAAACCTACACAATGAAGGAATGTACATGAACTCTACAAATTACAACTTCTTGGATTGAGCCCCGTTGACGTGCCTTCTTGGGTAGCTTGATCGTCGTTACCCCGTGCTTCAATTAGCTTCCCGTTACTCCCCCTATCATTTTGTAATTGCTTCACAAAGGCTTAGCTCCACGATCAAACACCTTGCATGTAATGTTCCTATCTGGTGACCAAGGTGATGGGAGGTTTGGTTGAATCTCTTATAATTAATGGAAAATTAAGATGCCTAGGGGATTCACCCGGATGGACACTCTAGAGTTTGATAGACACTTTGGATTTACCAATAAACATGGTGTCTATACTCTAAAGAAGGCTTGAGATCATGATCTTCTTAAAGAGGAGCTTGGAATGCTTATTAGAGTGAAGATTCACTAAGAAGAGAGCATGAATCTCATTTAGATAGAGTTTAGGATATTTGGTAGAGCTTGAGATGCACCAGGGTCTCTAAAATGCCAAAATTCATCATCTCTGCAAAGATCTAGATGTTAGTTTTATAGAAAAAAAGCTCCAACGGATCTTTAACGGATAGTTTTCGGTTGCACTGAGTGATTCTTTAATCACACCGAAATATCTTCGGTCGCACCGAATTATGGTTCGGTCGAACCGAATTCTGACCGAAAGTTGTCAGACAGTGGTCACTTTCGGTCGAACTGAGCTTATCCTTCAGTCAGACCGAACTTGACCTTCGGCTAGACCGAGTCCAGCCGAAGGTGGGACCGAATTTTTATTTTTATTTTGTTGTACTATTTTGGTCAGATTCGGTTGGACCGAAGCCACCCTTCGGTCGCACCAAGTCTAGTTGAAGGCTTGTTTGGCTGGAGTGAATTAGCATGTTTTCAAGTCTAAGTTTACCGTCTCATTTTGGCTAGTTTCGGTGGGACCAAAGGTTGCTGAATTTTTGGTAATTGTTTTAGCAACTTGAAACCTCTTGAGCCAATATAAGAGTATAAGTTTTAGGCTCTTAGGGTTTCTGAGATGATCAATAAAGGTATTGCTAATTGGGTCCCTAAGATCATTTAAAGGTAATTGTTTCAGCAACTTGAAACCTCTTGAGCCAATATAAGAGTATAAGTTTTAGGCTCTTAGGGTTTCTGAGATGATCAATAAAGGTATTACTAATTGGGTCCCTAAGATCATTTAAAGGTAGGTTGTTTTTGGTCTATGGTTAGGGTCACCAAGGCGCTACTTTTACATGTTCAATGCTCCTTGATGTTTCAGCGTCGCTTGTATCTTCGGTCTTCACTTTCCAATGGCTCATCCGACATGTGACACAAGGACTCACGTTATTAACAAATATGCTGCATAAATTAGTGCACTTACAACATCGGCTCCTCACGTAGCCTACACATACAAATCTAATAACTGGATGTAAGGCATGAGTAAGATACATATACCAAGGTGGGGTCCACTGGGAATGACCTGAATGGACACCCACATGCGCAATATGTATGCCACTAGGCTATCAATCTATTGGGCACATGGCCCACTGATGATATTCCAAAACGATTAGATTATTATTAGCATTAATAGGATGATCTGCACCGTTTAAACATTGCCGATATAATTGACAGTTATAAATTGGTAGGATGTGATCCTGTACTTATGACCCATCTAAGTCTTGAGATTTCATCATTTCAGGCAAAGTACATACCTCAACGGATTAATACAACCATAGTGTTAACATTACATACATAAACTAATTAAGGATTTTAATTTAATTACAAACACTTGCAAATGCGCATTCGTTAAACTTACGGCCCGTTTGGCCGGGCGGATTGGATGGTATTGGAAGGGATTGGAAGTTAAATCCCGGGATTGGCCGGGGCGTGCCAAATAGACCGGGTGATCTGATCCCAATCCCATGGATCTTAAGACAATCCACTGACAACACCATCATTACCTTTAAATCCCATCCAATCTACCCTAATCGGTTCAATACGTGTTTGGTTTGAGGGATTGGAAGGGATGGTAAGGTTTAATCTCGAGATTGGCCGGGCATGCCAAATAGACTCGATATAGCAATCCCATGGATCATAAGACAATCCACTAACAACACCATCATTACCTTGAAATCCATGCCATCCACCCTAATACCATTCAATCCCTTCCAATCCACCCGCCAAACGGGCCCTTACACTACACCAAAATCGCTGAACTGGTACGCTTGGCATTTTGGTTCAGAAACGGCTTTAAGCCGTTTACGATTTGAAACGGTAGTGAACCGTACTGCAATAGTTGCTTTTGTACGTTATTAGTTTCACTGTTTTGCTGGTCTGTCTCGATTGAGTATTGGATCTTCTTATTTCTTATTATTATGGTTTATTATATTATTTTGAAACAGATGGACGGAATGGATTCTATTAAAACCCTCTAAGTGGACCCCACATGGCCCAAGAGTCACATTTATGTATTTCTGCCGCAGACTATGGGATTATTTTTATCGCCAAAATGCCCTAAACCCTCCAGAACGCCCAAAAAGCCAAAACCCGATCTCCATCTCCCTCTCCCGATCTCACCCTCTTTCGATCTCCCTCTCCCGATCTCAACCCTCTCTTTCGATCTCCCTCTTCCGATCTCAACCCTCTCTCTCGATCTCCCTCTCTCGATCTCCTCTCCCTGCAACATCCATCGAGGAGCTACCCGCTTCAGGTTCACCACCGAGGAGCTTCCATCGAATCGAAATCGCTATTACCTTCGAACGTTGATTGCCTCGAAGGGTTCGAGAAATGGTTCCACATCAACGGTAGCAATCCCAATGTGATCGTGGGGGCCCTTGTAGGTGGGCCCAATCGGCAAGATGACTACGCCGATCAACAGCGGAACTACGAACAGACGGAGCCATCCATCGCCTGCAATGCTCCTCTTGTGGGCCTTTTTGCTAAGCTGAAGGGCATTTTGGGAAGTCCAGGTGAGTGTCCGTACGGTCTACTTAGTGGGAGGAAGATTTTTTGGGGGTAAAACGGTCATTTTTGTTAGGGACGAAATGACCGTTTTGCCTATACACTTTTATTTTGATTCCAGAAGCAGCAAGGGCAAAATGGTCTTTTAACTCGTCAAATTGTCAATGTCAACGAACTGCAGTAAGTGCAAGTTCAAGGGAAACAATCACATATTCTGCTGAACTGCAGTAGGTGCAGCCCCATAACTGCAGCAGGTGGAATCCCCTATTGCAGTGAAGGTCAGGAAAAACCTTATTTGAACCATATTCACGAAATAGGTGTCTATATCTATCTTAAAGTGATTGATTTCGAGTATGATATTGTTTCCCATTTATGTATTATCATGATTTAATTCATTTTTCACCTGTGGATCTCCCTGCTATCACATCTTCTTCACTACAGCAAAATTTGATGCATCAACAGTCTGCTCAGCATGCACTGATGTCAGCTGAGCGAAAGATGCAGGTGCTCATGACATCACTATTCAGCATGTACCCTTACTACATTCCAAGATTATTGATATTTAGTTCCTCTCTTTGTTCTCGAAATTAAAATTTGTTATTATTTATAATGCAGATGCTGGCCAGGTGAAAGCAGAAGCCCAACAGCAACAACAAAATTCATCTAATGATTTGAACATTGAACCTGCTACTAATTTTGGAGTAAATAAGAGTCTCATGAATGAGGTTGTGTCCTTTCCTTCCACAATAATTCATTTTCCTATTTTTTGTTCAAATCATCAAGATAATTATCTTGATGATCAGAAAAATGCAATCTTCTTTCATAAATAAAAACTTTGTTTTAGTGTCTTACCTTATCAGGATTGAGCCAGTTGCTTCCATGTATTTTCTTATTGGTAACTTTGCATATGCTCCAGATTTCAAAATATAGTGTGGATGGCCTTGTTTCGATAAGTATTGTTAAGCTAAAGCTACGGAAGCAGAAGCTACTTGCTTTCTTGCAAGGTGCACCTATTTTACATTTTTTCCCAACTCTAACGTGATGTTTTCTGTGCATCCTCAAACTGACAGTGGTGTTCCTTATAAAGGAACCCTTGTAAAACAGGGTTCATATTATACGGATTACATTTTTTTCCCAACTCCGATGTGATGTTATATTATAAAGGAAGAAGAAGATGAGTGTGAATCCAGTCCCTTCTTCGAACTCCCATAGCCATTAGCCAGCTTGATGGGCAGATTTCTCAGCTCATGCAGCACAAGCCCCTCTCCGAGCAAGAGGTCTCTCTCTCCCTCTATCACTGTTCTCCAGGTAGAGACGGCAGAGACTGTAACGTGCATGAATGAACCAGGTTGGATCCCTGGATGTCTTACTCTTGCTTTGTAAACCTCACTTGGTAATTTTTAAAAAAAAAAAAAAAAAAAAAAAGTGCTCATCTGGTTCAGGCCAAGGCTCTTGAGTGGGATTTGGAATGGTTCAGGCCCATCTCAGCTTGGAAGGTGGGCAGGTAGCTGAAAGCCCTACCAACTGTCATCCATGATTTGCCAGTAAACTCCAAATGCTACCTCAAAAACGGAAGAATAGTTCTCTTATATGTTTGAATATTTTCAAATCTTTCATGATTCCACAGGCAATTATTCATCCAGAAGCAATCATTTTTAAATATTTGATTTGTTAGCTAGTATAGGCAACCTTTATTGGGGTATGTAATGCATCATGAATGCCATGAAGTTGGAAGTTGCTATATCTTGTACATTCTGGATTTGTTTTTTTAAAATCAATTAGCAATAAATGATAACTAACACTAATTTCTGAACTAAATATTACATGAGTCAGTTCTTATGAAGATTCCATCAAAGAGCCATCTTTATGTACCGGTTTCTGCATATCTCAACCTAAGTATTTCAGAGGCACCGGCCTGGATAATTCCACAAGTTCGTTGACAGTACTTGGAGTTGTCAAGCATTTTAAGATATTTCACGTAATTACTTTAATACTGGACTGTGTTACATGAATTGCATATGCTTTCTCATTACAAGTCTCTACTTGGGGTTTATATCTCTTGTTGGCTCATATTCTCCATGTTCTTTGATGATACACGTTGAGTCATCATTCCATCTAAACCCACTTTGAGTAGATCTGTCATGATATGGTATTGTTTTTTCAAAGTTTTGATTCTACAAGTTGATTCAGATAGCCACATCGCAAAAATCTTAGTGATCGGATGATTCTAACCATCTAATCATGGCCTATGAAAGATGGACGGTTAATATTGTTTATGGAAGTAGGTCCAGTCAAGAATTTGAACCATGAGTTAGGCGGGGACCATCACAGATTGGTTGTAACAGTTCTAAGAATCACTTTGATTAGATGATCCTAACCATCCCATCCATGGATTGGTTGTAACTAGAGATTTAATTGGTAATGTCTTGATTTTATTAGCGATGATTCTCGGCGCATTTGAGGTGTTTGATGAGAGAGTTTATACATGCATCATCAAGCCACTACATAGCTTCCCTTGTGCAAAATTCAGGCCATCTGCTCAAGCCGATATGCCATACATCTATGTTAATTGCTCACTGTCCATTTCGTTTGCATACAGTTGGCTCACCTGACTTGCATGTGACCTGATTCTTATACCAAGGTGTAAGTTGCAAGTCATCTTGATGAGTGGTATCAAGATCACCTGCAACTTTTGGTGTAGTGTATATATATATTTTTCATTTCAGGTGATCTTGATTAGTGGTATCAGTAGCCATGCTCTGGAGGAGCTGTGTTCTACGATGACAGGAGACCCCATCATAATAATATCTTCGGGTTTGCAATTCTCAGGAAAGATCGTTCCTTCATGGCAATTGGAGGCCCATGGAATGCAGCTCTAGATGGTGGAGATCCCTTGGTTGATGATTCCTCCTTGGTTCAGTCAGCTCTTAGGTGCTTACTGCTACTATTTTTGTATCTTCTAATCCATCCAAAAAAAAAAAAAAAACAGAACCCATAATAAATTTGTCTTTAGGTTCTTGAATTTCAAAATATACAGATGGTATTTTGTTCACTAAAATCTAGAGTTGATTTCTTTGACAGACATGTGAAAGATTTAACCCAACTTGTTCTGCAAAATTCCCAGTACTGGAATCGGTTTCTTGAGGTAGTCTTGGCTCCTTTTGTACTTTCTTAGTTCGTGTTTTTGTACTACATGACTATTGTGTGGTTGTGATTTTTGTTTAATGGAAGTTTCAGATCAAAATTTATGATTAATCATTAGAGGAATGATGATCTAATCTCATGCTAACTTGGTTGGAAGTTAGGGGTGAACAGATCATCTCAGGTATTTAAATGGTTCTGATTGATTTAGTGTACTTCTTTCTTGAGTTTATTTTGCTGCACTTGCAGCCAATCTAATGCCTACAACACCTTGTAGGCTTCCGCAGGTGTCTCGATCTTTCGACTCCATTAACCCTATAGCATGACAAGGCTCATAGAGACACGCATACAGCTGGAATGGGCAACTCCTTTGGATGTCAATTTTCCCTATTTTTCCACATCTGGCGACCTCATTTCAATATGGTGGTCTAAATACCTGTTTATGACTAGTGGAGCTATGATTCGGCTGAATAATGTATCCTAAGCAATTTTGTCTTTCATTTAAGTGCTAATGGGGGCCACATTAACTCCCAAGCTACTTGTGAATCTGATGGCACTGATCATTTGGCTGTTGGCTTGTGTTGCAGTACAACTGACAATCTTTATCTAGTAGATGTAATGTGATTTTTTTTTCTACAAGATTTCAATTGTAGCATTTAGAGGCAAGGAAAGACTACAAGTTTTGAGGGATTCCTTTCGGCATTCAAGTAGAACTGACAATCTCTATCTAGTAGTTCTACGTTGGATTAACAATGAGGATTATGGGGGAGTCATAGTTCACGAAGATGCAATGTGAATCGTTTATACAAGATTTAATCAGTAATTATGATATTTGCAAGTTCTCTGCATTTTTATTTTGGTCTGCTGATACTTCTCTGTCAGCTGCCTGAAGAACGGAAACTAGACTTGCTAAAGAACCTTGCGGAATGTTCACCTTATACCACACCACAGGATTCACGCCAGCTGCTTCCATCTGTTGTTCGGCTGTTAAAGTACATATTTGCACACAGTCTAGACTGTGGTGCCTCTTCTAAAATCTCTCATCAAGAATGTGCATGTTATAATCTGCCCTTGCTCGTGCACATGCAAGGATACTTTTCATAGGAAGGTCCTTATGTAGTAGTGGAACTTGGATTTCCTTATGATTTTTGGTTTTGACTATGTGCTGTATAGAGAAAAAGGTCCTTCGTTGTGCATCTGTTCTCCCTGGTCTGGTGATAGTTGACTTGGTTGCTGGAAGAAGTTGCAGTGCAACCTTAGTTCTTCCATTTGTCTGGTTTAAAATGTTCCACCAGTAAGGAGCACGTATTTTGTGCTCCTGTTATGTTTCTGATTTTTGTCTTGTATTGGAATTTCCACAGACAAGGCAATAAAGATCTCTGTTCTTAACAGAGCTGAAGCAGAGACTGCTGCTTCCTTAGGGTGAGGCTGCACTGGCTGGGACTCGATACAACGTGCCGCTAATAAACTCCCTTGTGCTTTATGTAGGAATGCAGGTAACTTCTTTTGCGCCATTAGTTAGCTAGGTTAGGCAAGATTTCTTGGCAATCACATGCTTTGCTGCTGTTTTTTTCCTTGCTCTGCTGCTTTTAGGCTTTGCCATTTGGTTTTTCAGCAATTGTGCTCTCAGGTTTGGCTAAATTTTCAATTCAAGCTAAAATTAGCTGCCTTTGTTGAATCTCTGATCACTTCCTTGTCAAAGGTTTTTCAACCCTTGGAGTGGAGAACTACAACAGGCACTTACATTCTTTTAACATCTAGGTCCATCTATAAAATGAGATTCATAGTTGATTGATCCATTGTATGGAAATTGATTAGGTGGTGGCCTTAGATTCGAGTACTTTAAGACTGTTGCATCTGCTTTTGTAACCATTGGTGGTACCTGAACTAGTACCCAAAGCAAACTAAATGGACATGAATTAAAAATATGAAATGATACTAAATTCACTTTAGTTGCACCACTACTATCAAATATCAACAGACATTCAAGACATTTGCTCTATATGGATCGTGTGCGCCTTGGGTAAATAACTTGGCATTTCACAGCGATTGATTGATTCTAAGTTGTTTGGAATCTAATATGATTTGTGATATTTGGGATATTTTGATAAACATGATGCATAGGTGCAGTATATGCCTGTTGTTAATGTTTGGAGCAATCAATAGTTGTGAAGCTAGTTCCATTACATTAACTAGAATTCTTTGCTTGCTTTACTCCTATTTTCAGGAAATGGTGAAGGGGTGGGAAACTAATCTTCTCATTTGATGCAACAAAGAAAGCTCGCTTTGGTGTACTCCCACGATATGCAAAAGATGAGCTTCAAATCAGATGGTTTGAGCTCCCAAATTGCTGTCTTCCATAATGGCGAGTTTTTTTTTTTTTTAACAGACCAAAGTCTCGGGAAACATTTCAAGCTTACTATGCCTGATGTGCATTTTGCATCATAATCCTATATGTCATATCAAGCAGGGTTAATTGGCCTAGGCACTGAGGGGTCCCAGATGTGTGTTTCTAGTCTTTTGTATCATGCTCCCATTCTTCAATCTTGAGCATTAGTGGGGAGACTTCTTTTTCACTCAATTACCAATTAACTTCAATTTCTTTAGTTATTTATATTCTTAGGTGGGAAGCGCCTTGTTCCTATGGGTCTAGGAGATGATGATCAATGCATTGAGGAGGGAGCTTTACATGTTATCTCCGCAAAGCTATAATTTAAAGTGTAGTTTATTTTGTAAATTTGTTTTTGCAATGAAACATTTCAAGCACATTATTTTCTTATGTTTTTATTTGGATTAATCTCTAATTTGTTAGAATGTAATAAACTTGTGTTAATTTATTTACCTTGACACTAAATTTCGTGTGTTTATCAGGGTTTAAAATTGTTCTTAAAATTCCGACCGTTGGCAACAGTAATAGGCGTTCAGAAACGTCTCTAAAATTGACCTAAATGTGTGGGCACCAGAACGGTTTAAAACCGTTCCTAAAATTCCGTTTCTAAAAATTGAAACGGTACCCAAAACGGTTCTGAACCGTTCCTGTTTTTCTGCGACGCCTCATTTAGGAACGGTTTGAAACCGTTCCTGAAGCATTTACGAACGGTTTTAAACCGTTCCTAAATGACGATTTTGGTGTAGTGTTAGGATTATATGGATTTTGAATCCAGGGTACCAACATAGCCAAGGGATTCTAGAACCCAGGAATCTCAAGTCCAAGAGGGCCCCAAATCCAAGGGATCCGGAGTCAAGGGATCCCAAAACTAAGGATTTCCATGTCCAAGGCGATCCCAAGTCCAAAAAATCCCAGGTTAAAGGGGTCCCTACCCCCACAGTTTCTTGTGGTGCAGCCTACCTAAGATTTGGATTGGTCTGATATTTGGGCCCCTGGGGACCCAATCCACGCCCCTGGCTGGGAGTCTGCCTGCCTGGACGCTGGCAGCAGCGCTGTTGCTCCTGCTGGCTGTTTCGTTTTGTTTTTTTTTTTTTTTTTTTTTTTTTTTTTTATTTTTTTTATTTTAATATTCTTTTGTGATGCCCTATCAAGGTGGGCCCCATGATTGCGATCTACTCTGTTCACCGACTTGGCCATCTCGAGCGGGGTCCAATAGCTCATATAACTCCACAGGGGCCTGGGAAGGTTTCAACAGTCGTGCATTGTTTCCCTCATTGCAGTCCATTCAAGTATCCGATCTGCCTCATATTTCAGCCCATGGCATAAAATGGTCTGGAGAAACAAGTGAACGGTGTGAATTAAGCATATACATCAAGGTGGGTCCACGAATGGGACGCCTCCACCCCACCTTTGCATGGCCGAAGTGAGGGGTGCTCCCAGCACCACTGTCGCCTTCGGTGTGGTCTATTCAATGGTTGACTAAAATTTGAGCACTATATTTAACTTGAGCTGGAAAATAGATGGATGGTGAAGATCTAAGAAATAAAGCATGGTGGGTCCCACGAGTGGAAACCCACCTCAACCTTCCCATGCAAGGGCAGCTCTAACGTAGGGAATTTCCAGTCTCTTGCACCTTACGGTGTGGCCCACTAGAGATTTGGATCAGTGTCATTTTTGGGTCCAAAGGTAAAAATGATATGAGGAAGAGGATGGACGGCATGGATGGAAAATATAAATTAAGGTGGGTCCCACTCGCTCCTCCAAGTGGCACTTGCGGCTAGGCAGCTGCGTTCAGAGACACTGTTTGCATGTAGCAGCCACGACTGCTGTCTCTTTCTTTCTCTTGGTTCGTTTTAGGGGTGGTGGAGTCCACCTAGACAAATCCACTCCATTCATTAGATTGGCCAGGTCATTGTGGGCCAATGGGCTTTGGATCAAACCATTTTGGTGATTTCCCCATCCAAAACTATTATCCATATCAACATGTTAAATGGCAAATAAACATCACAGTGGACCACACAAGGTGGTCCACGTTGTGATAGCGTGCAGGGCACACTCTCCAATAGTGTGACCCACTTGTGGGCCCCACAACATCACAATTTAAAAGAAGAGGAAAGAAAGGAAAGGAAAGAAAAGCAAGGGAAGAAGATCCGGCCATCGGGGTGGCCCCCACCACTATGTGGTCCACCATACACACCATACATGATCAAGGTGGGTCCGCCCTTGTGTGCCCACAAAAATGGAAAAATCACAAGGAAATGGAGGGTTTTGATCCTCCTATGCACTCACAACGAAGGATGAATGGTTAGATCGGATTGAATCAGCGATTGGATGGCCCACCAAGCTCATTTCCATCCATAATCTCTCTTTTCTCTCATCTCTTCCTCTTAATCTCTTGATCTCTTATAATTCTCTCTCAAGCTCTCTCTTTTATCTTAAGCCATATTTCTAATCTTTTTTTTTTCTTTTCTTTCTTTCTCTCTTAATCTCTTCCTAATTCTCTCTAATCTTTTTTTTTTCTTAATCTCTTTCTACTCTCTTTCTAGCAAATGGTATAAATGAGAGAGAGTTAAGAGATTTTGTGGTAGAAATTTTAGAATAGGAAGGGAAAAAAAGAAGAAGATGGAGTGGTAGAATGGGGAGAGAAAAAAGGAAAGAGGGATGGCTAGGCATGGGTTGCATGATGGGAGGCATGGGTTGTTTGACTAACAGGGAGAGAGAAACGAAGGGTTGATTGATTGATAGATAAATTGATTGATTTGACAAAATTGAGATTTGTGCCAGTGGGAGCCCGTATGCATTGCGTGGCCCACTTCGGAATGTGTCTAAAACTGTAACTTATTATCTAGGGATCACAATGGGGTAAACCATGTGGTGTTGGAATCGTAGCGCCAGTGCGGTTACTATGGTACAAGTCTTGAGGTGTTGTAGTACTGAAATAAGGTCACAATAAAAAATCGTTGATCTAGTCCGCTAGGAACATACCGGTATCAAAGTTGAAGCATACGGAAGGTTTCACAAGGTTACAAGTCTTACAGACCGTTCTATGAAACCTTGTAAAAGGTATTGCACAACTAAGGAACCAAGTCGAGACAATCATATCAATCCCACCTTCCTCCGAGACTCAACATCCAAGGATATGAGCAAGTTACAAGGGGTGTTATGGGCGGCACGAGCATAAGCATCATTACTTTCTCTTCTTAATCCCTTCATGAGGTTGGGCATGGAGCTCTTAGCTCTAGATTCAATTGGATTTGGAATTTTCGAATTTGGGCCTAATGGGTAATGGCCCCGTCAGCTTATCACACATGCATATGCATTTTATAGTTGTGAAGGACATATGATTTGTGACTTGTCAAAACTCCGAATCCCATCACATCAGAAATTTGAGTAAATTCTAGTCTTATGTTTATTACTGTATGAATAAGTATCCATTCGTTCAACTCGATGCAACCATCAAACGATCCAACACAATTGGACGCCTTGTGAATGTCTTTGAGAGAGAGAGAGAGAGAGAGAGAGAACCGCCTTGAGCATTCACAAATGTCAATGCCAAGTTTTGGCAGGCTGCTAATCCACTCCTGACCATTAGTTGTGTAATTCAATATTAGGCCCTCAGCCAAAAAGCCAGGCTGGTATATGGTTTATATAAGCCACGCCAAAGGAAATAATTAAGAGAAATGTCCAATGTTTATTTTTTATACAACCTATCATAAGGATTATAAGAAATCCACTCCAACCATTAGATTCCACAAAAACATTTAGGCCTAAGCCCAAGAATAAGGAAAATCCATGATTCAGGTGGGTTACAAAGAGGGGAACAATTTGGAGGGTGGGCAAGGCTATGTAAACTGTTTCTAATAGTATATATGGTCCACTTAAATTATGGATGGGGTTCGTTTTTTATACCTATGCCTAAAATTAAGTCATGCAACCCGTGATCAAATTGAATTTTCAAATACTTAAGTTATGGCTAACTTGGCTTCTATTTTTCAGAGAATAATATCTCTTCGTGAGAAGGGGCTCCTGGTAATGCAAAAATCTCTTCATAAAGGTTAATTTCAACTTTTCATCCCAATCCCCATAATGAGAATGAGAGGAACTCTTTGGTATATATAGAGAGTCATATAATGTCATCGGAGTATGGCATGCTTACAGGAATTTTAGGGACCCCCACCTTTGGTTTTTTACCAATCCATGGTAATGTGTATATGAGATTCACTCCTACCAGAGGTGTCCAATTCCAAGTCATGCAAAGGGGTTTAGCCTTGGGCTTGACCCTCAATGCCACCTGTGATTTATATGTGCTTATTAAAAAAACAGTCTGGAGGGTAAGAGTTAGCCTATACTATTTCCAACTACTAGTCCACTAAAATAATGAATGAAGTTGATTTTTAGGTCCGTAGCTCACCCAATTTTTAGGTCCACTAAAATATATATTTGCTCCCTAGAAATTTTCAATGGTAGACGTTCAATTCAACCATTTTGTGTTGTGTGGTCTATTTGAACATTGTATATGCTTTATTTTTTAGTATCGAGCACTAAAATTATCTAATAAAATGATGGACAGAGCGGATAAAATACATAAATTATGGTAGACCTCAAAGAGTTCTCTATGCGCTTAGCCTAGTAAGTTACTATGCAATCCGCTTCCTGCATGGACTCCGTGGTAACAGATTGCGTTGTCACTTACTACCCTCAGCGTATTGAGTAAACTCTGTCAGGTCTGCCATGATTTATGTATTTTATCAGCTCCAGCTATTCATTTTACCAAATAAATTTAGGCTTGAATGGAACACACTAGTGAAAACAATTGAATTAAATGTTTACTGTTGAAAATTTTTGAGGGCCATAGAAGTTCTGCATCTGAGTTTATATTTTTGTTTTCCCTTCATCCATTTCTACATGATTTTATGAACGGGTTGAATGACAAATAAATATCACTTTGGGGCATAGGAAGGTTTCAACGGTAGAAATCATTAGCCCCGCTATTTCCAGTGGTATGATCTACTTGATCCTTATATATGTTTCAATTATGGGCTCAACCTCTTAAATTAGATGGAAAGTTGATGGACAGTGTGATAGATCACATACAACCAAGGTGGGCCCAACTGAGTTTACTCAGTACCATAAGAGCCTACTGAGTGACTCAGTACGCAATCCGATTTCAGCCTCCGTGTACCAAGAATCATTAGGTGGGCCACAAAACATATGTATAGTAGTTGAAAAGAAAATCCCCTAAATTTTCTAACCCGTCCACCTCCGGGTGACATCATGGCACGCCTACCGGCTAGGCCAACCTTTATCTTTTCGAAATTTCATATATGCGATGAGATCCACATCAGGGATGGATGGCCTGGACAGTGCACCTCTTTGCCACGCTGGCATATTCGGTGGTGCATGCACGGCACGGTTTGGGTGGATCCTTGTGGGGGCCACTGTGATGTATGTGCCTTACATCTACACTGTCCATACATTTTGATAGCTGATTTTAAAAGCATGGTTCAAAAATGCAGCAGATCCAAATCTTAGGTGGATCATACCAGAGAAAACAGTCGTGATTGAATCCACACCACTAAAAACTTCACGTGTCTAGCGGAATGTTTATTTGCCATCCAAACTATTGATAAGGTCACAAAGACTTGGATGGAGAGACCACACAAATATCATCTTAATCTAAAAAATTGTGGGCCATGAGAAGTTTTTAATAGTCAATTACCACTGTTTCCTGTATTATGGTTGACTTTAAATTTGAATCTGTTTCATCTTTTGGGTAACCAAAAAAGAGTTTTCAAAATGAATGGACGGTGTGGATATAAGACATATGCATCACGGTGGGCTCCACGGTCACCCACCTCGGTGGATCCGGGACCCGCCGAAGCCGCGCAACGTTTTATTTTTGCTGACTTGAAAACGCGTATGGGGACGCGGATCGGCTGTAGCGGGGTTAAGGGGACTTTGTATACCTAACCTCCGTGGGATCAACCATGATATACTTGTTATATCCGTTCCGTTCATCATTTCTATCCGCTTGTTTTAAGATATGAGCCCAACACTAGGAAGATCCAAAGCTTAGTGGACCACGCCACGGGAAACAGTAAAGGTCCCCACCATTAAAACCTTCCTAAGAGCAGTGAAAGTTTTGGATCAACCTTATATTTTTGTTTTACATTTATCCAGGTGGGACCCACATTATGAACGGGTTGGATGACATATAAACATAACGATGAGCTTTAGGAAGCTTTTAACGGTGGGTGTCTTTATCCCTACTGTTTTCTGTGAGTGGTCCGTTTGAGATTTATATCTGCTCCATTTTTTTAATCGTAAGTAAGATGATGTGGAGAAACGGATGGACGGAATGGATATTAGACATACATCACAGTGGGCCCCACGAAGTTTCCCGCAGCCGGGTTCGCATCTACGCGTGGGCTTTAGGAAATCTCCCTATATATAGCAACAGATCGCTGTCTTTCAGAGAATTATAGAAAAACATCGAGATTAGGGTTTTGGGCTTGACTGGATTAGGGTTAGGGTTTTGGAGGTTCTTCTCTCAGCAGAATCCAATTTCTCTTCTTCCCAGGTTCGTCTCTGGAGTTCTGAATTCTTTCCGGTCTTTCTTGCATGCGCTTTTGTCGTAATTAGGGTTTTTTGGTTCGAATTCTTTACGATCTTTCTTGTGTGCGCTTAGGTCATAATCAGGGTTTTTTATGGTTCAAATCCTCATCTGACTTTTCTGATTTTCTATTCAATTAGGGTTATTTATTTATTTATTTTTTTTTTTTTTATTTCTCACTTCCGATCTCAATCTGCTGTTTTCAGATTTTCATCGAAGTAGGGTTTTTCTTACGTTGGAATCTCAATCCGAATTAGAAACCCTTAAACCCTAACAGTATGAGTGCTCCTGCTCCTTCACCTCCATTCTTTACACAACCTTTTCCCGGTAATGCTGTCGGATTTGGATCTCAAATCCCTTTTGATCCCGAAGCATCTGGGCCCGCCTTCCGCCCTGAATTCCCTCCCTTCAAGAAACCAAGAAATTCCGAAGACGTCCCCTTGTATCCCATCCAAAACTCGCCTTTCAATCCCAGAATGCTTCCTCCACTCCCTCCTCCGATAAACAAAGGGGTAAACAAGATGTTCTTCAAGACCAGGTTGTGTGCAAAATTCAAGCTTGGGACCTGCCCTTATGGGAGTAACTGCAACTTTGCTCACGGGATTGAAGAGGTCCGGAAGCCGCCTGCCAACTGGCAGGAGATTGTGGCGGCCCATGAGGATGATCGGGCGGCTGGGAATTGGGGCGAGCAGCAGAGAATCAATAGGTTGGGTATTTGCAGGAAGTTCTATAATGGGGAAGGTTGCCCGTATGGTGATAGATGTAATTTTCTGCACGAGCAACCAGAGCGGGTTAGGGAGGGTGTGGTGGCTAGCGTTGGGACTGTAGTGGCGACAGGAACTAGGGGAAGTGCATCTGATCGAACAGAGAGCAATGGGTTTGTGAATTCTGGAGGCGACGGTAACTGCTCGAATCAGAAGGGTGTGCTTTGGAAGACAAGGATCTGTAACAAGTGGGAGATGAATGGTCAGTGCCCTTTCGGTGACAAATGCCATTTCGCTCATGGAGCAGCAGGTATCATTGCATTCTTTCTTTTCTTAGATTTGTGTGCTTTCTTGTTATTCATTGATCTTTTGTGTGCTTGTTGTACTCCTTTTTATGTTTAGTAGCCCTGCTAAAGGGACTCATTCAAATTCCCTGTCTAATGGTATGCTGCAGATCCTATGGTGGACCCCCCGTGATCCACATGATCGATGGGAAGGTCCGAAAATCTCTGTTCAGTGTCCTAACTTAGTAATACTACTCAAGTAGGATACGTGTTTCTCACAACATCACCTAAATAACCAACCCCCCCCCCCCCCCCCCCCCCCGTACGTTTTCCATTCCGAATTCCATGATCTGGATTATGGGTCATTTATAATCCGGATCACTGCATTTACCAATCCCAAATTATGGTTCTGTACTCCTAATGTAAATCAACTTGTAATGTCATGAACCAAGGGATTTATACTTCGATTTATGCAACAGCATGTTTACACACACACATTTATATATGCACGCTCCCATGCACACGCACGTGTGCGCGCATGATAATACCCCACCATGCCATAGCGTAAGATTATATAGAGCACTTGAGAGACTCATTCAACTCAAATTGTTGAAGATCTGTGTCGATTTTAGCTTTTGACTTGAGTTTTAATACTGAAAGCCTTCTAGTTAGTACTATTTAGCAATGGAGATTTTTTGGTAGAAGCTTTTTAAACATGGAAACTGTGACTGAGTTTTGAATCAGCTTGGACTATAGCCTTTCATTGAGTCTGAGTTGTGTTTGAGTGCACCTCCTATCCATGTAGTGGCGTCTTGATGTGAAGACATTAATGCAATTGAGAAATTGTTTCCAGGTCTATTATGTGGTTTATTTCTTCTTCTTCTTCCTCTTCCTCTTCTTCTTCCACATGCATTTGCAGTTACACATTTTTTTTTAAAAATTTGGACAGTAGTGTAAGTGCAACTTGAGCCCAGACTCACAGATGAAAGCCAAGGTAAAGAAAACCACAAGGAGTTTCAGTTGGGTATTTTTTTTTTTTAATTTGGAAAGTAGTGTAAGTGCAACTTGAGCCCAGACTCACAGATGAAAGCCAAGTAAAGAAAACCACAAGGAGTTTCAGTTGGGTACGATATTTCACTGAAGCACACCCTTCACATTCGGAACAGAACTATTTATCTCATGGTCGCTCATTTATTAAAAAGAATACCTCATGCATACTCTCTTTGGTGAGAAAACACAAAGTGTCTGATAACAGAGAAACAAACATACTATAGTGCCTTCTTCTTCTTCTTCTTCTTCCTAAATCAGTGCTATGATTTATTAGATTAAAAGAAAAGGATTGGAATCAAAACCCAATATGTTTCGTTCCACTATCACTTTTTCTTTGGAAATAAGTTGTCTTCGATGGATGTGATTTTGATTTTATTTTGTAATATCTGATGCTAAATTGCTTTGGATGTAAAATGCAAGGGTTTCTTTAATATTGCTGATTTATTTATGGTGTTGCTTGTCAATTTGGCAGCAGAACTACATAAGTTTGGAGTCCATATGGAGGAGGAAAGTGGGAATGCAGGCATGGCTCCCTCAAAGCCTCTTCTTAGTCCTGCTGACATGATGTTGCCTAGCAAGGCAGAAGCGAACTGTAAGATGCAAGCTGAGGGTAGGAAGCGTCTCTCCAAATGGAAAGGACATGACAAGATCAGTGGCATATATGGTGATTGGATCGACGATATTCAACTTCTAAACAGGCCACCGAGCAAAGTTGCAAGCTGAAGTTGGCTGGTTCTGTTGGTAATGTGAAGAGTTTAAAGAAGTTTTAAATCACCATTCTTTGTTAGATCAGGAAAATCTTGGTGGGTTTGGTTCCCCATCTGATATGGTTTTGGCCTCTCAAGTGATTTCAGCCTGCAACGGCTTGCAGAGGCTAGGAGATTCTTTTTTTTTTCTTTTTTCTTTTTTTCTCTCTTTCTTTTTCTTTTTCTTTTTCGTTTTCTTTTTCTTTTTCAATTTTGAAGGTGGGGGGTTGCCAAGGTCTTTTTTCTTCAATTTAGATCCATAGGGGTTTTATGGGTGGGTTCTCCCCTACCTAGTCTCCATGTTTTTGGCTTCTCAGTGATTGTATTCCTCCTTCGAAAGCAAGAAATGGCAATTTTCTTTTTTATTTTTCAAGTTTGGGTCATTGATGTTGATCTAATTGGGGTCTTATTCAATTTTAGGTTGGGAATTTTGTTATATTTCTTTGTAATGGACAATTGAATCTTATTCAAAGAGAAAAGAAAGACAAGAAGAGGGGGGAGTGGATACATAATGACGTCTCCTTCCATAAAGGATTGGAGGGATCATATCGTATTTGAATACATAATGACAACTCCTTCCATAAAGGATTGGAAGGATGGTACAGTTAGATTAGGAGACCTTGTGGGATGTCTATCTGATTGGTGAAAACGTTTTGCCAGCATTTCCTTTTATCAACCCAGCGGTTTGATCCTATTCATGGGTAATTCTTGTAAGTATCATTTGCTTCTCTTCCATGAAAGTTTCATTATATCAATTGAGGAGTGTGTCAGTTACCTTTCCTTTGGTTCTCTGTTTATAGTTCATTGAAGGATTGCACAGGACGTGCATGTGTGGCATCCATGGAAGATCCAGGCCTATGGTATGCCTTGACCCAAAATCGATGCCGACTGCTGATGGTGGGGATGTGCACAATATTTGTGAATCATTGGTTGATCTAATTTTAACTGTCCAACTTTATTGTGCGGACGTTATCAACCTGATGAGTGAACTGCCTATTTTGAGCATTTGTCCCACATGATCAGTCTCCCCGATTTCACACACGGATTGTTTTCATGAGACAAATGATCCGCACATGTACCCATCGGCTGTCTTGATAACCAATGCATGGTTTCGAGTCCTTCCCTCAGTGGTAGACTCTGAGGTGTTTCAACACGAGGTCTTGGGTTCGAGACCCATAGGTGGTGAAATCCCACTAGTGCGTGGGTGTGTGTCGGGTGCAAAACAAAACAAAAAAAAACCATGTTGTACATACACCATACTTTGACTATCATTTGTCATTTGTTTTTTGTTGGCACCGGAAACACGCAATGCATAGTTTACCTGACTGAGAGAAATCAAGCGGATGTTTAGAACCGCAGTCGCCTGACTAATTTTGGGATGGGACACCCAACCATCAGTTTGAGTGTAGGATCTACCATGGTTTATATATGCCATCCAATCCTTCATTTGATGCGAGTCATCAACAAGATGATGTGCATCAACATAGGTGGGCCAATCCACATAAATTATAAAGGTTTTAGGCATAATTTTACACCATATCACCTGATGAATAGTGTGGTTTCTTATGCACACCAAGTAATTCAAACCCACATGAAGTCGTTTCACCCCACAGAAGTTGTAGTCACATGGCTTTTTCCAGTGTTGTTGCTTTGGTAATTCTGAGTCACACCGGCATTTTCCAACGTTGTTGCTTTGGTAATTCCCAGTGGGAAGAGCATCACAGAGGTGAATAACATTCATTTTCATGGGTAATTTAGAACTCGGTGGAAAAACAGCAAGTGTGGATATCACAGACGCGCGTTCTGCACAGGAGAGGAAGTCTAATGGAGCTTGTCGATGCCAAGTTGGGGTCATAGTTCAACAATGATAAAGAGGCAATTATGTCACTCTTATGCATCATAAATGCATCTCCTGAACTCTGGCCGACCATGTCCGTTGTGTTGTGGTTAGCATACTCCAAGGCTTGAGTAGCGTTCAGGTTTCCATTTTAAATTCCAAGTTCCCCTATCGATCGTTTGAAGTTTAGAGCCAGTAGCAGTCATTACCGACATATCCAAAAAAGCCATAGCTTGAGTCCTAGCCCGAGCCAGACCTTGATTGTCTCAATGGATTAGCTAGGGACCAACACATCTACCCCCATCTCTACCCAATCAACGTTGATAACAGAGAGTAAAGATGGGTATATATTCTTTGCAATAAAATGAAGAGTTTGATTCCAATGGATGTATTAGAACATGGATGATTTTGATCCAATTCAGCAATGCGTGAATTTGTTCATAGCTTTTCATCTGATTAAAACAAATCAACTAGCTCTCACACATACTAAATAAATCTTGGAAGAAGAATCTATGGTTTTAAAACCGAAGGGGTTGGGTTTGCAAATTGCTTGCACTTAAAAGCATGGATTAAAATATGTGTATCAAGTATGGTTTCGGTCACCACCAATACATGCATATATCACCCTGTATTAGCCTATTTCAGGCCGAACCAGCCGTACCATCTCATTGGTGGTCAATGAGTATCGGGTGGTACATACCAGTTTCAGAGGATACCTTAAACTTTTTTTCTCAAAAGCCAATTTAGACAAGTCACGGAAGAATTGGTTTGATTGTGTCCATGCCATTACATTCACCAAACAACCTTCTAATCCTAATTTAGAGCATCTGCACCCAAAAACAAAAATAAAATTAAAAAAAGTTAAAGCAGTTCAACCTTCAGTCATAAAAAAAAAAAAAATTAAATTTTTTTTTTTTTTTTTTTTTAAAGGAGATAAATCTAGATAAAAAAAATTTCTCAAATCACCAAAGACATTTTGAATTTTAAAGTATGATTTTAATGTCATCTACATCAATCGAAATTTTAATTTATTAAAAATAATTACACTTTGCCAATCAAAAATAAAAAATTCTGGTTTTACTAGGTCTGGCAACGGCAGCCTATTCAACAGGAAAATGGTCCAAACAATTCCTTAGCATGTTACCCCAATGATATTATTATTATTATTATTATTATTATGGGAGGATCCGAACCCTCTATATAATTCCAAGGGCCGAGACCATACTAACTCAGTCGGGCGAGCAAGCAGCCACCATGATGCACAATTGAAAACCCTCAACAAGTTACCAAGGGGGCTTCTACTCTGAGGCTTGTAGTCGGATCGGCGAGCTATATTCTAGGAGAGGACGGCCGAGCCGAGCTTTCGTTCTCATCCTCATCCTCATCTTCATTCAAAGCAAGCCGAGCTCTCGCCCTCGTCCTCATCCCTACCTCCTTCCGAAGGAGGATGTCCCGAGCCGAGGTCGGGGAAAGATATAAGTACATGTGCCAAGCTAAACTTGGAAACTACTATAAGAAGACGTGGCCGATTACTTCGGGCGCAGATACGCACGATACGCATAATAAAGCACATGATCCTCGGATTGCGCGTAATATCCCCACGATCCGAGAATATCCTTGATTGAGTAAATCATGCCGTGATTAACGGACTCAGATTATTCAATAATCAGGTATAATACACGAGGACTCCATGGCTACAGGTACGCGACATCTTACACTCTCCCTCTACCTTTGAACTTAGACCCGATTCCCTTGACCTGACTTAGGCATCGGAGGGTCCCTTGGTTTAGCCAGGGTCTCCTTTATTCACCCTTTGTGCAGGATCAGGGTCTATTCGAGGAGTGGAGAACGATCCAGATTTTGTCTGCAACATTTTTGGCGCCGTCTGTGGGAAACTATACGAAAAGTCAGGTTCTTATTCCCGAGTGTAATGACTAGAGGAAAGAAGAAAGCAGTAGCTGCGGAACCAAACCCGTTCCTCCTCGCTACTCCACGTAAAGTCAGCCCCGAGCCTTCCCAGCGTTCTCACAATCGGGCGAGTAAGTATCGCGCCATGCAAGGCTAAATACAAGCCTTACGTGATGAAGTGAACATGATGAAGCAACAACAGGAGCCGCGACTCATCCAGAGCAAGAAAATCCTGTCCCCGAACCAGTCGACCCAGTTGTGGAAGCTCGTTTTGTGTCAAGGAGTGTGAGGCCTGAGGCACCCCAACATCCCCAGGTGCCTGTATCGGGTCAGCATCCTCCCTCGACCCAAATCACGCCCTCGGCTCGGGACACCGCAACGCGAGTTCCGACCAATGCCTTGGTTACTTTGGCCCTGGCACCGACTGATCTTCGCCATCGGCTGGAACGGTGGAGGGGAAGGAGAACCCCGGAAATAGAGAACACCCAAGAAATCGTAGCAGAAAACAGAGACCTATGGGAGAAGCGATTCGAGGAGCTCAACAACAAGTTTTTAGCTTTGGAAAAGAAACAACAATCGACGCCGGTTCCCGCTGCCGTTCAAGCGATGATGGAAGAGACCGAACCTCCCTTCATCTCTGAAATCATGATCGAGGTGATGCCTCAGAGGTTCCGGCACCTCCCGTCATCCAGTATTCTAGGTCCGGTGACCCGTCCGAGCACATGGAAGCCTACCGCTCCTAGATGCAGATCCAGACGGCGATAAATGCTATGATGTGCCGGGGGTTCTCGATCACGCTCACAGGGTCCACTCGGAGTTGGTACCGGCAACTCAAACTAAACTCCATCGGCTCCTTCGCAGAGTTGAGCCGGCTATTCCTTACTCAGTTCATCAGTGGTAAGAGAAGTCGGAGGCCCAATACTCACTTGCTTACTATCAAGCAAGTGCTAAAAGAGTCGCTGAAGGACTACATCGCTCGTTTCAAAGAGGAAGCATTACTGGTAGAAGACTATGATGACAAAATGGCGCCCGTTGCTATGTTCAGCGACCAAATAGAGGGGAAGTTCACCTTTTCAATAGGGAAGAACCCGCCCAAGACACTGGTTGAACTTGTGGCCAGAGCTCAAAAGTATACCAACGCGGATGAATTCACCAATGCCCGGAAAAATGTCCAGGTGATTGAGCCGAACGGCAAAGGGAAGAGCCCAGGAACGAGGAATCCCAGATGCCTAACAAAGAGACCAACGATCGCGCTCCTCGCGATCGTCGTCCGAGCATAAGGCCGGAGGGAAGTTTCCGTTCCTACGCCCCCCTTAACACATCCGCCGAATAGATCCTACTAGACATCTGAGGAGAAAAATTACTAAACTGGCCTGTCTGCATGAGAGCCGATCCGGAGCATCGAGACAAGCGCAAGTACTACCGCTTCCATCAAGACCACGACCACAATACGGATGACTGTGTTGACCTTAAAGATGAGATCGAAGCCCTTATTCGAAAAAGACACCTGCGTCTATACACAAAGGAAGGAAAAGCCGCTCGGAGGGAAGAAAGGGAGCGGAAGTAGCCAAATAACACCGTGGAGGAGCCCGCCGAAATTCGTACCATCTTCGGGAGCTCGTCCGGCGGAGGAGATTCAAATAAAGCTCTAAAGGCTCACTCCAGAAAGTCTGAACTAGAGCACTACGTTCACTTAACTGAACGGCCCAGTAAAGAACTTCGGGTCAGTCCATGCACTTTGACATTCACGGAAGAAGATGCGCGCGTGATTCAGCACCCGCAGATGACGCTCTAGTAGTCACCATGATTATAGCGAATCGCAAAGTATACTGCATTTTGGTCGACACCGGGAGCTCGGCCGATGTACTCTACTCTGAAGCTTTTGAAAGAATGGGGATTCCACGGTCTCATCTCAGACCTGTGAAGACCCCTCTACATGGCTTTGTCGGGGAAAGAGTGATTTTCGAAGGAGCCATTTCCCTCCCCGTGACTGCGGGAGAAGGGCAACATCAAGTTACATTTATGGTGGACTTCTTAGTTGTCAATGTGTCATCTGTACACAACGTTATCCTAGGCAGACCGTCTCTGAATGCCATGAGAGCAGTCGTCTCTACCTATCATTTGATGATGAAATTCTCCACCGAGGGCGGGATAGGCTACCTCCGAGGTGATCAACGAGAGGCTCGAAGATGTTACGCAGCGGCAGTAAGGAAGGGGTCGATTAAGCAGCGCTCACTATCAATGTTTTAGACCCCCGAGGGCCTGTGGAGGGCTCATCCGTGGAGGACCTGGAGAAAGTGCCACTCGATGAAACCGATCCGAGTAGAACAGTTCAGCTCGGGACATCACTGAATCCCGAGCAACGACTTGAAGTTCTAACATTTCTGCAACGTCATAAGGATGTCTTTGCATGGTCCCACCTGATATGCCCAAAATTTCTCCGGAAGTCATAGTCCACAGGTTGAATGTGGATCCAGATCACAAACCTGTCAAGCAGAAGAGGAGGTCATTTGATGCCTAGCGGTATGAAGCAATAGCTGATGAGGTCTCCGTCCTGCTCGACGCAGGATTTATAGAAGAAGTGCATTATCCCGATTGGATCGCAAATGTGGTCCTCGTAAAGAAAGCCAACGGGAAGTGGCGGGTCTGCGTAGACTACTCAGATCTAAACAAAGCTTGTCCAAAAGACAGTTTCTCACTGCTTCGGATCGATCAGCTGGTGGACAACACGGCGGGACATGAGTTGCTCTCTTTCCTGATCGCATATTCTGAATATAATCAGATCGCGATGCACCCCCAGATAGGCAGAAGACTACCTTTGTCACAAACAAGGGACTCTACTGTTACCGGGTCATGCCATTTGGCCTGAAAAACGCTGGGACCACGTATCAGAGACTAGTGAACCAGATGTTCTCCAAACAGATCGGACGCACCATGGAAGTATATGTCGATGATATGTTAGTGAAAAGTATCAAAACATCCGATCACCTGACGGATCTCGGAGAAACGTTCGCCGTCCTCCGAGAATACCAGATGAAGCTAAATCCGACGAAGTGCACCTTTGGAGTCGGTTCGAAAAAATTCCTGGGTTTTCAACTCAGTCAGAGAGGTATCGAGGCAAATCCCGATAAGATCAAAGCACTCCTTGACATGAGTTCACCTCGGACTGTTAAGGAAATACAATGCCTTACGGGGTGAGTAGCGACACTCGGACGTTTCATATCCAGAGCGACGAATAAATGCCTCCCCTTCTTCCAACAGTTGAAGGGTCATAAGAAGGCAGAATAGACATCGGAGTGCGAACAAGCCTTCCAGCAACTAAAACAGTACCTGGGTTCTTCCCCTCTACTGTCTAAACCGGAAGAAGGTGAGCCCTTATTCCTCTACCTCGCGGTCTCAGCTTCTGCCGTCAGTTCGGCTCTGATCAGGGAGGTCGGGGGTAAACAGAATCCCGTTTATTACGTAAGCAAGGCCATGGTACCAGCGGAAATGAGATACTCGCCCCTGAAGAAGCTAGCGCTCAGCGTCGTCGTTTCAGCTCGGAGGTTGCGCCCGTATTTCCAAGCTCATTCAATAATCGTGTTGACAGACTCCCCTCTTAGGCAAGTTCTTCAGAGACCCGAGGTGTCGGGTCGGATAACTAAGTGGGCCATCGAATTAGGTGAGTTCGACATTCAGTTTCGTCTGAAAATAGCGACCAAAGGCCAAGTCGTGACCAACTTCATCACAGAATTCACTGCTCCGAGGACCGAGGAAATCAGAATCGGGGTTGAAACAAACCCACCTGTCTCTCCGGATGACCAAAAAGTGACACCAGACCCGAGATGGGTCCTTCATGTGGACGGATCATCCAATGTCAAAGGAGCCGGGGCCGGGATCATCTTGATCGCGCCAGATTTCACAATAGTTCAATATGCAATCAGATTGGGGTTCAAAACCTCAAATAATGAAGCGAATATGAAGCTTTGTTAGCCTGACTCAGATTGGCAGCAAGTATGGGCGTCCAGTCTCTTCAAGTCTGATGCGATTCTCAGTTGGTGGTAAATCACATCTCTACTGAATACGAGGCCAAGGAAACAAGGATGATCGCTTATCTGGACGAAGCAAGGAAAGTGATCGAAAAATTCTGAAATTGTACTATCCATCAAATCCCGATAGCGGAGAATTCTTGGGCTGATGCTCTAGCACGGCTCGCCTCAGCCGCAGAAGGGAAGATCCCACGAGTCATCCCCGTCAATTCATAGAGCATCCAAGTATCGACAAGGTGGAGAAAAAGGAAGTCAATCCGATTCACGCTAGTCCGAGCTGGTTAGACCCGATCTTTAACTATCTCACGATAGACGAGATCCCCGCGGATAGGCTGGAGGCTAGGAGACTCAGAGTCCAGGCAGCTCGGTATACTGTCCTAGATGGTATCTTATACAAGAAGGGACATTCCCAACTGTACCTCAGGTGTCTCTGGCCCGAAGAGGCAGAATATGTCATCCGAGAGATCCATGAAGGAATATGCGAAAACCATTCTGGCAGTCACGCCTTGGCCCTGAAGATACTCTGACAAGGGTATTTCTGGCCGATTATCAAGGAGGACTCCAAGAACTACGTTCAGAAATGCGATAAATGTCAGCGCTTCGCGGCCGTGCCGAAGCAGCCCGCTGAAGAAATGACCCCTATGAGCGGCCCCTGGCCATTTGCTCAATGGGGAATCGACATTATCGGCCCTCTGCCTACAGGAAAAGGGCAAGTCAAGTTCGCTATTATTGCGGTCAACTACTTCACCAAATGGGCTGAGGCCGAACCTGTCTCCAAAATCACAGAGTAGAAGGTGATCGACTTCGTCTGGAAAAACATCGTCTGCCGGTTAGGGATTCCACGCACCATCGTGTCAGACAATGGCCGAAAGTTCGACAACGACAAATTCTGAAACATGTGTCAAGGGCTCGGCATCACAAACGCCTATTCTTCTCCTCGACATCCTCAATCCAACGGGCAAGTGGAAGCAGTCAACAAGGTCATCAAACACCATCTCAAGATAAAGTTGGAAAAATGAAAAGGCGGCTGGACTGAAGACTTTCGTTCGTTCTCTGGGCCTATAGGACCACAGCCTAATCTTCAACAGGAGAGACTCCTTTCTCACTCTCCTATGGCTCGGAGGTAATGGTGCCAGTGGTGATTGGTCTCCCTACAGCTTGAGTTGAGAACTACCAAGAAAGTCACAATTCCGAGCAGATTGCAGCTAACCTAGATTTGCTCGAAGATGTTAGGGATATCTCGAAGCTCCGAGTCACTGCTCGACATCAATAAGTGGCGCGGTTCTACAATTCGAAGGTCAAGACTAGGCGATTCTGACCAGGGGACTTAGTCCTTCGCTGGGTATTCCAGAATACCACCGAGCCGGGGGCTGGTACACTCGGGCCGAATTGGGAAGGACCTTATCGGGTCGTCCGGTCAACCAAACCAGGTTCCTACCACCTGGAAGACCTCGAGGGTCGTCAGCTCCCCCACCCTTGGAATATCGAGCATCTGAAAGTTTATTACCCATGACGGACCTGCCTTTAAGGCTCTCAATAAATATATATCTCCGAGCGACAAGCCTTTAAGGCCCCAAATAAAATTTGCCTCTTCTCATCCACTTCTACGAATTATCTACTAAGGAAAAGTTGTCTCTCATATGAAGGGGCGGACTCAATGGATTAATCCCTTAAAGAAGGGGTTAGTACATTATCCCACAAAAACTCTACACGGCATCCCCTTTGAGTCAAGGAAAAAGCCAAAAGATGACCCGACTTTCCTAACACAGGAGTCGGCTCACCAACCAACGGATTAAGCGGATGCGCCTCGCCAATTGTGGGATGAGCCGACCCTCTATGGGTCCGGACTCAATGAGCGAGCAATAAAGGCTTCAAACGTCCTACAAGATGGCATCAGAAAGAACTGACCCATCAAAGGGTCGGTTCGGCCATGCCTTAATCAACAATCGACGAGCAGCAGTAGTGAAAGTGTAAAATAATGCGGGAAGAAATCATCATCCATATGCCCTCGTCAGAGGGCCAAAACTTATCATTTACATTTCTCGCCAAAAAAAGAGGGGGGGGGGAATATACAATAACTAGCCTTTTCGAGAAGATGGGCCAGCTATAGAGCTGAGGTGTGGATCAACTGTGGCCTCAGCAGGGGAAGCTCCTTGGTCGGGTCTCGCAGGGAGGGTGACCCCAGGCACGCCTATAGTAGGCTCGTCACGACCGACAAGGTCCATTGAGAGGGCATCGAAGTTCAGAGCTGGGTAAATATTTTTTACCTCGGCCAGACAAGCATCAAAACCTGTGTCATAACCGAAGTCGTACAGTTTGTCCAGCTCCTGAGCTCTTTCGGCGGAATTTTTATACTCTGCCACCGTCGCATCCGCTCATAAGACCGCTTAAGCCTCCAGCTCATCTCGCAGAGAAGCTCTCTCCGCAGATGCAGCAGACTCGAGGACCTGCCGTTGCTGAACGAGGTGTCTGGCCGCAGTAAGACGTTCCGAATCCAAGATCTCCTTCGCTGCCTCAACTGCCGACTCGGCTTCTGTGACCCTGAACTCCAAGTCTTGTTTTGCTTGACGCAAACTCTTAAGTTCAGGTTCAACCGCATCCAAGCGAGTCTGAAGTCGGGTGACTTCCCCTTGGAGTTGAAGCTCTGTCGCTCGAGCCTCTATCACGGTCTTCTTGAGTTCCTCCAACTCCACAATTGAGGCCCCAAGTTTTCCCTCAAGCTCGACCCGTCGTGTATCCTGCTCTACCCTCTCTTCTTCGAACCTGGCCCGATTCGCCTATTGCTTCGCCTTCTCGGCCATGAATTCATCCCGCTCCACTTCAAGCCGTTCCATCTCTTTCAGTCTCTCCTTCACCTCAACCATCATCAGCAATGACTGATACATCACGGCTGCATAATCGTTCATAAAGTTAACATGACGACGAGTGAGGGTCTCAGCGATTTGAGCCTCTGGAGCGTGCTTAGCAGCCCAAGGGACTAGTTGGGCCATGTGGAAACCGGGGGGCAGGGCCACGGTGGCGGCACAGAAGTCCTCGGAGAGGGAGAAACGGGGGAAGATCATCTGACCCCGCTCGTAGCAGAAATCTGAGCACCCTCTTCAGGCGTGCTCATACGTCCGGTCATGACTTCGGGACGGCCCAGCTGGGGCTCAGTGTCGGCCACAGGGACTGCGAGTCGCGTCGAGGCTACCTCACCGAGTGTTTCCCCCACTACCTCCCTCCTGAGTTTGAAAGGTCCCGCTTGGGGGGCTTGCCCCGCAGAGGGCGACGAGATGGTAATGACCTCAACTCGGGTAGGAGCTCCAACCTCCAAGTCTCCAACATGGGCAGGAGCTCCAACCTTGGCTCGGGCAGGAGTTCTAACTTCGGCTCGGGCAGGAGCTCCAACCTCGGCTCGGGCAGGAGCTCTAGCTTCGGCTCGGGCAGGAGCTCCAACCTCTGGGACTCCAACACGGGCAGGAGTCCCGACCTCCTTAGAAGCAAGGGTATGAGCCTCAACATTAGCCTCGGAGGTTTTCCTCCTCTTTGACGTCGCCTGAGTTTTCGGTTCAGACAAAAGAACAACGTCCATAAGAGGACGCGGTGGCCTTCTCCTCTTCGAACCCCCGACCTCTATTCCTATAAAAAGGATAAGAGAATGAGAAACAACCCTAGGCGACAAGCCAATCGATCTTCAACTCTACTAATCCCACTTACCTAAGGCAAAGAGTGTGGGTTGAACTCTACAGAAACCAGACGACACCAGACTCTCAGGATCGATGAGCCCGAACCAAGTACGCTGATCAGCAGGGATAACTCGGACCCGGTCCACCTGACGCTTGTAAAAAGGAGAGAGTTCTGGAGCCCCCCTTGGTTGAACTACAAGAAATAAGCAGTAAGATTTTGGCACAAAAGAAATGAGCATGTAATTCGATTAAAATAAAGTTCAACAACCTGGATTGACAAACTTAGTGGGGACTCGCGTTTCCAACCGATCTAGTTCAGAGGCCGAAGCTTCCCATTCTCCTGAAGCCCAGAACCATTTCCCTTTCTAATCTTTATTGGAAGAATGAAGTTGTGTTATCAGACCTGGGACACACAGAGGCCTAGTTGAGAAGTACCACCAGGCTTTATCCGTATTATCAAATTTGGGCATATAAAAAAAGAGAATTCCCTTGGTGTCAGCCTCTGGTTCCTTGCTCGGTGCCAAAGAACGAATGTAGAGGCCAGATTCTCCAAGAGTTAGGGACGAATTGCCCCGGCGCGATCTCCAGTTGCGCTGTCAGCTTGCGAAGGAAAGGATGGATGGGGAATTGTAACCCACACTGGAGAGCACATATGAATATGGCGATCTCTCCTTCAGCTGGAGACCCTGCTTGGTCTGTGAGGTCGAGAGCTCGGATATGAACCGAGTCGGGGATTTGATAATCTTCTCGAATTTGACTCATCTGGGACTCGACCATAACCGATCCCCCAGGGACTAGTGGTTTAGGTCGACCTCCCCCGGGGCCCGCTTTCGACCGTCCTAAAGGGTCGTGGAGAGTCCTCTTTACTCCCTTGCCATGGATTTTACCCTTATTATTAGCAGACCTCTAGGCCGAGGTTGAATCGCGAAGAGGCATAGCCTCAACAGCCCCAAAGGGGCCTTCAGACTCTTCGGATCCCGAAGCGAAAGTTTCTTGTTCATCTTTGGAGCCAGCTCCCCAAACGGAACTCATCTCGATGGACACCCAATATGAAAGGGAAATACACTTAAGTGGAGGAAGACTCACAGCAGTGTAGTCAGTACCTCGGTGAAGATTGTTGCGACTCCGCCGCTTATGAGAATATGCTGAACTCTCTCTCCGGTGAAAAAGACGATTTCCGGTGAAGACGATTTCCGGCGAAAGGCGATTTCCGGTGAGGACGATTTCCGGCGAAAGGCGATTTTTGATGGGGACGATTTCCGACGAAAATAATCTTCAACGAAGGCGATTTCTGACGAGAGCGATTTCCAGCAGAAATTCACAACACAAATGGAGAACGATTTCGAAGGGGATTTATATAAGCCAGACAGAATCTTCGCATTAATGGTGAGGAATTATGGCTGCAGCGGGACCGATGCGAGCCGACTTCCAAGCAGACGTGGCTATTTACTACTGGCTCAGCTCCTGTCAGACAGTACGATTCTGACATTGAGCGGCACGTTATCGATAGGTGAAACTATGGCTAAGAAGGAGCGTCGCTTGGACGCTTCATTACGTGGTAGACCGCAATTGGCGAATGACGATTCAAAATCCCAATGGCCACCACACGTAGAACAACCAGCGAACGGGAAACCCCGAAAAGGCGACGCTTCGAATATTCATGATAACAGTGAAAAGGAGCAGGGCTAAGGAAGTGGATGATCTTCCAAATATCATTACTCTCCGAGTCAGAGTCTGACCTCGAAGAATAGGGGGCTTCTGTTATGGGAAGATCTGAACCCTCTACATAATTCCAAGGGGCGAGACCATACTAACTCAGTCAGGCGAGTAAGCAGCCACCATGATGCACAATTGAAAACCCTCAGCAAGTTACCAAGGGGGCTTCTACTTCGAGGCTTGTAGTCGGATCGGCGAGCTATATTCTGGGAGAGGACGGCCGAGCTGAGCTCTCGTTCTCATCCTCATCCTCATCCTCATTTTCATCCAAAGCAAGCCGAGCTCTCGCCCTCGTCCTCATCCCTACCTCCTTCCGAAGGAGGATGTCCCGGGCTGAGGTCGGTTAAAGATATAAGTACATGCGCTAAGCTAAACTTGGAAACTACTATAAGAAGACGTGGCCGATTACTTCGGGCGCAGATACGCACGATGCGCATAATACAACACATTATCCTCGGATTGTGCGTAATATCCCAACGATCCGAGAATATCCTTGATTGAGTAAATCATGCCGTGATTAACGGACTCAGATCATTCAATAGTCAGGTATAAATACACGAGGACTCCATGGCTACAGGTACGCGACATCTTACACTCTCCCTCTACCTTTTAACTTAAACCCCGATTCCCTTGACCTGACTTAGGTATCGGAGGGTCCCTTAGTTTAGCCAGGGTCTCCTTTGCTCACCCTTTGTGCAGGATCAGGGTCTATTCGAGGAGTGGAGAACGATCCAGATTTTGTCCTTAACAATTATTATTATTATTACTATTATTATTATTATTATTATTATTATTACTATTACTATTACTATTATTACTATTAATATTATTACTACTATTATTATTATTATTATTATTATTATTATTACTACTATTACTGTTAGTATTATTATTATTATTATTATTATTATTACCATTACCATTATTATTATTATTATTATTATTATTATTATTATTATTATTTTGTGTGTATGTCTATATGTGAGACTTTCAAATAGATGTTAGAAAACTCAACATTCAGAATATAGGTGGCAATGGGACAAGGAATCCTGTAGGCCAAGGGCCTGAAATCTAGGTCAGATGCCTGGCTAGGTCCAATCATTAATTGGTTGTCATTATAATGGTTTAAGAACAATTATCAATAGTTTGTAATTGATATATATGTGTAGTTTAAAAACAATTAATAAGTTCAGAGTCTTGTTTCAATGATCAAAACTGTCTATATAAGATTCATTATGGATGAGAAAAAAAATTAATTGGACTCCTTTCAAACCTTTTGATCACTAAACTCCTTTCGTTACATGGACAACCCTATAGGGCTAAGGCTCTTTTAGTCTGACCAGGGATAGGAATGGGTTACAGGCACGACATGTTCTAAAACTCAGTCAGTCGACCTGAAAGTTTCAATTCAACTTTAGCTGTCTGCTGGAACTTGCTGACATGCATGCTCTGTCAAATATCTACAAAACACACTTGCTGAGTCGACTTGAAAACTCAAATGCCTTGATACAGCCTAGTGTGGATAGAGTCACCTGTCTAGTCAACTGGAATTTCATGAAATGAAAGTCGAAGCATCAACCTCATAAGAGATGATATGCTACCAACAAGCCAAATAGCATTATTGTGCTTAGTTTGGTTATGTTATTTACTTTTCTTATACTATAGTATTTTTATCACCATATTAAATAGTTTAAATTTATAATTAAAATATTTAGACAAGTCAAGTAATCAAGTAATCAAGTAATCACTCGAGATGAGGAGGCCCAACTACACATCGAGTCAAGTTTTCAAAATTTTAAACTATGGACCAGGGCATAAGGGATTAGGGTTGGGTTAACATAACAAAGACATGTGTTAAAAGTCATCTTGGAACTGTGAAATTTGAAAGAGTTCATTTTGCCTTTGTCACAACTCAAGATCTAGTGATTTGTCCACCCACCAAGGGCACATTCTTAGATAGTCCGATCATTTGAATTGGGAGTGAGTTGGTTTAAGTTAAAGGCTCTAAAAGGTTCAGGGGAAGGGCAAAAAGGATGTGTATTGAAGTAGAAAGAAAAGACTTGAAGACTTGTGATTTAACTAAAGATATAGTCATTTATTAAATGAAATGGCAGAACATGATTCATATGGCGGCCAATTCGTTGGGATAAGGCTTAGATGATATGATAATGTTATTGTTACGACCATAAATAAGCTATTATCCCATAATTACATTATATTGACAACCTTTGAATGCATTCCATTGAAAATTTTTCTTTTCATTGTTTTATATCTTCTTCTTCTTCATCTTCTTCTTCTTCTTCTTCTTCTTTTTCTTTTTTAAAATAAAAAAATAAATAAAATTTAATGATCATAGTCATTCATTCAACATAAGTTTCTTGGAATAGACGATACATCATAAATTCTTGTAGATATTGCACCTAACTAAAAGTCAATAGAGCCATTTTATTAGACCCAATCAAGAGGGCTGTTGAGGGTCAAATATTGCATATTATCCCCCATTTATTACTGGGTTTTATGAACATGATAATACTTAATGTTCTATTTTAATCATGTTTGTGTTGCAAGGTAAATTTAAGAGCTTGGATTGAAATGGATTCTAAAAGCATGGATTTACGCTCAAGAATCACCAAAGCCAAGGATGGATCTTATGAGACCAAGAATGAAGAATTCAAATTCCAAAAATTCAAGAAAATCAAGTGATGAATGAAGAGCATTAAAGACTTGAAGTGAAGAAAAGGAACGCTAAAAATCTGCCTCCTTCGACTAGTTTAAGCCCTCCTTTGATCAGTCGAAGGCTCCTGCTCGACTAGTCGTATAGATTCCTCGACTCAAACTCCAACGACAAAATCCTTTAAATTTTCGTCATCCTCGACCAGTCGAAGCAGACCCTTGACCAGTCTCAGGTTACGTAGACAGCACACGAACTGTGTAAATTTGAGGCGGTTTTCGAATTTTTCGAACTCAGTGCGAAAGTTGGAGTTGCAAAACTATAAATAAGGGTCCCTAGGATGTTCCAAGGCATCTTCTAGGGTTTGACGAGTGGAGCAAAAGGGTGGAGCCACCATCTAGGAGTTCTTCTTCTTCCTCTTCAGTTGGTCTTTTTATTTTGTTTAAGGGTCTTTAGTTCAATCATGTTTATGGTTGGCTAAACCTCTTAGCTAAGGCTAAGAGGTGAAGCTTGTAGTGTGATTGGGATATTTGCTTTGTTTTGATTCATGTTTTGTTGAACTCTATTGGATTCTAGTTTGATTATGAAGGAATATTTTTAGTTTTTAATGGTTTGTTGTGACAAATTACAATAGATCTACGATAGCTTGAAATATCTTCTTTTCCTGAATTGAAATTGTGAAATTAGGAAATCCTGTTGTTCGCCATCGTCCCTTGGGCATGGTATGATGATGAAATCCTTCCTAACATTCACAATTCTCTTATGATTGGTCGTGGGATTGTAAATCCTGTTGTTTGCCTCGTCTCCTGGGCATAGTTAGGTGACAGAATCATTTCCGAATCTTCACCACTCGCATCCATTGATGATTGGATCTATGAGAAGTTCAGAGATCTGATAAATATCTTCTTACCAATTGGATAGGATATGACTCTGATTCCAGTTGTGTCCTTGAATCATGCAAGGAAGCTTCTCAATTACTACAAGTGGATCCTTGGCACCCTAGTTACCACTTTAAATTCACTAGTTTTAATTACTTTAATCACAATTACTCTCTCAAATATTTCAGATTTAGGTTTACATCTTCTTCTTGTTCTAGTTCTAGTTCTTTTAGAAGACACACAAGTTCAGTCCCTGTGGATTCAACCTCAGTCTCACCGAGATTATTACTACATCGTGACCCTACACTTGGGGTTATGAACAAGTTTTGGCGCCGTTGCCGGGGACTAACGGTTGCGTTTTTCTGAGATTAGCTAGTTTTGGAATTAGTTTAAGATTTTTTTTTTTTTTTACTTTCTATTTTTAGGTTAGGGTTTTTCTGAATTATTTTAGAAACTAACTTTTTGTCTTTTTAGAAACTTTTTATTTTCTATTTTTATAAACTTTTCCTTTTCATTTTTAGAAACTAGGTTTGTTTTTTAGAAACTTTCTTTTTTCGTTTTTAGAAACTAGGTTGCTATTTTTAGAAACTTTCCTAATTTCTTTTTAGAAACTAACTCAACTTTCTATTTCTATTTTTAGAAACTAATTTACTTTCTTCTTTCTTTTGCAGGATCCTAACATAGAACTCTCCAATCCGGTAACTTCCTTCTAACTTCTTCTCTACTTACTTTTTATATTGCTGTAGGATTTTCTTTTATTCTATTTTAGGATTATATTCAGAATTAGGGTTTCACATGAACGAACAAGAGTGGCTAGAGTGGGCACATAGATATGCTAATGAGAGGGTCCATGAAGGCGTGTTAGATGATTATGTTAGGAAATAACCTATGTCTCAAAATTTTTCTAAAACCATTATCGAGAACCGACCAGAATACAATGCTCCACTGGTTAAGAAGTCTATACGTGATCATATGCGGGAAAATGATTACACCCCACCAATTAAGAGAACAGTACGTGATTTTTGGGGTGGGAACTATTATCACCCATCAAACAAGAAGAAAATAATGCGTGATTATATTATGGGTGATAATGCGTACCAACAAATATCCAACTTTCCCACCTATGACCCATATGACTATGATCAGTGGAAACATCAACATTGGAGAGATGAACCAATAAGAGATTATAATGATTATTCTTTTGGATCCCCTACCTTTGAAATCCAACTAGAAACTGTAAGTGTTGTGATGTATAAAGCACCCTTAGTTGTCAAATTTCGATGAGACAAAACAATTTAGAGTGTGACTTATTAATGTGATGGAAAGTTCACCTTCAAGTGAAACAAGATGGAAAGTTCACCTTCAAGATCATCATATGAAGTTTGAAAGTACAAGACATGAAGATAGTTCTACAAGTTTGAGATCTACTTCTACTTCAAGTTCAAGATCAAGCTACTAATTCAAATACACTTCAAGTAGAAGATCTACTGAAAGCTACTGAAGATTCGAGTAGTAACTTCAATGTCCAATATTTCAGGTATAATTGACCCTAGAAAGACCCTAGACTTAGGTCCTTTCTTATGATAATTATTTACAGGTTCTTATACTTTGGTTAGGTTTAAATTCGACTAGTCCAATCCTAAGTTCGACTAGTCCTGGCTCTGGTTCGACCAGTTCAAGAAATGCTTCGACTAGTCTAGGATTCAAATTCAAATTTAGAGTTTTTCTGGTAGTTCCTCGACCAGTCGAGCACTCTGCTCAACCAGTAGTGGACCCTCGCTCGACCAGTCGTGGGGAGCTCGACTTGAACTCTAGTAACCTATTTATGCTCCCTCAACCAGTCGAGCAGGCCACTCGACCAATCGAAGGTCAGTTTTATTCGATCGCGTTGAAAATTTTGAAATTTGGTTTATTCTTAGACCAGTCGAAGGAACCGTTTTTTAGCCTATAAATAGAGGTCTTTTCTCATTCTAATTCATTCAAAAAAGCCACAACAAGCCTCCACTTTGAGGGAAAAGTCCCCATCATTATCAAACTATAGTCCAGTAATTTTACATCCTTTAATAGCTTATTCGTTTTTGTAATTCCTTGATCACTGTTTTATGAATCTGATTTTTTAAAGAGATTTTTTACTCTACCTTGTGAGATCTAAGGAATTCAAACAAGTAGCCCAAGGTTTGAGATAATTTAAAATTTGTTTAGAACCTAAAACCCTTGATTATGTTTGTTAGACATTGAACATCTACACATCAAGCGAAGCAGTTCTACCGGCTACATCAAACAGCGTCCTCAAGAAGAAGATAAGTACTCTCTGTTTATTTATTTTTGGTTTTTAAGATATCTAGAAAATACCTGTATTGGTTTTGACTGAGATCAGCCAAAAAATCTAAGCGCGGGGTTTTGATTGTGATAGCCTATTTGAAAACACAACTATATAGGTTTTAAGGTGAACCCGAGAAAACCTTGATTATTAGTAAACGTCAATATCACGTGGGTTGTGATTATCGAGAGTGGAGTAGGTGTGGCTATTTGAGAATAGTTGGTGTACACAGCGAACCACTATAACTCCTAGTGTTTTGTGGTGGATGATGTATGTGATGGATGTGTGTTAAATGTTTGTAATCTTTTCATGTACATGTGGTGAATGCTTGTAATAGATAGCTTCCTTTCTTTGCCTCTTATTTTAGTTTGCAATCTTGATCCTTACTGCGTTCAAGAAATTAGGTTGTCCTACCATAAACATTTGTTTTTGGTGTAAGGTTGTCCTTTGAACAAGGTTTGAATCAATTTCTCAATACTATTAAAGATCTCTGATTGATTTAGTTTTATTTTATATTTCTGTTCATTATTTTTTAATTTGGCATAGTCCTATTCACCCCATCCCCCCCTCTAGGACTGAGAGCTCACCCTTTTCAAGTGGTATCAAAGCTAAGTTGCTCATTTACTTAGATTAAATTCCTTGAGTTTAACGATCTAGAGCTTTCATTATGTCGAATTTCGATAGTTTGTCTATTACTAGGCCACCACCCTTTAATGGCTCAAATTATGCTTATTAGAAAGCCATAATGAGGATTTTCTTGAAATCCATTGATGAAAGTGTGTGGCAAGCCATGGTAACCAAATGGAAACCACTTGTGTCTGAGGTTCTAGCCAGTGATGGAACCAAGTCCATTAAAGAAACTCCTTTTTATTTATGGACTATACCTCAGAAAATGAAAGCAGTGCAAATGCTAAGGCTTTAAATGCAATTACATGTCTCTATCACCTGATGAATTCAAAAGAATCATTTCATATGATACAACTAAACAAGCATGGGATATTCTTGAAATGACACACGAAGGAACGACTATTGTCAAGAAATCTAAAGTCCAAATCATCACTACAAGGTTTGAGGAAATTCGTATGGAAGAAAATGAGTCTTTAATGGACTTCTATACGAAATTAAATCACATAGTCAATTCTATGTGGGGTCTAGGAGATGGAATCTCAGAAAGTAAAGTCTGTGTTAAAATATTGTGATCTCTTCCTAAGAGGTTTAATTCCAAAGTTACTTTCATTTAGGAACTAAGAGACACAGATCAAATGAAGGTTGAGGAGTTAGTTGGTTCACTTCAAACTTACAAGTTAAATTTTAAAGCTCCCAAAGGTAAGTCCATAGCTCTTAAATCATGCAAATCTATTTCAAAAGATAGCGATGTTAATTCTGATTTTGAAGACACCGAGGATGATATGGCTTTACATGCTAAAAAGTTTTATAGGATTTTTAAAAGTAAGAAAAGAGCTGATTTTCAAAAACCTTATGAGAAGAGAAAGGGAAAATCTAAAAATTGGAAATCTCTAAAAGATAGTTAGTGTTTCAACTGCCATGAAAATGGACATTTGGCAAATAGGTGTCCAAAAAGGGATAAGCCAAAAATAAAAGGCATGTTAGCCACTTGGGATGAATCATCCAACTCTGAAATGTCTTCTGAGTCGGATGAATCAGAACAAGAAACTTCAAATGAAGCAAAGGCTCTAATGACTATAGCCAAAGTCACCTCCTCAGATAGTTGCAATTCATCTGATTGTGAGAATCTCATGAGTGACCCTGAAAATGAAAATGAAGATGATCTTCGGGATGATTATAATGCCCTATACAGGGAAAGTTTCAAAATTGCTATCAAACTAAAGCTTCAAAAAGAAATTTTTCTTAAATTAAAAGAAGAACTTGAAAATACTGTTTTGGAAAAATCTCATCTTTCTGATTGTTATAAAAAAGCTAAATGTGATTTAAGTTTCAAAACTTCTGAATTTGAAAAACTGATAACAGAAAATGAGAAATTAAAGCTTGAAGTTTCTTCTCTATTGAGTTCTAAGGATACTTGGAGATATTCCCATGGAGACCCTAAACTTAAAAAATTATTAATCGCATCCAGGAAATGTGGTGATAAATCGGGTCTAGGCTATATCAAAGACACTCTGAAAAAAAAGAATGTATATCCTATATTTATTAAAGGAGAATCCTCAAACTCAAAAGGAAAGAGCTTGAAAAATAATAACCAAAACAACTTTAAAATTCAAAACCTTTTCAAGCTTCTAAAGTCAATCCTAATAACATCAGCTTTAGAAATCAAAGTTATAACCCCTTAGCTGAAAAAATAGTGAACTTACTCAAAGAACTTTTTAAATCTAACTATAATATCAGAGTTGATAGACAGAGAAATTTCAATTCTACCAAGCCAAGGAAAACCAATGATACTTTAAAAACCCAGAACAACAATTTAATGGGTTCATAAAGTTACTTGTCTTGTTGCTCACACCGCCTTCAAGGCTTCTGGTCATTTAAAATGGTACCTAGACAGTGGTTGTTCAAGACATATGACAGGTGACAAAGATATGTTCACCAACTACAAAGAAATGAATGATGGCTCAGTTACTTTTGGTGATGGAAGCAATTGCAAGATTATTGGCCAAGGTACTGTATAATTTTCTAACCTTCCTCCTTTTGGAAACGTCTTATATGGTTGAAGGTCTTAAGCATAATCTTTTAAGTATATCTCAAATCTGCGATAACAAACATAATGTAAAATTTACTAATCAAGGATGTGAGATTTCAAATGAGAAAGGTTGTGTGATATTAAGTGGTCGTAGGACTTCTGAAAATTGCTATATTATTAATGAGTCTTGTTCATCTACATTCTCATGTTACATGGTCCAAACAGATGAAACAGAATTATGGCATAAATGCCTTAGACATGTTAATTACCGAAACCTCTATAGACCGAGCAAAATCGATCTTATTAGAGGTCTACCCAAACTAAAGAAAGTTGATAAAATATGTCGCGCATGCTAAATTGGCAAACAAACTAGGAGTAGTCACAAGACAGTGAACTCCTCTGCCACATCCAAGCCCCTTGAACTTCTCCATATGGATCTACTTGGACCAACCAAAACAGAGAGTAGAGGTGGTAAGAAGTATTTTCTGGTTATTATTGATGACTTTACCATATTTACTTGGGTAGCATTCATGAGAGAAAAATCAGAGACTCTCGATGAAGTTAAAAAAAATACTAAAACAAATTCAGATTGAAAAAGAATTGAATGTTATCAAAAGCAGAAGTAATCATGGTATTGAATTCGAAAATAGCAATTTTGAGAAATACCGTATTGATCATGGTATATCGCATGAGTTTTATGCTCCTAAAACACCTCAACAGAATGGGGTTGTTGAAAAAAAAAATAGAGTACTACAAGAGATGGAAAAAGTTATGCTAAATAGCATGAAATTACCCAAAGATTTATGGGTTGAAGCTATAAATACTGCGTGTTATATTATAAACCGTGTATACATAAGAAAATCTTAAGATAAAACAGCTTATGAGTTATGGTTTAATAAGAAACCAACCGTTAAATACTTTCAAATTTTTGGAAGTAAGTGCTTAATCTTACATGACCGTGAAAATTTAGGAAAGTTTGAAGCTAAGAGTGATGAAGGGATATTCTTAGGTTATGCTCTGAATAGTCAAGCATATCATGTTCTTAATAAGAGAACATAAGTGATTTAGGAATCTATTAATGTTGTAATTGATGATCACCTGAACACACCCACATCTAGTTTAGAAGATGATGAAGTCAATTTAATTGAGAAACCTGACTCCTTATCTAGTCCAGTCAATACTGAACTATGATTAGTCAAAGATTATCCCACTGATCTAATATTAAGCAATCCTCTCACTGGTGTGCGTACAAGAAAATAATTAGAGAACATTTGCAATTACGTTTGCTTTACTTCTCAAATTGAACCAGCCAACGTAAAAGAAACAGTTACTGATGAAAATTGGATTGTTGTCATGTAAGAAGAATTAAATTAGTTTGTTAGGAATAATGTTTGGTACTTGGTTCCAAGACCATTTGATAAACACATAATTGGAACCAAATGAATTTTTAAAAATAAATCTGATGAATTGGAAAATATAATTAGAAACAAGGCTAGGCTGGTTGTACAAGGGTACACTCAAATAGAAGGAGTCGATTATGATGAAACTTTTGCTCTAGTAGCTCGTCTTGAATCCATCAAATTATTTATATCCATTGTCTGCTTCAAAAAGTTCAAGATATATCAAATGGATATCAAAAGTTCTTTCTTAAATAGTGATCTACATGAAGAGGTCTATGTTGAAGAACCTAAGGGCTTTGAGGACCCTAAACACTTTAATCATGTATATCGTCTTAAAAAGGCACTTTACAGTCAGAAACAAGCTCCCAGGGCATGGTATGAGAAGCTGACTAAGTTCTTACTCAGTCATAATTTTCTTATGGGAAGTGTTGATAAAACTTTATTTGTTAAAAAATAATGAACAAAAATATAAAATAAAACTGAATCAATCAGAAATCTCAATTGTAATAGTATTGAGAAATTAATTCAAACCTTCTTCAAAGGACAACCTTACATCAAAAATAACTGTTTATGGTAGGACAACCTGATTTCTTGAACGTAGTAAGGATCAAGATCGCAAACTAAAACAAGAGGCAAAGAAAGGAAGCTATCTATTACAAGCATTCACCACATGTACATGAAAAGATTACAAACATTCAACACACATCCATCACATACATTATCCACCACAAAACACTAAGAGTTATAGTGGTTCGATGTGTACACCAACTGTTCTTAAACAACCACACTTACTCCACTCCCAATAATCACTACCCACGTGATATTGGCGTTCACTAATAATCAAGGTTTTCTCAGGTTCACCTTAAAACCTATACAGTTGTGTTTTCAAATGGGCTATCATAATCAAAACCCCGCGCTGAGATTTTCTGGCTGATCTCAGTCAAAACCAATACAGAGATTTTTTGGATATCTCAAAAACCAAAAACAAATAAACAAAGAGTACTTATCTTCTTCTTGAAGACGTTGTTTGATGTAGCCCGTAAAACCGTTTCGCTTGATGTGTAGATGTTCAATGTCTAATAAACATAATCAAGGGTTCTAGGTTCTAAACAAATTTTAAATTATCTCAAACCTTGGGCTACTTGTTTGAATTCCTTAGATCTCAAAAGGTAGAGTAAAAACTCCCTTTAAAAAATCAGATTCATAAAATAGAGATCAAGGAATTACAAAAACAAATAAGCTATTAAAGTATCTAAAATTACCGGACTATAGCTTGATAATGACGAAGACTTTTCTCTCAAAGTGGAGGCTTGCTGTGGCTTTTCTGAATGAATTTGAATGAGAAAATACCTCTATTTATAGGCTAAAAAATGATTCCTTCGACTAGTCTAAGGTCTCATTCGACTGGTTTAAGAATCAACCAAATTTTAAATTTTTCGACGTGATCAGATAAAACCAACCTTCGACTGGTCGAGGGAGAATAAAATAGGTTGCTGGAGTTCGAGTCAAGCTCCCCACGACTAGTCGAGCGAGGGTCCACGACTGGTCGAGTAGGGTACTCAACTGGTCGAGCAGGGTGCTCAACTAGTCGAGGAACTACCAGAAAAACTCCGAATTTGAGTTTGAATCTTGGATTGGTCGAAGCATTTCTTGGATTGGTCAAAACAGAGCCAGGACTAGTCGAACTTAGGCTTGGACTAGTCGAATTAAGCCTAACCAAAGTATAAAAACCCGTAAATAATTATCATAAGAAAGGACCTAAGTCTAAGGTTTTTCTAGGGTCAATTATGCCTGAAATATTGGACATTGAAGTTACTACTCGAATCTTCAGTAGCTTTCAATAGATCTTCTATTTGAAATGTACTTGATTTAGTAGCTTGATCTTGAACTTGAAGTAGAAGTAGATCTCAAACCTATAGAACTATCTTCCTGTCTTGCACTTTCAAACTTCATATGATGATCTTGAATGTGAACTTTCCATCACATGAATAAGTCACACTTGAAACTGTTTTGTCTCATTGAAATTTGACAACTAAGGGTGCTTTATACATCACATCACTTACAATCTCCCCCTTTGTCAAATTCGTGACAAAACAAACTTGGAAAATTACAATACACAAACTTCACAACTTTACATTCATTCACAACATCTACTCCCCCTCAATCTACTCCCCTCAGTCTGAGCTTTGACTTGTGTGGAGTACCTGTATTAACAAATATACATATATCCAAAACATACAATCCACATAATCCACACACTTGCACATTGCATTTGATTTACCATAACAAGCAAATGAGCTAAGCAAAATAAAAACTCATAACCATAACAAGTCTCACCCCTTTTTTGTCACAACTTGACAAAGGAAGACAAAATCATAAATGAAGCACAAATATGATTAGGAGCATTAAGAGAGTATCATAAAGAGAGTAACATAAAGAGAGTGTTATCCAAGATTAAGTCATACAATCCAAGTGAAAGTGAAAGTTAAAGTTATACATCCCCAACACAAATAGAATCAAAGACTGGTCAGAACCTAAGGAAGAAGGAGGTGGAATGGACGGGTCAATTGATGAAGTCCCCTAGTAATACGACGAAAATATTTTCACATATATTTCATTGAAGATTTGTGACTTTCGGTCAGATTGTCTTGTGACATTTTTAACTCACCCACCTTCTCCTCTAAAGAGCGAAGGCGCTCATCAAAGTGAGACGGCTGAAAATCTGGATCCGCCTCATCATCGGTTTCTAACTCATTAAAAATATCATCCATTGTAGTGTCTGTAGGTAAGGTATTAAATAATGGAGGATGGGTTTCAAGGAGATCAGATTTTATAGAAAAAACCCTAAAAAATGGAATGGAAAACCCAAATCGACTACAAAATATTACAAAATAAGCATACAATAACCCAAATCTAGATGAAAATTGAAAATGAAGCACTTACAATGATCCTATGATGATGGGTTCGATGAGTCGAGAGAGAGCCTGATGAGGAAGATGAAGAAAATGAAAAAATAAAGTGTTTTTCCCCTTTTTAAGACACCCACCCGCGCTCCACGACTGGTCGAGTTCGTGCTCGACCCGTCGAGGCTCGACTGGTCGAGTACATGCTCGACCCGTCGTGACGCACTGAAAAATAATTTTTATTTAAAATTTTTAAAATTTTTGCATAAAAAATATAAAAATTAAAGCATGCAAAAATAACATAATCCAATTAATTTGAATTACACATACCAATATCAAATTTCAATTTGGAAAACCTATTCCTGTCAAGTAGTTAGTCAAAATGTCAGCAAGCTAATTTTCTATCTGGATATATTCTAAAGAAATGCTTTTATCTTCAACCAATTCTCGAATATAGTGATAACGAATGTCAATATGCTTCGTACGAGAATGCTGGATTGGATTTTTTTAGATATTAATTGCGTTAGAGTTATCGCAATACAAGATCATTGTATCTTGCGCAATATTGTAATCGTTTAGCATTCTTTTCATCCAAACGAGCTGGGTACAGGCATTACCAGCTGTAATGTATTCAGCCTCAGCTGTGGATAATGATACCGAACTCTGTTTCTTACTGTACCAGGAAACTAAACAATTCTCAACATAGAAACATTCACCACTGGAAGACTTTCTATCATCGATGTTCCCTGCCCAGTCAGCATCTGAATATCCAGCTAATTGAACATTCGTATCATGCAGATACAAGAGGCCTAAATTAGCAGTACTTGCGACATATCTAATAATTCGTTTGACATCAATAAGATGCGATTCTTTTGGATCTGATTGATATCTAGCACAAATACCTACACTAAATGCAATATCTGGTCTACTCGCAGTTAAGTATAAGAGACTATCAATCATGCTGCGATATAACCGAGAGTCTATAGTTTTACCTGTTTCATCCTTTGAAAGCTTAAGAGTCGTACTCATACGAGTATCGAATTTCTTACCATTTTTAAATCCAAATTTCTTAACCAAATTTAAAGTATACATGGTTTGAGAAATGAAGATACCATCTTCTAGCTATTTAACCTGTAAGCCTAGAAAGTAGTTCAATTCTCCCACCATACTCATCTTAAACTTGGATTTCATAAGCTCTGCAAACTCAATGGACAAGTTAGTGCTTGTAGAACCATAGATAATATCATCAACATATATCTGTATAATTAGTATGTGTTCATTATATTTTTAATTTGGCATAGTCCTATTCTCTCCCCCCCCCCCCCCCCCCCCTCCCTTTAGGACTCAGAGCTCACCCTTTTCGGAAACGATCCAAGAGGATTCACTTCAGAAACTCATGAATGCACAAGAGCAATTCAATCAATATATCATATAGTCATGTGACTTGCTCAAATCCTTAATTCAGAGAATTTAATCGCACCTTATGGAGGAGGAAGAGGCTAGGTTATCCCAGCCTCAACCCAATCCAGAAACACAATGTGAAGAAAGTGATCCTAACTCGCTTATGGAAAGTACTGAAATTGTGAATAGAGAGTTGGATTTTGTTAATGAGTGTACGGTTCAATTTTTAGAAGAATCGATCTCGATGATTGTCCAAATAACTGATCAAGAGGCACTGTTTCAAATATAATGATATTGACACACTTCATTCACATGACACACTTGGCTTCAATGAAGAGGAAGAGGCTAGTTTCTTCGAGCCTCAACCCAACCTAGAAACACAGTATGAGGAAAGTGATCCCATCCCACTGGTAAACTGCACGAAATTAGAAGATGATGAGTATTGGGATAACGATCATGAATGTGCAGCCCAAATTTTCCTGGAATCGATCTCAAGTTTGGTCTAGGTTAGTGATCAAGAAGTACACGAAGTGATTGGTCATAATGATCTACTCTACTCATCTGACATGTCTGATTTAAATATGGAGGATAAGCCCCTTTCAACTAACCCTTCCAACTCTTGTGAGACATATTTAAACCACTCCCTTGATTTGAATTATAAGATGGTTAGGGAGATGGATGAGTTGCTCGATAGGACTTTAGTATTTGAGGCCACCCAGTTGAGACCACCATCTGAACTGTCAATTTTTTACGACTCAATGCCTCTTCTAAGTAGTATCAATGAACAGAGTTTTCATATCAATGCTTCGTTTATTGACCCTCAATCTGTCTATACAGGGCAGGAGCAAGAGAACATACTTCCATTTACCTTCAAAGACGATAGAATCCTTGGACAGATCATCACAAACTTCAATGTGGAGATGAGCCACTCTCAACTGAATTTCCCAACTCTTCGGAAGATTGCTTGGCACACTATGCAGATTCAAACGATCTCATGATACAAGACGTAGTGAATGTCTTGCAAGACAACATCTCGGTAGTTGTTACTGGCCGAGAGAACCCTTATTCTTAAACCCTTCCCTCCACAGATCCTGAATGTTTACTATCACAGGAGGGAGAGCTGACAATTGAACCAAAGTCTGAAACTTTGGAATGTGTTGAGACTACATCATCTGCTATGAATTTTTCTGAATTTTATCTACTCGTAGTCTCTGATTCACTATGGGGTACTAACTCTGAAACTTTCTCTGTCACAGGTGAATCATATATACTTTGGACACCTCAGGATATTAAAAGGAAACATTATGCTGAGGTCCATAAATTTCTCTAAAAATTCATGCTCCAGGGCATCCAAGCCTATTGCAAAAATGGCTTTTAGATGATTTTGTTGAGAAACCTACTGAGAAGGAGGAACCTTGTGGCATGACCGAGTAGCTTTTCCCTTGCTTTCCTAGTTTAAGATTAGTTTATTACTTTCATAAGACTAGAGTAGTTTGTTTTTACTGTTTTAGGATAGTTTGTTTATCGTCTATTGAGTCATCCTTCTAACCCATCTTCACTTTAAGACCCTAGGAAAAGCCTCTAGATTCTTTCTTCAGGTACTACCTTTCCATAACTTCTCCTTTACTTTCGTTGTTTCATGTGCATTAAATGTTTATATCTTTTACATTGAGGACAATGTAGATTTTAGGTTAGGGGGTGTGGATTAGGCAACCTAATCAATGTTTTCTTAGTCTTTGAGTAAAATTGTAAAAAAAAAAAAAAAAAAAAAAAAAATCTGAAATTTTGTAAATTCGAGTGATTTTGAAGTTCATCCATGATTTAGAAGTATAAGATACTTAATGTTGGTGATTTATGACTCGTGGATTCAGTTACTTGTTAGATTTCACAGTTAAGTTCGAATTATTAATCCATGATTAGAATTTTTAAACACTGATTAAGTCATGATTTCACATGTCACATCTAGCTTTCACATTAAAGCTTCAATCAACATTGAATTGTTAATTTGGTGATTATTAAGCATGGTAGGAACCAACCTGAGGAATTTATCCATCATGTTCAATAAGAAGAATTGAAAAGAAAGAAAAATAAATAAATACCCAGCTAAAAAAATAGTTGTCATCGAAAACGACTACCTATTGAAGATCTTTAAAAAAGTTGACATAGCGTGAAAGGCATCAATGGAAAAATCAAAAACTGGAAGAATGAAAAGATGAACTGTAAGGCAAGTTTTAGTTGTCCTGAATGCTCTTTTGATTATCAATGATATCATGAAAATTAAGAATTGAACCTTTGATTGTGATAAGTCCAGATTTCACTATGAACTCAATGTTTAGAATTGTTCTAATTTGTGGATTAATACTTTGAACTAGATTGTGAAATCTACTGAGTGCTAGAGTTGAGGAGAAGGTGATGCTCAACATTGATGTATCTTAGAATTCTATTATTTAGATTATTTTTTTTAACACTTGAGCTTATAGAAATTGTCGTATGGTTCTGGAAATAATTTTCGCATACTTTGCTCGAGACTAGCAAAATGCTGGTTGGGGATTGTGTTGAGGGTCAAATATTGCATATTATCCCCTATTTATTACTGGGTTTTATGAACATGATAATGCTTAATATTCTATTTTAATCATGTTTGTGTTGCAAGGTGAATTTAAGAGCTTGGATTGAAAAGGATGTTAAAAGCATAGATTTAACGTTCAAGTATCACCAAAGCCAAGGATGGATCTTATGAGACCAAGAATGAAGAATTCAAATGCCAAAGATCCAAGAAAACCAAGTGAGGAATGAAGAGCATTGAAGACTTAAAATAAAGAAAAGGAATCCTAAAAATCTAGCTCCTTCGACTAGTCTAAGCCCTCCTTCAACCAGTCAAAGGCTCCTTGTAAGGCCCGTATCCTAGTCTGTACCGTTTCGTAGACTTCCATGGTCCTCCCGGTCAAATTTCAGCGACCTGGGACGTGTAAACAACGTTTGCACGCGACCTTGAGACGCATCCCGTTGATATGAGTTGTCTCGACTCGAAACTTGTACCCTAGCGACCGCACCATCGCCGCGGTTTCCTGGCCGTGACTTGCGCACCGATGCGATACCTAGGCTAGGAGTTGTGGGCCCACGTTTATTTTGAGAAAAACACCACGCATTCTGAATTCCGAAAGAATCTTTACAACCTTTCACATCAATCAATCAATGTACAAGTCAAGTATACATCTATCACTCATCCATCCCTCTCAACCAAAGTCAACCCTCATGTCATCTCTCCTTACACTACCATACCTCTCATCCCATCAGTCCATCCATCACCACTCCTCTCTCTCTCTCTCTCATTTCTCACTCCATCCCAAGCGCCAAGAAGTGGGCCACACCCAAGGAGAAGCTAGGTATGACACACTTCTTACCCCCTCATCTCTCATCTCCACCCTTCAATCTTCATCTCCCACCATCAAAGAGGAAGCCCAGGAGCTAAGGAGTCCAAGGAGCCTAGAAGAAGCGGAATCGGTGGGTGATTTGTAGGTTAGATTTTATTTTTGATGATGGGCCAAGTGGGGCTTACCGATTGATGGTACGGATCTCACTTTAGACCCTAGGTGTGGCCGATGGCCCACCATGATTCATATGTTCATCCCATGATGGGGCCATTCTCCATGGACCACGTCATGATGTTTACTTTCCTAGTTTGAAAAGGTCATCTAGACCTTGCATTTTGGTGGAGATGGGATCTCCACCGTTGATTTTGATTGGTGGACCCACATGTAATGGGACCCACTTGATGTGTGTTGTAATGCATGGAAGGGAGGGCCCATAGTGTCGGGGTCCCTCCATCACACAATTCTCCTTCTCTCTCTCTCTCTTTCCCCTTTTTGTGGCCCGCCTTGATGAATGGATTAGATCCGCACCGTCCGTGCATAGCACGTGTGGCACACACACGTGAAATTCACCACCATGATCTAAGTGTTTCACCCATCCGTCCGGTGGCCTGGACTGACCATCCAGTGGATGAGCCTGGATGCAGGGAGAATACAAATATCAGTTTGATCCAAACAGGGTGGGCCACGCTGACGTGGACCCCACCAGTACCTATGCTCCATCCAAACCGTCCGTCAGACGGACGTCCAGATAGGCTGGACGATTAGCAACTCCCAAAAAAAATAATAATAATATAATAATTAATTAATATATATGATATGTATATATATACATATATATATAGGTCATATGTATATATATCTGGTGGGCCCCACATGGACCCCACCCATCTGGAAACGAATGGGCTGGAATACCTCCGACAGCTTTATAACTGCTATAAAGCAGCAAGTTCGGTGGGTCCGCATGACGTATTTACATTCATGCCGTCCGTCCATCAGGTGGGACCCACCTCTGATGTAATCCCAGTCGTCCATCATCTGGACGGTGGGCCAGCACCCCACGCACCAGCTATATAGGTGTTGTATCCGAACTTGCTGCTTTACATCATAAGGGAGCCATGGGCCGGCACCCCACCTCTGATGTATATGTTATATCCACACCGTCTATTATGTGGGCCACGCTGCAAACCAATGGAGAGTTGAACGTCCACCATTGAAATCCTTTTGGGAGCACAGAAGTTTCGAATCTACATGATATTCGTTTTTCCTCTTAATTCAAGTCTTTGTGACCATATGAACAGATTGGATGGAAAATAAACGCTATTGTGGGCCCTGTGGAGTTTTAACAGTGGAAATCATTATCACCACTGCTATTTGTGGTATGGTCCAGATGATCTTTCAATCATCATCCCCACCGCTATTTAGGGTGTAGTCCAGATGATCTTTAGATATGATTTATTTTTTTAGGAAACGGTCTAAAAATAGATAAATGGTCCAGCTAGAACGTTGGGCCCACTTGATGTATTTGTAGCCCATCCATGAGGCCCATTGTGATGTATATTAGGCCCATGGGATGTGGCCCATTATGATGTATATGTGGACCATGAGTGAGGCCCATGTGATACGGCCCATTGATGTATATTAGGTCCATGTGATGCGGCCCATTGTGATGTATATTAGGACCATGTGATGCGACCAATTGTGATGTGTATTTGGCCCATGTGATGCGGCCGTGTAACGCCTTGAAAATCGGGGGTCGAGCATAGGCTCAACTCCCGAGTTCCAACGCATCACTTATGCAACATAGATAATGATGATTAAATGTTGTCCGTATTAGTGCATTAAACATGAGTGGGATTATACCAAAACAACATATCATACTCCAGAGACAGTTAAATTACGCAAGAAGAAGACTGTGATAAGTATATAAAACATATAAGTGGTTGTAAGTCCCCAGAGTATGAACATGATACCAGGTTAAATAATTACATGTTGTTTCCAAAATATACAAAATAATAAAGTGTAATGTCTTCTAATCCATGTCCCTGTAGCCCCTGTAACGCAACTCTAGGTCTACAAAGACCCGTTAGAGAGTTGCAAATAGGAGAACTCCTCGTCATCGTAGAAGTCTGTTGAGGGTCAAATATTGCATATTAGACCCCAGTTATTGCCTGGATTTACGAACATGTTACTGTTTAATGACTCAATTTAATCATGTTTGTGATGCAAGGTGTATTTACGAGCTTGGACTGAAATAGGGTGTTTAAAGCACGGATTTAACGCTCTGATGACACCAAAGGCAAGGGACAGACCACAGGGGACCAAGATTGATGGATTTACATGCCAGAGATCCAAGAAAATTGAGAAACTGGAGCTCAAGTGGCATGAAAGATGTCCAGAATGCAAGATCACAAGGTTCCCACCATCCATTCGGCTCAAAACTTCATATATGGCCTGAGGACCATAAATCAACCGTACATGTCAACTTTCAGTCATTGCATCCCTCTACAAGAGGCCCAACGGAAGATCAGCCCCCATATTAGCGATCTAGGACCCACCTGATATCTGGATATGCTTCAATTTTGAACTCAACCCCTTAAGTTATATGGTAAACAGGATGGACATAGCGGATTCCGCCATACAACACAGTGGACCCCACATGTACACTGTTTGCACAGGCTGTGCACGAGAAATCCCAAGGTCGGTTAGCGCCCGCTGACCAACAATTTCTTAAAAAATTTTCTTTTTCTCCAACGTCTTTACGCACGGCCGCCGTTCCTCCCTTGTGGGCCCCACCCATCATCCAAATGGATCATCTTAACTGTACATTCACTCCATAAGGGGGTAAAGACCCTCTCCTAGCTTTCCTCTTTGGCCCATGCATGTGTGCGTACATGGATCGTCAGAAAATGCAGGATGGATGGCGGAATCAAAACAACAGTGGACCGCACCAGACCCCGATAGAAAACCACTCCTTCCTGACTGAAACTTCGCCAGAAATCCAATGAGCGGGGTGGATTTTCCAGAAAACATCACTATGAGGCCCACCGAACACGTCAGCACGTCTGCGTAAGCCTTACGCGCATCCACAAAATCCAGAAATTTGGGGGAGTTGTGGGCCACGATCATCGATTATTTCGATGATCTGAACCGTCCAAGTGTAGCCCAGGACAGCCATGATCCTAACCATGAAGCCAAAAAGAGGTTTTGGGATGATCAGCGTCTCGAACATCTTTCCAAACGCAAGCTGGTTTGTGTCGTCACTTGTTGCGCACGCAGCTTCTTCTGCGTAAACCTCCCAATGACTCCAAGCTCTCCACTGCCTTTGCTGCCTATAAAACAAGAAGAGAAGAGAGGGAGATCCATCCATCTTAGGGAACGTGGAGCAGCCGTGGAGGCATCTGGCTAGGATTTTTCTTCATCTTTCTTTGTTTTTTTAGTTTTTTTCCTTTCCTTGATGTTATTTTCTTTAAGAGTCTTTAGCCTAATCATGTCGGTGATGAGCTAAACCTCTTAGCTAGGGCTAAGAGGTAAAGCTTATGGCGTGATGGGTGATTTCTATGGCTTGGATTCATATTAGATGAACTGGTTTGATTATAGTTTCATATTAAAGAATGCCTTTAGTTTTTAATGGCAATAGATCTGCGATAGCTTTGAGTATTTCCTTTTCATTATTTTGATTATTAAGTTAGGAAGCTTTGTTGTTCACCATCTCCCCTTGGACATGGTTGGATGATGGAATCCTTCCTAACATTCATACATCTTTCAGATTGGCTGTGGATTGGTTTAATTCTGTTGTTTACTTTGTCTCATGGGCATGGTTTTGTGATGGAATCCATTCTAATTTACACCTATCTTATCTCTTGAAAACTAGATCAAAAGAAGTTCAGATTTGATTTTCATGGTATATCTTCCAACTGGATGAAGATGGGACTCGGAGTCCAGTTGATTTCATGAATCAAGCATAGATCTCCCTGATCTCTACAAGTGTATCCTTGGCACCCTAGTTTCCTACCTTTAAATTTCATGAGTTTTAGATTAATATTTTCACCATTACTCCTTCATATTCACCTGATTAGATTTCATCTTAGTCTAGTTCTAGTTCTGGTTATTTTTAAACTATGTACAGGTTTCAGTCCCTGTGGATTTGACCTCGGTCTTACCGAGTTTATTACTACATTGCAACCCTATACTTGGGGAGTGAACAAAGTCAGTCTCCGCCTCGTATCCTTCGGTATCACCTGAAACTACAGCAGGGTCTGATTGGTGTTTTAAAACACTGTCCTAGAGTGGGAGTGAGTGATCAACTCAGTGGAGCTATAAGGCAAAGGTTAACATGTTATCAATTCAGTCAAGCAGTAATAATAAAGCAATATAGCAAGCATTCCTAAGTACTCTATTTAATGCAAGGATAATATGTTATTATGATGCATGCCCTCGCCTGCACTCCCTCTTGCGACAACATCTTACAATCGCGGCATGCACCCCTTCCTCTGTGCTCAACACCAACGCCAAAGGCACATGTAAATGTGGTGCATGTACGTGATTAGCCAAGTTCTTAATTAGACTTATTCATACAGCAGATTCAGGAAGCTAAGGTACCTCCCTTTATATCATTGACCCAACATTGATCCATCTAGGGTTGTCAATCCTAGTTAATCACATACGATAGGCAAGTTATAGGGCAACGTCACCCCTGTTTTGAAAAGCAGTGGACAAACAAGTTCAGGTCACTACGAAGAGGCTCGTCACCATCAGTGTAGGCCTTAGTTTATACTCGAGGTCACTACGGGAAAGGCTCGTCACCTTAGCATAGGCCGACAGCTCGAATACAGTGTCTCATACACCACCATATTCGGCTCATGAGTTTGGATTGCTCACTGGTCACTACGGGGAGGCTCGTCGCCCTAGTATAGTCTGACAACTCGACCACGGTGTCCCATAAACCACCATGCCCGGCTCATGAGTCTTAGCGGATCGTGGTACCAAGGTTAAACGGGTTTTTCACTGGTAAGTTGGTACCTTTGGTTCAAGCAATATCGTCCATACATGGTGAACATCATTAGGCCAATCGGGTTTCTTGACAAGCTCGACTAGTATGAGCATACGTTGAATTATTCGACATGAAGCGCATACGCACTCCTCGTGGCCTAACCACTGTTGATAATCACCGTACGACTCAGATTCCTCGAACTCATCCATTGTGGCTGAACCATTAGGCCGTCGATCGTAAACTATTACCGATTGCCTGGACTACATCATAGCCCCAATCACACTCCAAACAATAGTATTCGCATGTGATAGTCAAAGGCAGCATGTGACAACCAATTTAAATATAAATCTCATTTGAGCATTTCAACAAACACGTAATACACATGTTATCATACATAAGCATGTCATCCATAAATCATATAGTAGTAAAGTAGGTTACATAAAGGAAACTGTAACTATAGATAAGGGAATTGAGAATCCTGTCTCAACACCCTCCTTAAATACATTCCAACAAGCATTTTTCTCATTCAGGCATTTTATCAAACACTTAGACTACACATATCACATACATGTAATAAATTAGTTACAACACATACTATAGTAAATCCTTCCACATAGGATTACCATACGTACAACAATCATGTATTCTCGATAAAAAATTATGTTAAGCACAAATCATAATTCCATACTCATTCAGACATTTCAACAAACACATGGAATGCACAATATTCAACATAGTTCATATATATGTGTAATACACGGAAAACATCACATCTAAGCACATGTGATAGCAATCAAGTCAGTCATAAATCATTATTGACATTGAAAACCTTGAAAACCATAACCTAAACGTTTATAGTCCGCATCTTTCGCCAGTAAACTCGTAACAAACTCAGTTTATACACTAAGTCTTCGTCTACGGCACAACGGCAACCTATAGCATGAAATAGGTTAGCTATTTCATCGCTTACTCTACTTGAATCCCTAAAACAGACTAGGGTTAGGATTTCTTACCCAACGACAGGATCGGTATTGCCAGCACGGCGATACAAGAGCAGTGGTTAAGTACGTGGAGTGATGGGATCGAATCCCAGGAACTTTCTCTCACTCCCACTCTCTTCTCCTCACTTTCTTCTTCTCTTTCTCTCTCTTCTCTCTCCTAGGGTTTGAAATTCGTATGGAATGAGAGAGGGGTGGGTAAAGGCCCTTATATAGGCCCAGAACTGATGGGAATGGCCCTAGGGCTATGGTATACTTAGGTTATAGCCAAAAGTCGCATGGTTCAGCTCAACGGGGCACATATGGAGACCTCTTTTCTACATACCATCCAGGGAAAGTTCCCTGACATTGGATCTAGGTCAGGTTAAGTTTTCAGTCCGATCGGATTTATGGATCGACCATGGCGGACCAGTTTCAATTCAACGATTGTCGACACTCAATCAGGGCCACAAATACACTGGCCTGTGTAGGAAAATTTTCCTGAACTGAGGGTGTATTTGGGTTAGATTTTGACGGTCTGAATCCTCAAATTTGGCCCGCAAGTGAACAGCCCAAATCACTTAAATCTGAGTTCATTTTCTAAAGGTATTCGCATTTCTCACACACTTCGCTCCGGGTCTAAGTTGTGCGTTTCTGGATACTATTTGGATTTGATTTCTGAGATGGTTGTCAAGCCCAGTATGGCAGTCATAATTGTATAGCTTCACGGTAATCAGACTTTCGACCCGCAGTCTAGGTCCGATACGGAGTTTCAAGCTGCTCCCGAGAGTAACTGGGTTTAGAGATTGATCCTAGGTTTTCAGGTAATATAGCATTAGCGGTTCTGCTAGTTTTAGGTCTTGCAGTTCGTATTTAAAGCGGTTAGTGCTAATTTCATAGATAATCTAGTTTAGCACTTAGTTAATTATCGCCTAATTTCTAAAGGATTTGGTCCTTAGTGATTTCTGCCTGAGGTGGTGCTCAGGTCTTTGTACGGATTTTTCCCGAGACGTTACAATCTACCCCTCTTAAGAAAAAATTTCATCCTCGAAATTAGTACCTTTTCGTACTCCTCGAGAATCTGAGGGTGGTTCTTGTGGACATCGGCTTCTGTTTCCCAAGTAGCCTCCTCCTCAGTGTGGTGTGTCCACAGAACCTTCACAAGTGGAATAACCTTACTGCACAGCACCTACTCTTTCCTATCTAGGATACGCGTCGGTCGCAGTACATAAGTAGCATCCTCGCTCAACTGCACCTGCTCCCACTTAATAATGTGGGAAGGGTCAGGAACGTATTTCTTCAGCATCAAAACGTGAAATACGTTGTGCACGCCTATGAGTAGTGTGGCAAAGCAAGGTGGTACGCTACCACCCCCACTCGATCCAGTATCTGGAATGGGCCAATGAATCGTAGCGTGAGCTTCCCTTTCTTACCAAACCGAAGAACTCCCTTCATGGAGAAAACTTTCAGGAACACATGGTTTCCAACCGCGAACTCTAACTGTCGCCGCCTCGTATCGGCGCAGCTCTTCTGCCTACTCTGTGCTACCAAAAGTCGACGCCTGATAATTTCTATCTTCTCTAAGGTTGCCTATACTAACTCTAGGCCAATCAAGCTCTTCTCGCCAACCTCTGCCCAGCAATGCGGTGCTCGACAGGGGCGCCCATATAGGGCCTCATAGGGAGCCATGCCAATGCTCGCCTAAAAACTGTTGTTATAAGCGAACTCTGCATAGGGAAGACAGTCATCCCAAATGTCCTTGAAATCTAACACACAAGCTCACAGCATATCCTCTAACACTTGATTTACCCGTTCTGTTTGCCCGTCAATTTGTGGGTGGAACGCGGTACTGAACTTTAGTTTCACCCCCATTGCTTCCTAGATACGAGTACAGAAGATAGATGTGAATCGCGTGTCTCGGTCCGACACGATCTCCATAGGAACCCCATACAGACGCACAATCTCCTTGATGTACAACCTAGCCAACTCGTCTACGGAGTTCAAAACTCTGATAGGGAGAAAATGAACCGATTTCGTCAATCGGTCCACAATCACCCATATGGAATCATGTCCCTTCCTTGTCTTCGGTAACCCTGAGATAAAATCCCATTTCCATTCAGCTATGGGCATGGACTGAAGCAGTCCAAGAAGTCGGCGATGTTCGGCCTTGACCTGCTGGCACGTGAGACAACGTGATACATGCTCTGCTATGTGGGCCTTCATGTTGTCCCACCAGTACAAATGTTTCATGTATTAGTACATCTTCGTACTCCTAGGAAGCGTCACCATCCTTGAATTGTGAGCGGCCTCGAGAACTTCCCTTATCAAGACGGGCCTAATCATATGGGTCTCATATATATACCAAGTGGGCCTCAACAAACGGGCCACAAATACATCCAGATGGGCCTAATCACATGGCCTTATATGTATACCAAGGTGGGCCTCAACTAATGGGCCATAACTACATCAAGATAGGCCACAATAATGGGCCTTATATATCAAAGTGGGCCTCAACAACGGGCCACAATACTCATATAATATAAATATATATATATATATATATATATATATATATATATATATATATTCTTTCATCTCAAAAGATCAACTAGACCGCACTCCAAATAAACAGTGGTAACAATGATTTCCACCATTACAATTCCCAAGGCCCACCATAACATATATTTTCCATCCAACCTGTTCATAAATTAACATAGTGATATATGAAGTGAAAACAAATATCAGCTTAATAGGAAACTTGGCACTTAGAAATTTTGAACGGTGGACATCCTTGTCCACTACCTTAGATGGTGGGGTCCACTTGAACTATGGATCTGACTCATTCTTTAGCTCATGTCTTAAAATGAGCTTTCAAGATGGATGGACGGTTTAGATGCAGCACATGCATCATGGTGGGTCCCGTAGATGGACGGCAAGGGTGAAATAGGTGGGGCCCACATAACTTGGTGACGTCACATACACCAGCTATATAGCTAGTGTGTGGCACGTCAGTCAATCTGCTTCATAAGGTGGGTCCACACGTGTGGCCCACCATAACATTTATTTACCCTCCAAACTGTTCGTAAGGTCACACAGACCCGGGCCCACCGTAATGTTTATTTTCCACCCAACCTATTGGTAAGGTCACGTAGACCTGGGTCCCACCACAATGTTTATTTGCAATCCAACCCGTTAATACGGTCACACGGACCTGGATGAAAAGGGAAAACAAATTTCATCTTGATCCAAAGCTTCTGGACCAAAAAGTTCCAATGGCGGCCATTCAATCACCATTGTTTCCTATGATGTGGGCCACTTGAGCCGTGTATACGGCTGTTTTTTGGAGGGCCCATTGTCCTAAAGGGGACCCAACATATGCACGGTGTGGATGTTTAAAACACATCACGGTGGGGCCCACATGTGGGGTCGTGGTCCTTGGCCCGTCCGCCCATGGCACAGCAGCGCCTGCTGCTCTGCCAGCAGTAGCAAGTGCTGCTACCTATATATATATATACACCACTGCATTCCATGGCTAAAGACTGACTAAACAAGCCCAATATTCAATATATTTTGGGGTACAGAAATAACAGGGTGTATTTTAACGGTGAACACCACTGTTTCCTATGCTATGGCCCACCAGATACTCTAATCAGCTTCATTTTTGGCTTAACGCCTAAAATGATCGGGAGAATGAAATGGACGGTGTGGATTGGGTTTAAATGTCAAGGTGGGGCCTATATGAGTGACCCACTCCAAGGCTTGAACCAAGCCAATATTTTTTTATTTTCATTTCACGTCCAACATCTCTGGACACTAGACGACATGGCCATAGCACATGCGTTTAAAGTGGGCCTTGTTCAGGCCGGCCACCAAATGCACAGATGGTGTGGATACAATACAATTATAAAGTGAGCCTCACCTACAAATGGCTTGGATCAAATACATGCTTCATGGTGGGGTCCATCCAGGTGGGCCGCAGAACCACATCATCATACACAAAATCAACGAAAAAAGAGAGGGAGAGAGAGAGAAGGAAAGAGGGACACGTGTGATGGAGGGACCCCGACACTATGGGCCCTCCTTTACAATCAATCATACATCAAGTGAGTCCCATTACACGTAGACCCATCAAATCGAAAATCAACGGTGGAGATCCTTTCTCCACTAAGATGTAAGGTCTAGATGACCCTATTCATGAAAGGAGAATAAACATCATGATGGGGTCCATGGAGAATGGCCCCATCATGGAATGATCATGAGGATCAAGGTGGGCCATCGGCCACATCAAGGGTCTAAAGTGAGATCAAGGGTCCAAAGTGAGATCCATACCATCAATCGGTAGGCCTCACTTGGCTCATCATCAAAACATGAAAAATCTATCCTAATAAGCACCCACCGTTCGATCTTCTTGGTCCGTTGGAAAGTCGATCTCCTTGTGTCTCACTTTGATGGTGGAAGATGAGAAATGAATGGCTAGGATGAAAGTTTTTGGGATGGGAAATGGGCCACACACATCTCACTTTCTCTCTTGGAAAACCATGGACGTGCACTTCTTTGGTGCTTGAAAATGTGTGAAGAGAAAGAGAGAAAGAGGGTTGTAAGGAGAGAGAGTGATGGATGTGAGGTGAGTGATGGGTGAGGTGAGAGATTGGTTGACTTTTGGGGTTTGCTTGACTTGTGGAGAAAGAAAGCATGGGTTGTGTATACTTGACATCAGGTGATTGATTGATGGGACATGTTGTAGAGATTCTCTTGGGATTGTAAACGCGCGGCATTTTCTTCGAAATAAACGTCGGCTCACATCTCTTAGCCAGGGTATCGGATCAGTGCGCGAGACGCAACATCGGAACCGCGGCGGCGGTGCGGTCGCAATGATACAAGTCTTGGATTAAGCCGACTCAAATCTACAGGATACGACTTAAGGTCACGCGCAAACATTGATTATAGGTCGTAAGTTATCGGAATTGGACGGGAAGGATCGTGGCTGTCAACGGAACAATACGGACTAGGATAAGGGTCTTACAAAAAGGGTGTGGAAATAGATCTAAACATCAACCCAAAACACATACTCCAACTGGGCTGAAATCTGTACAGCAACATATGTTGTCCATATTTTAGCCAATACAATATAATCAAAGGGCCCATAGCCCTGATTCAACATGTGGATTCCACCTTGATATGTCAATAAAATTCCACGCCTATAAGTTCACCCAAACCTCCATGAAAAGTGTGATTTGGAGGTCACCCAAACCATGCATGCATGGTTGGGCCTGGACATCCAATCAAGTGGGCTTGGACATCCACCTTGCTTGGGGCTTGAGAGGTTGCTGACCTACTTTAGTGGACCATACCTCATCAGCATACATAGAAGAAAATACAGAGAAAATGAGCAAGTATCGGTCATAGGTGGGTGATCCCGCCACCAATGGGTCACCCACACACAAATCCACACCATCACTATATCATACACTTACATACAGGCCAAGATACATCAAATAAGTTGCTGGATGGTAGGGATCCCTTCCCTACATACATGCAATGGCCTAGGTGGCCCATGAGATGCAAGAAATAAGAGGGAACCATCATGGTGGGTCCATGAAAAATGGCCCACCATGGAATGGATTATGAAGGATCTAGGCCCTTGGCCTTCATCCTAAGAGCCATGTAGGGCCTCCACCATGGATTAGTGGGCCCTACATGCTTCCATGCATGTAGAAGAAAGAAGAGAAGAAAGGGAAAAGGAAGAAGAGATGAAGAATGTTAATGAAGCACCCACCTCAAGACTACTCCTTCCTTCTTCAATATTGGGACTCTCCAAGCTTCAAGGAAGAAGATTCTATGGTGAGGATGAGATTTAGAGGGTTGGGATGGGATAGATGGAGCATGCAATGGGCTGAGATGGGGTGGAAGCCATGGACGTTTGGAGAGCTCTAGCTTACTAGAAATGAGAAGAAAGAGAGGGAAGGAGAGAGAGGGTAGGTTATGATGAGTTGTAGGGGCTAGGAATGATTGCTTTGCAAGAGCCTAGGCATGATTGCTTATGGGGAGAAAAACAATGATTATTTGTAAGGTGTAAGAGGCTACGGAGTAGGGTGGTAGAATGCCTAGGTGTAGGCTCTCTAGGAAATTACAACTAGGTGGGCCCACCTTGAAAAACGTGTAGGGCTAAGAAGTGGGCCCCACCATATGATAAATGGCCAAGAATGCTCAGGTTGAAATCATAAGATGTACATGTCAGATTTATACATGAGACGCGGTGTTGGAACCGCGGCGCCGATGCAGTCGCAATGGCATAGGTTTCGGGTCGATCCGGGTCGAGTCTACATGACGTGACTTAAGGATGACCGTAAACACTATCCGTAGGTCGCGGGTTGCCAGGATTTGACCGGTAGGACTACGAGACCTAAGGGAACGGAATGCATACTCGGGGTAGGGTCTTACAAGCATGCGGGGCCACCATGGTCCCCACTTGATGAATGTCTCGTATGTCCTATATAGGACCCGTATCTCGTATGTCCTATGTAGGACCCGTATCCTAGTCCATACCGTTTTGTATGCTTCCGTGGTTCTACTGGTCTAATTTCGGCAATCCTCGACCCATATCCGGCATTTGTACGCAATCCTAAACTGGGTCCCACATACCGAAGTCGACTCGAACCAGAACTTGTATCATAGCGACCGCGCCATCGCCACGACTCGCGCACCGAACCGATGCCCAAGCCAGGAGATGTGGGCCAGCGTTCATTTTGAGGAAGACGCCGTGCGTGCGAATTCCGAGAGAATCTCTACGACCTATCCCATCAATCAATCACTCAAGTTAAGTACAAGCCATACCCAAGTACAAGCAACCCATCTCTCCCATTCCTAAAGTCAACTCTCTCTCTCTCTCCACTCATCCCTTTCTTACAACCCATCACTCCACCCATCACCCATCACACCTCACCCATCCTTTTCACCCATCACTTCTCTCTCTTCCTCATTTCTCAAAAACCTCTCCCAAGCAACAAGCTTCACACGTCCAAGCTTCCTCTCTCCTAAACCACAAGTGTGGCCCACCCTCTCATCTCTCATCCACACCATCAAAAGTCCATCAACCTCCATCAAAAGGCAAGTTAAGGAGCATAAGAGCCTAAGGGAGCAAGGAGGAGGCCTAGAGGTGGGTGATCCACCATTGATTTCAAATTTTAGGGCCCACTTGTTGGTGGGACCATTTTGATGTATGTGATGTATCCATGAGGGGCCCATAGTGGCGGGGTCCCTCTATCACCATCTCTCTCTCTTTTTCTCTCTCTCTCTCCCTCTCCCTCTTTCTTTGAATGGCTATTATGGTGAAGGGATGAGTGTGGCCCACCATGAATCACATATTTCATGTGGGACCCATCGAATGGATGTGTTGGATCTACCCCATCCAGCCCATTAGCGGGCCCAGATGAAAGGAAAACATAAATATCAGATTGATTCAATTAGGCCACATTTATGTGGGACCCACCTTGATTAGAATGGTAGGCCACGTCCATGTGGGACCCACCATAATGCATGTGTTTATCCATGTCGTCTAGCGTCCCTGTACGCTGGATGGGTGTGGCTAACATGGAGTATTTGTACTGACATAGGTGTGTACTTGCAAGCTAACAAAAAAAAAAAAAAACAGAGAGCTTTTGGAATAGGCCACTCATGTAGGCTCTACCTTAATGTGTGGGGCTGATCCACGCCGTCCATTCCGTTCTCCAGCTCATTTTAGGCGTTGAGCCAAAAAATGAAGCTGATCCCATTTTCTGGCAGGCCATACCATAGGAAATAGCGGTATTACCATTGAAACCCACCTTGATCCTTCTATTCGCCAAAAACACGTCTTATATTGGTCTCATTTGGTCAATCAGGGGCCGTAGAATCCAATGGCCGGGTTGGATTTTTCAGATACGGGCCCCACATGGGAAAAACTGTGAAATTTCTGATTTAAAAAAAAAATGAAAGGCAGAAGCACCTGCTGCTGCCGCTGACAGTGGACGGGCGGACGGACTGGCAGGGACCCACGGTCCCAGCCGTGGGCCCCACCTTGATATGTGTCGACCATCAACACCCTGCATTTGGTGGGCCCTCCTCCCAGCTGTGGGCCACCCAAAAATCAGCCGTATTCGGACCTTAGGTGGCCCACATCATAAGAAACAATGGGTTGGACGCCTACCATTGAAACCCTTTTGGGTTGTAAAGTTTTAGATCAGATATGATATTTATTTTTCCTCAATCCAGTTCCGTGGGACCTTATCAACCGGTTGGAGAAAAATAAATAGTACAGTCGACCCAAGGTCCACGTGGCCTTATCAACAGTTTGGATTGCAAACAAACATCACCGTGGGCCCTGGTCCACATGACCTTATGAACAGTTTGGGTGGCAAATAAACATCACCGTGGGCCCCTGGACAGATTGGATGCAAATAAACATTATGGTGGGCCCCCTGGTCCACGTGACTTTATGAACAGATTAGATGCAAATAAACATTACGGTGGGCCAGGTCTACGTGACCTTATCAACAGGTTGGCTGGAAAACAAACATTATAGTGGACCTAAGTCCACGTGACCTTATCAGCAGGTTGGGTGGAAAATAAATATTATGGTGGGCCCAGGTCTGTATGACCTTGTCAATAGGATGGATGAAAAATAAACATTATGGTGGCCCTACTTGGGACCCACTAATGTATGTATTGTATCCACACCTTCCATAGTGTGGGCCCCACCATGAGGCATGTACCTCATCTATGCCGCCCACCCTTTCCATCCCTATGGGATCCACCATGATGAATGTGTTGCATCCAAACTATCCAATCATTTATTTTGAAATATAATTGAAGGCTTGAGGCAAAAATTAAGACAGATCTATTTATCATGTGGACCACGATGCACGATGAGGATTGAACGGCTACCCTTGAAATCCTTGGGACCTTATGGTCAGATTGGATGGGAAATAAATGTTATGGCGGGCCTTGGGAATTTTAATGGTGGGAATCATTATCACCACTTAGATTTGGGCCATCCATTTACCATGTTTATGGCCCAGGTGATGAGGCCCATTATGATGCATGCAAGGCCCATGGGTTATGGCCATTGCAATGTATGTAAGGCCCAATTGGTGCGGCCTATTCGATATATATATATATATATATATATATATATATATATATATATATATATATATATATATATATATATATATATATGAGGCCCATTGAGGCCCACCTTGATATAGATATGGGGCCCATGCTATGTGGCCCATTTGATGTATTTGGGCCCTTGGGTCGAGGCCCAATAGGATGTACATAAGGCCCATTGCAATGTGTGGTTCATGGCAGGTCGTGCCTTGGGAGCAATGATGGTTTGATGTCCACATTGTAAAGATAATGTTGGTTGAATGTCCGCATTACGACTCTCCCTAAGGCCCATTGATAGGCCCATACTTGTAGCGAGTAGGCTGTCTAGGGCCGTCTTCATTTATGAACAGAGTTCATCATCATATAGCATGTTTAGTATAGATCCGTGATTCATGATCATATGCATCATATGTATGTCTGATATGAGGAGTGACTGATCATAGCATATGCCTTCAGGCGGATTGTTTATGGGCTCCCCGATAGACGGAGTTGCCCTACATGAGCGCGCAGTATGCGCAGGATTGTTGCATGTCTGGTAGGGTGATTCATGCACTTGCATTTGCGTGATTGTGATTATTGTATGCCTTAGTGACATTAGGGTCATAGCCTCCACAGACACATCGTAGATGGCTGGATTGGATACCGAAAATACTGTTTCTAAGCATCGGGGCGCCATAGATGTCCCTGGGTGAAAATCTCTAAACCCGATGGTACTAGAGGATGACTCCAGCATCGAGACCGAGTGGATATATTAGCGTACGAGGGCTGAATACCAGGAGGCCGCGTCTCCCACTGTGTCGTGTCGGTTGGAAAGGGGTGTGACCTTACTCGCCCTAGGGTAGGGGCAATACTAGGCTGAGTTTGACCAACTCGTGAATGGGTTTGCTATCATCATGCCGAATAGGTATTGACAAACTATTGGCCAGGCGGATAGTGAAGTTTCTTACGCTCACTTGGACTGTGTGGCTAGGAGAGCGACAGTGCCACTTGAAGTGTACTAAACCCCGGTGATTATCCAGATTAAGAACCATATGGATTTGATGCTCTAGTGAGGAGCTGTATTGATAGGTGGATTGACATGCTTGACTTGCATTATGCATCGCATGGCCTGAATATGGCCGATAGCATTCATATTCTGCACCGCATAGCCTTGGTACGGCTGATTGCATTCATGTACCCATCAGCATGTTTCCGCATTACTTTGACCTTAAATTCTGAGCACGCTATATTGCGCACACACTTACACCACCCTCTAAGCTTTCTATAAGCTTATGCACAATTGATGCGTGCAGGTGACGCCAGGACGCAGCAGTAGCATAGTAGCAGCAGGAGCGTACAGTCGAGCTTTGGAGTTTCAGTTATTAATACTACCTTGTATTTCCCTTCATATGCATTGTACTCAAAAGTTTTTGATCATAGTGGATTTTGTGATGATGTGCTTCTGGTTATTGTTCGTGGGTTATGCTCATTACAAATCAAATTGATGATTAGAAATCCTCCTTGTAGCATCCCAGGATCGGAACCTGGTGTATGGGTACCGGGAGCCGAGAATGGGGTACTACGGAGGCTGTCGATGTCGGATTCGGTGATTGGGAATTTTGTAAGCCCGGTTTCCGAGTTCGGGGCGTGACATCCTATCCCTCTAATTAGAGCATCACCTAAAATAATTTTTAAAACAAATGAATAATCATATCCAAATTTCAAGTTATGTGTGTAGATCACGTCATAGGAAATAGTGCTGATGAAATGACCACTTTGTGAAACGTTCTAGAGCCCGCTAGGATTGCGTTGTATGGATGACCCATGATCACACGATCATGTAACAAGTGGATGGATCCTATACCTAGCATTACGGTGCTAAAGGTATGGCCTACTTACCGGTGATCTTGTGAGGTGTAAATGGCTAGGGTTTTGTTAAAATTGTTACTAGTGGCCCTTAATCGTGTGATCATGTGGCGTGTTGAGAGTCCAAAATCTACACAAAGTATGTCATATATGTGACCTAAACTATATGATCATGTGAGGCTTAGGCGACCGCTAAAAAATATTGAGACTTGTAATGTATGTGCGATCCCTAAACATGTGATCACTTGATGTTAGGTGGCCTATACACCATGTGAATTGTGAAGTATATGCCGCCCTAAACCTCATGAAATTGGGCAACATGTACGGTCCACCACCAGAGGACCATGTTATATGAGATCGGCCCTAAATCATGCAAGAATGAGTTGCGGCCTTTAGTCAAGTAATTATATGGTGTATGGACAATCCTTAACCTTATAAAATTATGTAGAATGTGTAGCCCGCCCATCAAGTGACCATGTGGTGTGGGAGCAACCCCAAAATAATGGAAATTGTGTTGATTGTGTGAGTTGCTATCATGAGGTTGTATAATGTGTGGTTGGCCCTTGACCATGTGGAATCCTGATTGGCATGTGGCCCTAAGTCATAGATTTGTGTTTAGCTTTTGGAACGTTTTCAATTATAACTTGTGTGTGAGGTTGTGATGGAGTGGATGGGTATGAACAATGCGATTTAGTGATTTGGGGCTGACCCCTTGATCATGAGGTCATGTAGCGTAAGTATGGCAACCTAATCATGTACAAAGGTGGTGTATATGTAGCCATCTAACCATATGATTGTGAAATACGAACAAGGCCACTTAATCCTATGAAATCAAGTGGCATTGATGGCCATCCAATGACGCCACTATGTGTTCATGGGCATAGGCAGGGTCACCTAAACTATGAATTACCAGGTTGTACGTGGAGATGTTCTTAGTCATGTGAATTGTTAATATATGATTAGATTATGCAACTTGAAAATAGCATGACCCTCAATTCGGTATCACGTGATGCAAATACAATCCTTACATTGAGCTCATTAGTAAAGCAGACGTAAGGGCCACCAAATTATATGTGATGCGATTAAATGTGGTCCTTGGCCCTTTCATCATGTGATGCTTAATTGAGTTATTAGTTGTATGAAGTGTGGGGCGGTTGTTGCCTAAGACTTAGTGTAATGTAGTGTAGCCTTGTATTGGTGTGTAGGACTATGATTGTTCAACTATGCTTAAATGTTTTGAAATATGGACACAAGACCTAATTTGTTAATGATATGAGATCGCTTCGGGTTCCCTAATGATGTGTTCATTATGGCATTAGAATGGTGGGCTCACCGGCCTTGTGGCTCATCTTAATCAAATGCCTTGTGGGCCCATTAGTGCCAGTCATATCGGGCCTATGTTTGGGCTTCTTGGCAAGTGTATGAGACTCCTTGTGGTGTGTGTATGCCAAGTTGCATTTGGGCCTTGTGAATGAGTTATGATTGAGCCCTTGAATGAACATATTGTGGCGATCGAATGGGCCATCCATCAAGCCAGAATGTTAGGATATAGTGACCCACTAACTAGCTCATTCAAGTGTGGCAATGAACTGGGCCTTAGCCACTTGAAATTATAGCTAGACATGTTGAGGCATTGGATTGAAATCTAACTATGCATGTGGTGTTGGCACCTGTGCAGTGATTGTGTGATGTGATACATGTAATTGGATGCAATGATTGTATATGATAAAGCTAGCTTATGTTCACATGCTTGGATCTTTACGTGTGGGTTTGATACATGTTATGGTATGTATGTATCCCTTACACATGTTTGATATACAACTTGTTGTGGTGACACTGTATGAGGTTTTGGCCATGTGGTCGGTGTCGAGTGATGGATTAATCTTAGTTGTGATATTGTGTGGTTAGTGCACACTTGTGATGTGGAAAGTGTGGACACCTTCATGGTACCATGATCATGAGGGAGAGTGCACATCGAATAATTGTTTTGTCTAGTTAGCATCTGAAAAGGCCAAGCTATAGGTCCTAGAGGGGGAGCGGGGTAAATAAGAATATGCCAAATTAAAATTTAATCGTGGAATTGAAATACGATAGCCTTATAAAAATAAAGAACAGTACTTTAAATAAATCAAAGAACTGAATTGTAAAGCAATCTTAAATAAAGAGCTTGATACTAACGTTGTTCTAAGGACAACCTTTGCACCATAAAAACCAAGGGTTTATGGCAGGACAACCTTACTAGAACAAATTGAATATCAAAACTCAAACAGAAAGGAAATAAAGGAAATAGCAAGAAATAAATTCTAAACTATTACAACATTTCCCCACTTTGCTTGAAATGTAACTATTACAACATTCACATCCACATATACATTCTATAAATCTGAATGATAAAAGATATAGAAATTAAAAGAACATTCAAATCACAAAACACACCGATATATAGTGGTTTGCCTGTGTGTTCACCAAATGTTAAACAACAGCCACACAACTTGCTGCTCCACTCCTAATATCCTCACACAGGGGATATCAGCGTTCACTATCAAAATAGGTTTCACAGGTTCACCTAAAACCTTCACAATTGTGTCTTTTTAACTTGGGCTAACACAATCCAAAAACCCACACTTTCTGAGTTTTTTCTGCTCTCCTCAGATAACCAACACAATGAGATTTTTCTAGCGTATCTCAAACAAACCAAAATAATGGAATTTACAATAAATGTAAAATACCTGGATTTCTTCTTTTGTAGCAGCCCGGTAGAACCAATCAGAGTAGAAGTTCGAATCAACATTCAATGTCCAATACTCATTTAAGAAATGGTTCTAGGTTCTAATTGATTTTAAAATAAACCAAATTGGGCGTAGCTCTATTTGATTTTGATTCCAATGAAGAAGGAATACAACAATTCCTCTTTTTCAAATAAGATTGGAATATAGGAATAAAATCAAATATAAATAAGCTAACGAAAAAAGAATATTAAATATGAATAGAGTAGCTTAAAATGAACACTAACTTATCTCAGAGTGGAGGCTTGAAGTTTCTCAAATTAATCGATAAAAAAACTCTAAAATTCGTGCTCAATTTGTATTTGCAGAAATCGCGTCTACGACTGGTCGTGTGGCCATCACGACTGGTCGTAGGATAAACTACATTTTGAATTTTTAAGCGCGATCTGAAAAAGCTGTTCCACAACTAGTCGAAGGTAGTCTACGACCGGTCGTGTGCACTCTATGACTGGTCGTAATCACCCACGACTGGTCGTAAGACACTAAGATTAGACACTGGAGTTTAAATCGTAGAACCAGAACTAGTCGAAGGACGAGTCGTGACAATCCTACGACCAGTTGAACAGTCTCCACGACTGGTCGTAGAATCACCAAAAAATTTCAAAAATGTTCAACAACTTAGGACTAGTCGTGGAATTTCTTAAACTGGTCGAACCAGGTCTAGGACTAGCCGAACAAGGTCCAGGACTAGTATTAGAATAGACCAAATTCATGTAAAAAGATTCATCTTGAATTATGTATACAAAATGACCTACCCTAAGGTCAAACTAAGGTCTATCATACTTATGACATGAAGTATGAACATTGAACTTCATTCTTTCAGATGATGGTTAACCTTTGAAGCTTGAGATCTCTACTTGATGTAGCTTGATCTTGAGATCTTTTACAGCTTGAATTTAAACTTCAACTTGAGTTGCACTTGATTCATGAAATGCACTTGAGTCTTGAACAAACACTCTTCTAATCGATGTAGCTCTAAACATTGATGCTTACAGAAGATGACAAAATACATAACCTTACATTTCTTGAACCAGAGCACCTTACATGTCTTGAACCATTGTGATGTAGTGTCTTGATCATATCAACATATAAACACAAGACACAGATAAAGGTTTTGGCACCACAAAATTTGACAATCAAAGGAGCATGAGACCATAGCACTTACAATCTCCCCCTTTGTCAAATTTGTGACAAACCACACTCATATAAAAATAAGAGAAGCATCACATGCACATTAACGAATCATGCACCAGTTATATAAGAGAACCAATTGTCATTAAGTAGGACAAACTCATTATCATTATTTATATACTCCCCCTGAGTAGCAGCACACATCCAAAATATAACTACTCATATCCATAAGCAATCAAACCTTCTCCCCTTTTTTGTCACAATATGACAAAGGAAGCAATAATTAAAGGATAAATAGAAGGAGTAACTCGACAATAAGTAAGTTAGTAAAAGTTCACAATCCATTTACTAATATAACTAAAAAGTCATCAAACCAAATAGAGTGCACAATCCAACATAAGTATGAAAGATAATACATACCAATGATGAAACACTCAATCAGATCCTGAAGAAGGAGCAAGAATAGTAGGATCAAGATTATGCATTCCCTTGTTCAAGCGCCTAAGTTACTTGTGCATATATTTAAACTGAAGATCATGAGCAATATTCATATTCCCTACCTTCTCTTCTAAAGCACGAAGACGAGCATCAAAATCAGAAGGCTCAAAGTCAGGATCATTTTCAGAATCAGATTCAAGTTCATCAAAAATATCATCCATATCCACATCGTCAGGAGGAAGATCACCATGTTCTTCGTCCCCAGCTTCAGCTCTACCAACATCCACTTGGCCGTGAGCCAATTCCAATTTCATTTTGTTAATATTCAAATTGTTAAAAATAAGATGATGAATGGGAGCTTCGCCAATAGGCATAGCCACGAGCATGTGATTAGCTAAAACGGTCAAGAGATAAGCAAAAGGAATATCACTATGACCTGGATGGAGACGAGACTGAATAATGGAATGACATATCAATGAAGGAAGGCAAACTTGAGAACCAGAAATGACAGAGTGCAAAACACGAACCATAAAAGCAATTAATTCTTTCTTATTACCAGAACAAGGATACAGGTTAGAAATAAAAATCCTGTGAAGTACCCTATATTTGGGTAACAAGTACCTTGCGGGGAGCGCATTTCCTTTATGAGTCCATTGCACATTCATATTACACAAATTTCTGGTTAGCATACGCTTTTCAGATTCTAAGGATTTTTCAGCTAAAGTATGAATAGGAATACCCTCCTCATTAACAGTTATATCCATTAACCCTGCAATCAGATGGCGGTCAACTTCAAATAGACCTTCTCTAGTATCAATTTTAAAAATTAAATTCTCAAAACAGAACTCTGAGATACATGCAAACATGGCCTGTGCAATAGATTGGTATGCAGGCCCACCCCAATGTAAAATGTTATCCCATCCTACAGTCTGGAGTAAAGGTAGAATACCAAAAGGAGCAATGTGTTCAATACAGACAGACCATTCAACAATGACTTTGCGTATACGCAAATCCCGTACATCAGAGGGATTATCCTCAGGTGAACGAAGATAGCGCCTAGAGAGAGGAGCTGATCTAAAAGAAGATGGACCACGGGAAGTTTTCTTTTTTCCCTAGCATCCATTTTCAGTATGAAAATCAAAGGATCAAGTAGAAACAAAAGATGTGAAAAAGGGGTTTTGCTAGATCAGATATTTCAAGAAAATGCCCCAAAATTGTAATGAATCTCAAAATAGATTACTCCAAGAGTGAAAATGAAGTACTAAGAACTAGAATCTACAAGAGAAATAAAAATGATGCACTAACCTTGAAGATCTAGGAAGGTGGGTATGACTAGTCGTGCCTCGGCTAGTTGGAGAGTGAAATGGAAATGAAGAAGATGAAAATTTTTTCCAATTTTAAAAGCATCACCGAGTTTTACGACTGGTCGTAGATGTGCTCGATCGGTCGTACCAGAACCGGTCGTGTACATTCACAACTGGTCGTGTCCCGACAAAAATAAGCATTTTTCATAAAAATTTGAAATTCAAATCATTAAATTATCAAATATAAAAACACTATGATACAAGTATGAATGAATAATCAATTTAGAATGCATATACCGAGATCAAATTTTAATTTATTAAACCTACTTTTATCGAGCGGTTTAGTGAAAATGTCAGCAAGTTGAGTCTCGGTCGGTATATATTCCAAGGATAGTATTTTATCTTCCACTAATTCACGAATATAGTGATACCTAATGTCAATGTGCTTAGTACGTGAATGTTGGATTGGGTTTTTTGATATATTTATAGCACTGGAATTATCACAATATAATATCATTGATTCCTATGCAATTCCATAATCGCTTAACATACATTTCATCCAAACAAGCTGAGTACAAGCATTTCCTGCTGCGATGTATTCTGCCTCAGCAGTTGAGAGCGATATAGAGCTTTGCTTCTTGCTAAACCAAGAAACTAAACAGTTTCCAATATAGAAACAACCACCACTGGTTGATTTTCTGTCATCAATATTTCTAACCCAATCAGCATCTGAGTACCCAGCCAATTGAACACTAGTATCAAATGGATATCAGAGACCCATTTTAGCAGAACTTGCGAGATATCGCATAATCCGCTTGACAGCAGATAGATGTGACTCTTTAGGATCAGACTGATATCTAGCACAAATTCCAACACTTAAAGCAATATCAGGTCTACTAGCCGTTAAGTAAAGTAGACTACCAATCATACTATGATATAATTTAGGATCTATATTTTTACCTGTAGAGTCCTTTAAGAGTCTTAAAGTTGTACTCATAGGAGTATCAAAATTCTTACCATTCTCAAATTCAAACTTTTTGATTAAGTTCAGAGCATATTTTGTTTGAGAAATGAAAATGCTATCTGGTTGTTGTTTTACTTGCAACCCAAGGAAATAATTTAATTCCCCAACCATGCTCACTTCGAACTTAGATTTCATCAAATCTGCAAACTCAACAGTCATGTTAGTACAAGTTGATCCATAAATAATATCATCAACATAGATCTGAACCATTAAGATATCATCGTTATGTTTCTTAGCAAAAAGTGTCTTATCAACACTACCCATTTGAAAATTATGACTTAGTAAAAACTTAGTCAATTTTTTGTACCAAGTTCTAGGAGCTTGTTTTAAACCATATAGAACTTTTTTAAGACGGTATACATGATCAGTAAACTTAGGGACTTCAAACCCTATAGGTTGTTCAACATATACTTCTTCATGTATATCACTATTCAAAAAAGCACTCTTTACATCCATTTGATAAACTTTAAACTTTCTAAAGCATGCAATGGATATAAAAAGTCTGATTGATTCAAGGCGAGCAACTGGGGCAAAGGTTTCATCGTAATCAATGCCTTCTATTTGAGTGTACCCTTGTACGACCAGTCTTGCCTTGTTTCGAATTATATTCTAAGTTCATCAGACTTACTTTTGAAAATCCACTTAGTTCCTATAATGTGTTTATCTATAGGTCTAGGAACAAGATACCAGACATCATTTTGAATAAACTGATTAAGTTCTTCCTGCATAGCTACTATCCAGTTTTCATCAGAAAGAGCTTCTTTTACCTTTACCGGTTCAATCTGAGATGTAAAGCACACATAATTACATGTCTTCTAATTGTCTACGAGTGTGCACACCAGTGAGAGGGTTTCCAAGAATTTGAGCGGTTGGATGATCTTTAACAGTCCTTAATTCAGAATTGTTTTGACTTGATGAAGTATCAGGTTTGTCAATTAGAAGAACTTCATCATTATCTGAACTTGGGGCAGGTGTATTCAAATGATGGTCTATGACCACATTAATTGATTCTTGAATAACACCGGTCCTTTTGTTCAGTACACGATATGCGCGACTGTTTAAAGAGTATCCTAAAAAGATTCCTTCGTCACTTTTTGTGTCAAACTTTTTCAGATTTTCACGATCATGCAAAATACAGCACTTGCTACCAAAAACTTGAAAGTATTTGACAGTAGGCTTTTTATTGAACCACATTTCATAAGCGATTTTATTATTAGATTTACATATATAAACCCGATTAATAACATAGCAGGCAGTATTCACTGCTTCAGCCCAAAGATTTTTAAGGAGCTTCATACTATTCAACATTATAGTTCTCATTTCTTAAAGCACTCTATTTTTTCTTTCTACAATTCTATTCTGTTGAGGAGTTTTGGGTGCAGAGAATTCATGCAATATTCCCTGATCGTTACAGAATTTCTCAAAATTGCTATTCTTGAACTCAGATCCATGATCACTATGAATCTTACAAACTTGAGAACCTTTTTCAGTTTGGATCCGTTTGAGAATCCTCTTAACTTCATCAAGGGTTTCTGATTTATCCCTTAAGAAGGCTACCCAAGTGAATCTAGAAAAATCATCCGCGATTACCAAGATGTATTTTTTGCCACCTCGATTCTCCGTCCTGGTAGGTCCTATAAGATTCATATGGAGAAGCTCGAGTGGTCTTGATGTGGCATTGGAGTTCACCTTTTTTTGAGAGCTCCTTGTTTGCTTACCATACTGGCATTCACCACATATCTTGTCTACATTTTGTAATTTAGGTGGATCTCTTATTAGTTCTCCCTTGCTCAATCTGTATAAATTACGGTAGTGTACATGTCCAAGGCGTTTATGCCATAATTCTGTTTCAACGGTATGGACAATGTAGCATGATTGATTAGATGAGCTACCATCGCTTACGATATAGCAATTTTCAGAAGTCCTGCGACCAGTTAATATTACAGAATCCTTTTTGTTCAAGATTTCACAACCTTTATTAGAAAATTTTATGCTATGATTATTATCACATATTTGAGATATACTTAACAGGTTGTGTTTTATCCCCTTAACATATAAAACATTCTTAAATAAGGGGAGGTTATAGAGTTGAACCGTACCATGGCCAATAATCTTGCAATTGCTACCATCACCAAATGCGACTGACCCATCAGTCATATCTTTAAGATCAGTGAATCCAACTATTCTAGCCTTATATCTTTGCCCCGACATGTATCCTACCCTTGAAAACAACCCCCACCTATAAATCGGGTCATCCGACCATTGATCACGTAGATTAGTACATATACACCCCCTCAAGCTAATCAATGTATGATCTTTCATCCACAAGGATTTAGACATAAGTTCCTTCATAAGAAATACTTAGAAACGTGCCTATAACCGCCTGGAACTGTTAGATTCCACAAAACCCTTAGATCGCTAATAATTACGATAATGCCACTAACCTAGACCCTTAAATTCAAAGAGCACATGATTACCACGATCTTTTTAATATGAAACCTTGTATAAAGCCTAAGTATCATAAATCAACCGTACGTTTAAAGTTTCAACCACCAGATCATAGTACAAGTGGGCCAGATAGAGATCAGACCTTAAACACTACTGTGGGGCCCACCTGATCTTCGGATTTGCGTCCTTTTTGGGCTCAACCCCTTAAATTAGATGGAAAATGGATGGACGGTGTAGATCTCACAGAGGGCAAACCAGTGGACCCCACCTAGGAATGCAAGTGCATATCCTGCGCATGCGCTGGATGTGCATGGGACCAGGGCTCCCGGTCAAAGCCGGTCGACCCGAGAGAAATCCAAATTCAAGTAGGACTCTCTCTCCTCCCCTGTTCTCGCCAAAGGAACCGAACATGCGTGATGATTGTTGGGCCACCATCATCATCCATTCGGATGATCCAAACCGTCCATTGGAATCGGACATGATTTCCTACCCTAACTGGATCGAACCACGGCGTCCAATCATTCGCATTGACTCCCTGCGATCACACCTCCGTAATGAGATGATCCGATGGGCCACACCAAAAAACACCTCTTCTTAGGACGAGATCATACGTTGAGAATAGTGGATGGTGCAGATTTCTCAGAGACTAGGGATTGTGGACCCCAACGATCCCAGCAAGAAAACCAGAGCTCGGAGGTGTTTCGCTGCGTAAACAGACATCGTCCGTTGGAGATGATATGCCCCACTGTCAACGTCTAGAAGGATGATCCGAGTCGTCCATCTCAAAGACCAGACAAAACCGATCGACCATAAGCTTCCTCACGTGGTTTCGAATAGACACGTGTATGAGATGTCAGACGCAAGAAGCCGGACTGCGTGCGCAAGAAGAGTCCCGCCTCATCGCTGCTACGTAAACTCGCTTACGCAGAGAAGTTTCAGGATTTCAGGCAGGCCATAAAAGGGAACGCCCTGCTGTCTGCAAGTCAGAAAAGAAAAGAAAGAAAGAGAGAGAGAGAGAGAGAGAGAATCGGCCATCAAGCAGCGAGGGAGAGAGGAACGTGAGAAGAGAGAGAGACGTCCAACTCTCTACTGGACATCACAGCCAGAAAGAAAGAAAAGAAAGAGAAGGGAAGAAAAGGAAAGAAAAGAAAGAAAGGAAAGAGAGAGAGGAGAGAGAGAGAGAGAGAGAGAGAGAAGAGAAAAGAAGAACAAGTGAGGAAAGAAGGGGAGCCGACGTTCCGTCAGGCCATTCACCGACTTCTAGATCGCTGCTCAAGCTCAGCCAGATTCAAAATCTATTCCAATTCATTCCCTTACAGACTCTCCTTTTTCCCACAACAATAGAAGTGGTGGATCCTAAGGTAAAACACCTTCCCTAAGCTTAGATAAAATCTAGCAACATTAGCAACTCAATTCTAATCCTAACCATCTCAATTCTGTGGATAAAGGAAAAACAGGTTTAACCTTAAGATCTTCCTAGGCAGACGACCTTGTTAACAGATAACCAAAATATTAAAGGTGAGGGTTTTATCCTTTAATCTTATGATAATTTAAGTTGATTTATTTATTTGGCCTTCTATCCGCATTCCAATAATTTCATTAGGCCTTTTCATGCCTTTTACAATATGAATTATCATGCCTTTCACGTTTACATGTATTCTTGAGAATTATTCTTTCAATTGATTGATTAATATCATCACAACTATTGGCCCTTTTGGGATTATGACATGATGTCAATTATAACGGATTTCTCTGAATTTATGTGAGGCCATGGATGCAAGCCTTGCCCTGCCTCGTCTCTTTATTTGAGTTGGCCATTGCCACTTGTCTTTTTATTTTGAGTTGGCTCTGCCACTCTTCTTTTATTAAGTTGACCATTGTCACTCTTCTCTTTATTATGTTGGCCATTGCCACTTTTGTTGAGTTGACCATTGTCACTCTTCTTCCTATTATGTTAGTCTTATGTCGTCTATCTTTAAAGGCATGGGCATGTGTCTTGTTATTCCAGAACTTCCATGATTCAGTTTATATTCTCCATGATTCAGTTTATATTCTTCATGATTCAGGTTATACTCTTCATGATTTAGTTATATTCTTTATAAGTGCAAGTGATGTGTTATGAGGTATCACAACTAGTGATTCAGATATCTTATCATGGACGTAATGCGTTACGGGTAGCGGCCCTCTTGGTCGGCACGTAATTCTGTGGGTTGGTTGGCGTGGTGCACAATCGATGTATGTAAATCGGCATACATGTTACATCAACTTTTCAGGATTGGATGTCGCAATTAGTCGCTCCATGAACACATCGTGTTATGTAAATCCCTCAACCGCGTGTTGTGTTGCCTTGAGATGTTCGCATAAATCCACGTTAGCGTTGACCATGCCGGCGAATATCCGTAGTTATGGGATGCGGGTCGAGTCGGATTTTCTATAAACTATATTCCACATTGTGACGATCACTACGTATGATGAGCCGCACACACTATGCTAGGCATGCATCTCATGTAGTTTGTTTGCATATACTGATATCTCATGTATTAGTGTAGTGCGAGATGTATCAGTACCCTTTACTTTACTTTTATGAATCTCTTGAATTACTGTTAATCTTAAAGGATAACCTTCACTATGAGTAGGGCATTGACCCTCTCCCAACCGTTAGATGATGCAGGTGACGAACAGATGGAAGAACCTGAGGATCACCGTCTTGAGGAAGAACACGACGAATAGATTAGAGAAAATGAATTAGTTTACTTACGTATCTGCTATTAATAGAATTCATGATATGCTCCCCTGTGAGAGCCTTTGACAATTAATTTATTTTCTTTAGAATAAGAAAGACAGTTAATTTCATTTTTATGGCTGGTTTCCATCAAAAGTGTAATTGAATGTGAGGTTGATGGGAGAAAATATCGAGGCAAGTCCTCGAGACATTCAGACCTTACAATATTAACACCCAGTTTCCTCGGGCACGAGTACATACTTTGGCCGTGAAAACTCGGGATGTTACATCAAAGGTGAAAGGTGTCAACCCACAACCGCAGAATTCTTATAAAACTAGGAAAGGTAGGCTAACACAGTTTCCCAGTGGCTGTGAGATTCCAAAAATTATTGGATGGTGTGGCCCACAATTTGGACGGTTACAATTAGTGATTGTGTTCCAAAGAAAATAAAAGATGGAGAGGAAAGAAAGTAATTATCACAAGATACGGAGATACAGTTCAGTTCCTTAAGGTCTTGAGTGTTGTTCGATGGTAGTAAACGGACAGTCTGGATGAGCTAGGGATGATTCACATAGATCATGGGTGAGTTGGGAGCAAAAGAACATAAAAGGTTTCCATTTTAGATTTCTTTTCGTAAGAAGGAAGAACCATGACGAATGTGGTTTACCTACGGTTTGCTTATGATGATTAAGTGGGGTCCACGGAGATGTTTATGAGCAATCCACCTTATCCATCTAGTTTTCTATATGGTGCTTAAATATGGGTTCTAAGATCATAAAAATCCAAACTCAGGGAAGCCGCATAACATAGAACGGTCAGGATTAAATGTGAGTCATTGCAGCTTCTAAGATCGATGATGGATGGTTTGGATAAAGGGTAATAGGTCCTATAAGGGTAATGTCACCAACATGACATAGACAAGTAAGAGATGGTGCATTCAGTTCATGTGTGAAGTGCTCGAGCGTATGGTCCCAAAACTCTAGGAGTACCAACTTTAGGTCCTAAAACTCTAAACGTCCCAACATTTGATGGTCATTGTTTATCGACTAAACTACAGTGTTTAGTCTCCTGTTTCGACCTTCGCTCGATGCTTGCACTAGTCTCGACACTCGTCTTCTTTGTAGAACGGCTTGGACGGTTAGGCCCGGCTTCATCCAAGGCCGCTCTCTTCTTTCCCTTAAGAAGCATTGAGATAGAGAAAATGGTGGTGACGAACTCAAAGAGGGCCATTGGAATGGAGAAGCTTGGAGAATGAAGTGAATTGTATGATTTGAAGGTTATGAGACATAAAAGAGGGGTTTTGTACTCAAATGGGTGAGAAGGAGAGAAATGAGAAGATAAAATGGGTTGTTTTTTGGAATGGTGGTGGATCCACGATACAAGATGGCAATGGTTAGATTTGTTTTTAGATCGCTTTATTCCAACTCCGAAAGAGTTTCAGCGAAGACTGCCATTATTAATGCTGCAATTAAAGAACTGTTCGCATCATATGTTGATAATTCATCCGAAACATCAAGTGCAATAGGTACTTCTCAAACTACGGATAGTTCTTCTACTGCGGGCGAGCGACTTCGTGACTTTCTGTATTTTTTAGACAAAGAAGAAATGGAGACACAAAAAACTGAATCTGAAGTGGAGAAGTATCTAAAGAAACAGGTCAAAAGGATACAAGATAATGATTTCAATATTTTGCAATGGTGGAAGTCAAGAGCTCGTGAATACCCTAGACTTTCGTTGATGGCACGGGACATTTTATCAATTCCAATTTCGACTGTAGCATCAGAATCAGCTTTTAGCACTGGGAGCAGGGTAGTTAGCAAGCATCGAAGCTCACTCGCCTTGAATATAGTTGAATTACTGATATATATATATATATATATATATATATATATATATTATATGTGTATATGTATATTGTATGTGTATGCAAGATTGGTTACATCCAGTTTGGGGCGGTAGCAGTTTCGATGCTGAAGAGTATGAAGAGAACAATGGAATTGAAAACGTGGACCAGAATACTTAAAGGAAGGTAAGCTTTAAAAATTTTCATGAATGATTTTATAATTTTTTATATATTTTAACTCTTTGGAATTGATGTTGATTGTTGAGGACAAAATTTGGTTTTGTGGTATGATACTAATAGTATCTAGAGGTTTATGTCTTAGTAATGTGGCATTAACATATGAGATATTTAGTCTGTATTTTTTAGCCAAAATTTAATAAGTTAATATATGATGATATGAACAAGCTCGAGCTCAACTCAAGGTAAACTCGACTCGACTCGCACCACTAGCTCAACTCGAACTCGACTCGACAGCTTTTGCAAATAAGCCAAGCTTCAATGTTGAGCTCGAGCTCAAACTCGAGTACATCATGGACGAGTCGAGCCGAGCTTGGCCCACCTCGACTCGACTCAACTCGATGTACAACCCTAGTTATGTGTATGAAAACATCACGAATGCCACAGGCGATACAATATAAGACATGCTTAAAGTCGATTTTATCTATGAGTGTAGTCACATTTAATCATCTGATGAGAAAATGCCAAAAATCACAATCATATCTCATATTAGATACATTAAATGACAAACAGCTTTCACTACTATTATAAAATTATGTCATGTGCTTTCAATCATTTATTGTTTCAAAATATAATGAGATTACATAAGAACCCTTAGCAACTTAAATAACCCGTTCTCAACCTATTGGCCTCTACTTCACTCCATGCAATCTCTTGAGAATAATTAGGGAGGTTGGCTAAGCTTACCTGCAAATCTAACATCTCTCATTGTGGCTCAGCCAACTACTCGCTCTTGCCCTAGGGGATGGCCCATGTGGTCTCCACCAATTCCTCAGCAAGAGCAAGTCTAATCTTTGTCGCATGTTCCTATCTCGACTGCTGCGAGAAGCTCCTTGAGGTCTGCAACTTTCCATCGGGTCGCACCAAGCGTCTCTACTACCTCACAGTGTCTTCCTCTGCCGCCTCGATAGAGTTGGTTGTCGCATTGCTAACTAAAGGATTTTGGCCTTTAAAGCCAATAGTAGATCCCTTTGCTCTCGGGCAACCTATACAGCAATAGCCTCAGCCCTGATCTACTCTAGTTGGTGTGTCAAATCCGAAAACCTGGCTAAAAGACCGTCAACCAGATCGACGTCTACCCCACCCACACAGTGCTAGACAACAGCGCATATCTCGCTCCACATGAAGACTATACCATTTACTAGGATCATCCAACTTGGCAAAGATAAGGTACGCCATCTATTAGACAAAATTTGTCGAGAGCTATTGAGCTTCGGAAGTAAGAGCCACAACCTTTGTGGGAGCACCCAAATGGACTTCTTCAACAAAGGCGGTTGCAACGGCATCCTCCATAGGAACCCTGAAATGGGAGTCATTGCTTGATCAACGACCTCCAAAACAATTGCCATCTTTGACATGTGTTACCCATACGGTACGCCACATGTTACCCATACAGCATGCCGCATGAAAAGGTGGGGTCTTAAGGTCTATAAATACCCCATGCCCCCATAATTTTGAGAGTCTATCCGTTTCACCAATTTCTCTAGTAATGTAATGTAATTAGGCCATCATTGCAATTTACATTACTTATTAGCTAGTGTTAGAGTATTTTGACTTCCAACATGATTGTTTGTTTAGAATACAATGACTACGTAAAAAGCATATTACAATCCTTTTACAGCGTTTGTTTAACTCTTTTAAATGCCCTATCAATAGAAAATGAATGATAGGGTGCTATTAGTTTCATATATTTCTGTTGGTTAAAGAATTCTGTAGACATTCATAACATCATTAGTAGACATTTTCAAGGATATACATAAAAAAGCACATAAAACTGAAAAGTTTTATTCATAAATGGGTTCTTATTACATCCCAAGCCGTGGTATAGTATATACCTTTAATTATATTCTAAGGGAAATACTATAATTTTAAGACAAACCAAATAAAGATAACTGACAATGCATAAACAATTTTATTTTATATAAATAAAATAAAATATTTAGCCCTTTGGAGGGATTAAATTGTTAATTAACTTGAACAAACTTACCAAGTTGATGGAAAATACAGAAAAAAAAATACAAAATTACACAAGTGTTGCTGACGAAGGAGGTGCACAGGGGAAGGCTTACACAGGAAGGCGCAGAGCTCCGATCAAGAGGGCGCGCTTGACAATCATCTCTTATGGGAAGGTGCAACTGACATCCATCCTTTGTTGGGGGTATAGACCTTTAGGGTGTGCAGGCAAGGAGCGCGAACCCCATGAGAGCATAAGTGTCACGCCCCAAACTCAGAAATCGGGCTCACAAAATTCCCGATTGTCGAATCCAGTGCCGACAGCCTCCATAGAATCCCATTCTTGGCTCCCAGCACCCATTCGCCAGGTTCCGATCCTGGGATGCTACAAGGAGGATTTCCAACATCAGTTCAATTTGTAATAATCATAACCAAAGGCATAACCCACAAACAACAACCAAAAACTCCATCACATTTCTACTATGATCAAAAACTTTACAAGTACAATGAGCATAAAGGAAAATATAATGATAATGGACAAAAGCTCCAAAATGATCTGCTCTGCGCTCCTGCCTTAGCGTTGCTGCGTCCCAACATCACCTGCACGCAACTATAACATCCTGGATTTTCACTGTTTTGGATTTCTAAAAAAATCTTTAATTTGTTTTATGTAATTAACTTATATTATCACTTACTGACCATTGGCACTCAATGCTAGCTTATAATGGGTGATTGTAACGTCCCGTCCAACCAGCACAGTATCCTATGGCGTCCACGTAGGATTTGCCGCAGGACCATTCGTTTAAACTACTCGTGGTGAGGTACCGCAAGTAAAATTAATATAGGATTAACCTAACTGAGTGGACCAGTCTGGTCATGACCGGGCCAAGTGCGGCACGCCAAGCCAGATGGCCTGTTTACACTTAACAAAAGCCCGTGTGGGCCACCCAACGACCGAGGAGGGTCAGAAAAATCTAAAATTTTTAAAAATCATAGATCTCACTGGGCTTGTGGTTCATCGCGGACTTAGGACCCAGTGGACACCCAGAATTGGAATCTGGCACTTGCCAAATGCACCCCACCAATGCCAGATTGGAATCTGGCACTTACAAATGAAACCGAGGTACCAGGCTTTTCATCCGTCAGATTTCTTCCAAATTTACGGTGAAGGTTTAATGTATTTTTCTACACCCGTCCACCAAATCTAGGACCCGATCGTGGCCCGGTAACCGTTGATCGCAAATCTAACCCGTACGACCCAACCCCATATCCGATCGTTCCCAAATTTTGCACGGCCCTTCATCGGGCCATGGACCACTTATCCTATAAGTTTCATGGCCAGGGGGCCACCAGAGCCACCCCAATCACCGAAATGGGCCCCAGGGCCATTTAAAGATCGGAACCGTATGATCAAACCTCACCTTCGTTGATCTGTTTGTCCCCAAACCTTGCATGACCCCTCATCGGGTCATGAGGCACCTACTCACCAAATTTGGTGGCCTAGAGGGTATTAGGGTCGTCCCAACACCAATAGGGAGTCTTAGAGAAATATTTTGAGAAATTGTGGAAACTTAAGGCCAAAGGGCCCAACTCTAGCAAATAAATCCCTAACCCTTATCTCATAACCCTCACCACAACCACCATTGCCAAGGAAGAAAGAGAGAGTGAAGAAAGAGCTTGGTGGACCCTAGATCAAGGTGTGGCTCAACCCTTGTAACTTCATGCCTCTCCTCAAGGAGAAACTCTTCACCACTACCACAACAATCGTCTATTGGTCGTCTAGGTAAGATCCTTCACCCCTTCTTCTTAAAATCCATGTATTAACAAGGGTTTGGCTTGGATCTCTAACATGCAAGTGCTTTCTCTAGGGATTCCGGTCAATTGACCTCAAAACTCTCATTCCTAGGTCATTTTTCGAATCTCCAACGATCTGAAGGTGCGGACTATTGCTCTTAGGTGGCCTAGCACCAATTTTAGTATGTGTTTAATGATTTTGGTTGCTTGAATGCTATGTTTGGAGGATCTAGAGAAGCCCTAGGACTTGTATGTTTATTAGAATTGTATGTTTGGCTCCCATATGATGTTGTTCTTGCCTCTCACATGATTTTGTGTATGGACGATTATATGCTCATGCCTTGTTTGATTTTCTCATATGATGTGCCCTATAACATGTATGATTCTTTAATTTTTGTGTATTTTAGTTCTAAAGGAGGTAGGAAGTGTTTAACTTCCTCACCAACCCACACCACACACACACACACCTTGTTCATGATATTATTAGCTTTACATGTTAGTAGAAATTTAAAATTTTATGTTGAGAAGCATGAGAACATGATGTTGTTTATGTTAGATGATGCATTGATAGTTGGCATGTTATGGATCCCCTTCACCCTCTTGGGTTGGTCAGGAACATGATGAGAGATAATAGTCCCATCGGTAGGACTACACTAGGGCTAGATCCGTGGGTTTGGGCGGGCATGATCGGGTGGCTGTAGTTCGACTCCATGGGTCCCTTGTGCCCGAGGTCACTCGTCTCACGCTCGCCTGACTCGTGCGGTCTATCCTATTGTCTGACCAACCTTGTTGTTAACCCTGTTTGCTCACCTATGTATGGAACCTGGAATACCTTACAACCATTGTAGCCCATTGATAACTAGATTGCAACTGGTCCACAGTCTCGAGAGCTGGGCATGGTGGAATGGGACACTGTGTCCAAGTTGTCGGCCTACGCTAGGGTACCGCGCCTCCCCGTAGTGACCACGAGCGATCCCTATCTCTCGGCACTCCTCATGTGCTTGAAGTTGGGGATGAGGAACCCGACGGGATCACGGACCGCGGGGTCTCGGCCTCACGCGTTGATGGGGCCTTGGCCTCGCAACCAGCTTAGGGCATTAATACATGGGGTGTATCAAATTCTCCAACCTGCTAGATGAATGAACTTAACTAATAACTCGGCTAACACGATCGCATTGCATCGCATTAGTTAGGGTGGCGACTCGGAAGTCAAGGTCGCTCTGAGGGAGTGTTGTCATACGCGATCGTTAGATGGAGTCGCTCGAGGGAGCGTTGTGGTGAGGGCATGCATTATACCATCCAGCACGCACGCACATTAATAAGATTAGCTAGATGTATATGATTGACTATTTTTCATTAAGTTCATGATATAATTGATGCCTGTTATAACTTGAGACTAATAGCACCCACTGAGTTGATCACTCACTCCCACTCTGGGACAGTGTTTTAAAACACCAACCAGACCTGTTCATAGTTGCAGGTGGCGAGGAGTACGAGAAGCCTGGCAGCACGAGCATAGACGAGGAGGACTAGTTGTCCTACTTCTGTTGATGAGCGGGTCTTCATCGGCTCAGTAAATGGGATTCTGGATTGCTGAGTAGTGGACTCAGCTTTATTTTCTGGATATATCATTTTTTTGTGATTTGTTGGGCAACACCTTGAGCAACCCGTTTACATCCTTTTAGATTTGTATATATTTAACCTCTTTCAATTCAGTAGGCTTGTTATGATTGTTGATTCATGCTTCAAGTAATTCCATACTGCGCATTTAAACCTGATTAGACGCAAAACAGTGAAAAATTGGTTATAAGTGATGCCCGGAACTTGGGAGTCGAGTGTATGCACGACCCCCAATTTTCAGAGCGTTACAAGGTCGTGCATAAGCTTATAGAAAGCTTAGAGGGTGGTGAAAGTGTGTGCGCAAGGTAGTAATGCAGATATACAGAATCAGAGTAATGCGGAACATGCTGATGAATCCATGAATACCACTAACCGTAGCAGGGCTATGTGATGCAAGGCAGGAATGATGTTGGCCATACTAAGGCCATGCGATGCGAGATGCAACTCAAGCATACAAATCCTCATCTATATCCACATACCAATACAGCTCAAATCTGAAATATCACCGGGGTCTAGTACACTCTAAACCAGATCGTCGCCCCATCGCGCGCAATAAGGTAAGTGGAAGAGACCTCACTATCCGCCTGCCAATATCGGGCTCGGCTTGTCAATAGCGGACCCATTCCTCGAGCTGGTCAAACTCAGCCTAGCTTTGCCCCCTCCACTCGGACGAGTAAGGCCGCACCCCCTCCCAACCGACCACGGCACAGTGAAAAGTACGGCCGTCTGGTAATCGGCACTCGGCGCTCATGCACCCACTCGGTCTAGACATTGGAGCAACCTCTTGGTACCATAAGGGTTTAGAGACTTTCACCCAGGGATATCTGTAGCACCCCATGTAGAACAAGATTTTCGGTATCCAATCCTGTCAACCACGATACGCCTGTGGAGGCTACGACCCTGATGTCACTAGGGCGTATGGTAACCATGTCACACAATGCAAAATGCATGAATCACACTATCTAGTCATGCAGCAATCTTGCGCGTATCGTGCGCTCATGCGGGGCAACACCGCCTAACCGGGAGCCCCTAGACAATCTGCCCGAAGGCATATGCTATGATCAGTCACTCCTCATATCAAGCATACATATGATGCGTATGATCATGAATCATGGAACTATACTAAACATGTTATATGGAGATGGATGTTGTTCATAACGAAGATGGGCCTAAACGGTTTACAAGTATGGCCTAACAATGGGCCCTAGGGAGAATTATAATGCGGACGTTTAACCAACATTATTCTTACAATGTGGACGTCAAACCAACATTGCTCCCAAGGCACAGCTGTCATACACATCATTACATAAACCATGTTGGGATCACACATTGCAATGGACCTTAGGTACATCCCATTGGGCCTTAAATACACCAAATGGGTCATATCACATGGGCCTTATATTCATCAAGCGGGCCACATCAATGGGTCGTACCAATGGGCCTTATGTACATTGCAATGGGCCATAACCCGTAGGCCTTAAAATGCATCAAAATGGGCCTCGTAACATGGGCCTTACATCCACATCAAAGTGGGGTCCACTTGAACTATGGATCTGGCTCATTCTTTAACTCATGCCATAAAATGAGCTTTTAAAATGGATGGACAGATTGGATGTAACCATGCATCATGGTGGGACCCATGAAAGCCCACCATCAGGTATATTACATAATATAATATAATATAATATATATACAATAATATATATATATATATACACACACACATGCACAACCCCACACGTACACACACGCACACACACGCACACACATGCACAACCCCACACGTACACACACGCACACACAAGCATACATCCACCATCCTCTGGACGGTGGGGATAGAATAAATACATCACTGTGGGCTCCACCGTCCAGGCGGACGGTGGAAATAAAACACATAAATCATTGTGGGTCCCACGTGGGGCCCACTGTAATGTTTATAAGCTATCCGACCCGTTGATAAGGTCCCACGGACCTGGCCGAATAGGAAAAACAAATTTCATCTTGATCCAAAACTTCTGTGGACCCAAAAAGGGTTTCAATGGCAGTCGTCCAATCGCCGATGTTTCCTATGATGTGGGCCACCTGAGCATCGAATGGACCTGATTTTTAGAGGGGGCCCACTCCAAGGAGGGGCCCACCTAGTGAACGGGTTGGATGACAAATATACATCATGGTGGGGCCCACGGCTGGAGACGTGGGTTGTTGCTGCTCGTCCGCCCGTCAGCCAGCGAAGGCAGCGTCTGCGCCCTCTGGCCGTTGTCAACGGCAGCAGCAGGCGCTGCTACCCTTCTTACTTTTTTTTTTTTGAAAATCCAATATTTCAGCGGTTTTCCTCGTGTGGGGCCCGCAGTAAGTGAATCCACCCCACCCAATGGCCCCCATGGCTTAATACAAGCCAAACAAGCCCAATATTGAGCATATTACGGTGTATAGAAACATCGGAGAGTATTTTAATGGTAACCACGTTGTTTGTTGTGCCATGGCCCACCAGAAAGTTGGTTTGGTCTCACTTTTCAACTCAACGCCTAAAATGATGTAGAGAATAGAATGGACGATATGGATTAAATCCATACAATAAGGTGGGGACTACATGAACAACCCACCCAAGTTTGAAATGAAACTGATATTTTTATTTTCTTAAAACGTCCAGCGTCCAGGGACGCTGGACGGTTTGGGTGTAACGCATACACAAGGTGGGTCCATCTTAGGTGGGCCATCAACACATGTATAAAGTGGGCCCCGCCTGTAGATTTCCTGGATATAATACATGCTTCATGGTGGGGTCCATCTGGGTGGGCCACACCGTTTTGGATGGGTGGACAGGGTGGATGATCTCATGCTTCAAGGTGGGTCACAAGCCATCATACACAAGAGAGAAGGAGAGAGAGAGAGAGAGAGAGAGAGAGAGAGAGAGAGAGATCGGTGAGGATGGAGGGGCCCCGCCACTATGGGCCCCTCATACAAATATACATCAAGGTGGGTCCCACATATATGAACCCTTAATCAAACAAAATGAATGAAAAACAAAGATCTAAGATCACCCACCGGCTTCTTCTTGCACCTTAGGCTTCCTTAGCTCCTTAGCTTCGATTCCAACGGAGGAGATGAGGTTTGGATGGTTGAGATGGGAGATGAAAGGGTAGAAAAGGTGGGCCACACTTGTGGCTCTCTTAGAGTGAAAGAGCTTGGACGTATGGAGGTTTTGGGTTGCTTAGAATGAGATTTGAAAAATGAAGGAGAGAGAGGGTTGTAAAGAGGGATGGGTGATGGAGTGATGAATGTGGTGAGTGATGGGTGTGTAAGAGACTTTTTTACTTTTGTGGCAAATGGTGTAAGAAAAGCATGAGCTTTGTAAGAAACTTTTGACTTTAGGGGTTACTTGGAGAAGGTGAGAGGTGATGTGTACTTGACATTACTTGACATGATGGGATTAATTGATTGATGGATTGATGTGACATCTCGTAGAGATTCTCTCGGAATTCGCATGCACGGCATTTTTCTAGCACCGAATGCTGGCCCACATCTCCCGGCCAGAGTATCAGATCGGCGTGTGAGACGTGGCGACGACGCGGTCGCTAAGGTACTAGTCTTAGGTTGAGTCGATTCGGGTTGACGACGTGTGAATCAGGGTCGCGCGCAAATACTGATTAAGGGTCGAAGTTACCGGAATTCAACCAAGAAGACCGCGGAAGTCTACGGAACGGTACGATCTAGGATACGGGGCTTACAATAAGCCTCATGAGTGAGTATGGCACATTGAGTGAGGGCCAAGGGGGCACGGACCATGAGGGTGTGGACTAGAGGGTATGGCCCGGGCTCACCTGATGCAGTCCTTTGGAAACCTTGCAAGGGGCATGAAGTGCACTAGAGGGGCGTGGTGTCTAGGTGAAGAGGAAGAAGAGAGATGGGAGAGAGGGGGGAGAGAGAGAGAGAGAGAAGAGAGAGATGTCCTTAAGATCGGTTCGGATTACATATTAGTAATGTATTGTAAAAGTGTCATCATTGCGATTTTACAACGTTTGTTTAAACATGTAATTTGGTGATCAAATGCAAATGTAATAGAAGATCGAATTTGTAACATTATAATTTTACGTTGTATTATAGTGGAAATATCGTGATCCAAACACACACATCAATGTATTTTTCTCTATGATTTGACATTGAAGTAATGTTAAAGTACCAACATTATGATATTCCCCAGGTCAATCCTAACATGGGAATTGCCCATGGAATTATATATTTTCAGGAGAGGTATTTGTAATTTGTAGCCATTACACTTTTACAGCAAATTACTAATGTAATTCACAATCCAAAGAGACTTTAAGAGATCAATGATTAATACATGTTATTTGTTTTGCTAATTAATTCCAATGAAAATATTAAAAGGCCAATGGTCAATTTCTACAGCTTTACAATACAAACAACTAAAGACACACCACTTGGACAAACTTAAACACACAAGCATCCACTTAGATGCACTTGATGAAATGCACTTAGGTGCACCTAGATGAACCTTAATACTCACTTCGACTAACCCTTCATCTTCGATAACATCCTAATCAAACAATTAATCCTTAATATCAACCTAATTGGATCGTTCATTTCAATGTCAACTTAATTGGATGATTCATCTTTAATGTCACGTTAATGTACCGTTCAGTCAAAATGAATCCAATCAAACCACAGTTCTAATGTGAGCCTATTTAGACCATTCATCTTTCTTTAATAGTAACCCAATCACTAGTCATCAAGTTTAGCATGATTAGACCTTCATCTTCAAGTTCAACCTGACTGGACCATAGACGTCCAAGTTCAGCACAATCAAACTATTGATCTCAACTAATCAAATCATTGATCTACAAGATGGCCTAATTGGACCCCTAATCAGATTATCCATCTTGGGTTGTTAATCTTTGAAATCAACCTACTTAGGTGTTGTTTTTAGTAAACTGAAAAATAAGGTCTGGAAAAAAAATTAAATGTCAAAAGCTTAAAGTGTTAAATTTTAGTACTTATTTTAGTATTGAAAATTTTGTTTGGTAATTTCTCTCTTAAAATTTAAATTTTTTTTTTTTTTTTTTTAAAAAGGACCTGATATTGAAAATAAAAACTTTTTTCACCAAAAAAAGTTTTTAAATAAATGTTTAGTAAACACAAACCACAAATGTCTGGAATTTTGCAATTTGCCATATCTTCCCGTATTGTCTCAATTTTTAATCTTTTCTAGAGGAAGAGATGAAACCTGCTATTTCCATGCTACTAAATTTGGCGCACTTATGCCAATTCTAATAAAATTTTAATACTTTCCTCTTATGCATTCATGAAGAGAATGTCACTCAATTTATACATTTTAACCTTTACTATTTTAGGAAGTTTAATGGTAAATTACGGGTAAGGAGAGATTGAAGGTTAATTAGACGTACGTGCGAGATCTAAGTCAAATGTCTCATGAATTCCTAAGATATGTAATAAGTGTGTCATATCAATTAAGATTGGCCAAAATTGGGCTTGGAAATAAGCTGATTGTGACAAGTCATTGTTTACTCTCACCCTGCAACAAGCCTAGATGTTCACGGCCTACATCTCATTGATTAGACCACCATTTAATCGTTTCAAACCATTAAATATGTTCAGTGGGTATTCATTTGGCTAGAAAACGATTTTCAGCCCAATCCAACTTGAATTGAATTAGATCTATCGAAAACATGATTGAATGGTCATGATCTCATCTGGTCGGATCTCGTCAGTCATGGTCCAATCCAACCAAACCATCTCGAAGAACACATTGAGAAACCCACTTAGACACATTTTTGTCCAAATCCGATCAACGGATGAGGAGATATGGTCCACTGAAGGAACATGCCATCTTGAACATCTATTGCTGTCGCAATCCATGCCTCAATTTGGAAGAGCAACCCTTTGATTTCTTACAGCATCATCATGTAAGGCTTAGATATCTCAAAGGAGATTTTTAAGAGAAAAAAAAAAAAAAAAATGACAAAATTGAACACAAACAGCTAACATAAGATTTCACATTTTTTATTTATTTTTTGTCAGTGTGTGACGTCACAATTTTTTATATTCATGATTTCAGAGCTTAAATCTCCTTCTAGGATATACTACTTTTTGTAGCTATAAATAAGTATTCAAGATGTACAGATCATATTTCAAAATGAAATTAGATATACCTTGAAAACTCGAGCACGAAGTCAAATTGTTATTACCGCACATATGGCCTGATGTGCAGCAACACACCAACTTTGATATACAAGATATCAGGATTCCGATCTCCATCTGGGATATGTAACTGCTTGTTTCAAACTAAATATTGTCGTTAAAGAAGTCTAAAAATACCTTGAGAATTGAATCACAAATTCAAATTCATTATCACCGCATATGTGGCCCGAATGTGCGACAACACACCAACTTCAACATACAAGTCTCAGCGCTCCGATCTCCATTCAAAACGTGCGACCACTTCTTTTGAAGATATCAATAAGTACTAAAAAGATGTACGGTCTACTTCATGAAAAGCCGAGAACCACCTCAAAAAATAGGCCGCAATGCCAAATCGTTATTACCGCACATGTGACTCCAATGTGCAGCAACATAACAACTTGGATGCCCAAAATCTCAATATCCTAATCTCTATTCTGGATAAGTGACCACTTATTGTGAAGGGCTTGATGAGTACTCCAAGATTAACAATTTACAGTTGTGATGACCTCATAAGATTGTCCAAAAGTGTTTCATTTTTTTTAGAACAAGAAAGGCATTGTTGTCATTTGATACAAAAAAATAAAATAAAAAATCACTTCACATATTCCAAATTAAGTGATAATTCGTGAGGGAAAAAAAATAAAATAAATAAACCCTTTTCCAGTAAATATCGAAATTAAGGACTTAATTATATTGATTAACCAAATGGCTGTAGTAAAGGAAAGTCGCTGAAAATACCAAAATTCAGTAAGTGCTGAAAAAAAGTTTTATCAAATATGCACCTGGATGGACTTGTAAGTGCTGAAAAAAAGTTTTATCAGCTTAGGCCCATGGACAGACTTCCAAGCTGGACGCACAACTTGGACGACACGATTGAATGAACTGTAACATCAGACAGCTGACCTTCAACATCAACCTCTACTGTGCATTCAGCAATATAGCCAACATATGTAATTCAGCTGGTATTTTGCTCGCTTTCAATCTAGTATCCCAAATGCACAGCTTGCTGTTCCAAACTGCCATCAGAAGAAATTCACCCGACCAAAAGGATACATGGGTCCTAATTTCCAGAAGCTGGGCCATGCCAATGGTGACAAACAGACTCCAACCCATGCAAACAAATCTTCCCCCACAACATTCCAACTCATAAGATCCTGTTAAATTAAGAAACGAAAGAAAGAAAAAGGAAAAAGAAACTGATAACGCTATCCATAAGTGGCCCAGCTACAGTGGAGCTGGCATAACTCTTTTGAATTAATCCAATCATTGGGACAAATCCAGGGTAACGTGCACCCACAAAGGTGGTTTGAAAACAAAAACAAGAAAAAGGAGGGGAAAAAAATGCAAGGTATTTCAGCTGGCATTTGAAGTGGGTTTAGGCCAAGTTCAACCGGTAGCAGGTCAGGCTCAGGTTAGAAATGTGAACCATTTGAGTAAATGGGTTGTTCTTGTGTTGAACCCTACTCCCGACCTGCACATAGGTTATATCAATGAGTTGGGCCAGACGACCTAACCTGACCTAAAACCTGAAATAACACAAATAACACAAATACATATATTCTTTTCATGTAAGCACATATACGCTGTCTAGGCTAAGTTTGTGCATGGCCTCGGTTTAATTCTTAAACCTGAGCTGGGTCCTAGTCAGGTCAGTCGAGTTCGACTATCTACAATCAAATGGGCTGCATGGTTTATTTAATGAATGTTTAAGTGGACAGGTTAGTACAAAGGCTAATGGGTCTCTAGGGTCGGGCTTGGGCAAGAGATATTTGCCCATTTAGTGAAAGGGTCGGGCTTGGGCAAGAAATCTTTGCCCTTTTACTGAATGAGGGGTTGGGGTAGGGGTTGAGGTCGGGCTGACCTCAATAGATCCAAACCAAACCTTGCACCGCTGGTAATCTCAGCAGCAAGAAACACAGCCCACCTAAGCCAGAAAGCACTTCAATCAAAAATCAAATAAACAGAAAAAGAGCCTAATACAAAAGATTGATAAAAATGATGCCAAATAAAAGTCCTAAGAACTGCTGGCTTTTATCACAAAATTGGAGGCAGGCCTCCCTCCCTGCTGTCAATCAACGACCACAAATAGTTTAGCATTACATTTCATAGTAAAAACTTTTTTATTTGGATAGAGAGCAGGACCACCATCATCTCGTCTAAATCGAGACTCTCATCAAATGAAAAGATCAAAACCAAAAAGAAACATCGAAGCAGGTCGCAAATCCTCCATGCCTTACTTGCACGATGCCATGTGACAGATCAAGTCAACAACCCGGGTGCTGCAAAACCACAAACATAAAACTAGATTTAGAAGCAAGATCGATCAGGAATGTTCATCAGACAGTTTCCTTGGTACATGTCCTATTATTATCCTAAAAAACGAGCCAACCTACTAATCAGGCAAGCAGGCAGAATGTACATTGACTTGTATACATATATTCTTTTGAATGTAGTGCCTGTCAACCTCATAGATGGACAAGAGCACGGTATGAAGTATGAACAACAGCCCAAATCTCATAGAAAACAACAGGGCCACACAAATCAACCGCAATATTATTCCTGCCAATGGAAACAGCAAAAGCTGCAGAGGAATATGGCAAAATTACCTGTAGCCCCACTCGTTGTCATACCAAGACACAAGCTTAACGAAGTTGTCATTGAGAGCAATTCCAGCCTTGGCATCAAAGATGCTCGACCTGCAGTGGTGTACACACGTCAAATTTAAATAAAATTACAAAAACAAATATAAAAAGCACACACTCCAGCATGTATTTACTTTTAGTAGCTTTTTTAACTACCGTAAAAACACCCAAACACACATCATAGACTTTCCTTCATTCCAACTGGTAGAGGCTAGAACATAAATGCACTTTCTAGGCCATGGCCCAAATACCGCAATTGATTAGATGATACCACAATCAGACCAATCAACTTTTGCCTGTTAACAAAGACAGACCGTTGGCTAAATTATGTTCACCATTTTGGTCACACACAGTTACAAGGGTCATCCAATCAGCCCCTGGGTCGTGGCAGATCAACTTGGTACTACATAGTGCAGATGCACATGATAACTAGCAACATGTAATGTAAGGTGGTGATAAGAGAGAAGTGGATAGTTGATCCCACCACTTTGGTCACAAACATGATCAAGATAGTGCATCGATCATCAATATGCAAATGCAAATGACCAAAAATAGATGTTGCTACTGCACCACTCGTGTGGAGCCACATATATAGCGTACTAATAGTAAAGTATAACATATGGGGAAAAAAATCATTTCTTTTCAGAAGCGTTGGTGTCTTGGTGGTAGTGCCTGTTGAAGCTCTTTTCTTTTGTACTTTTGTTTTCTTTTAACAAAGATTTTTCTTCATTGATAAAAAAAAAAATAATAATAATAATAATAGAGGGTATTTCCCATTGACAAAAAAAAAAAAATAGTCTCTTATCTAATAATTGACAAATTGATCCTTCACAAAATTAATAATTTTGACAAATTAAATAATAAATCTACCAGAAAAAAGTCCTTGATTCATAATTTAAAAATAATAATAATAAAAAATAAAAAAACTATAATAGAATAGATCAAACATTTCAAGATTACGGGGTGGCTGATGCAAGACAATTAACCACTTGCTTTAAAAGCTCGAAGTAATAGAGCATGGTGAATTAATCCCTTCATCTCATAGCCCAGGCCCCACATCCATAGGTTAGGTCCTCGACCAAACCCTCCTCATGGGCCCCAAATCACATGGGTTCCACCTCACACGGGCCACCCACCTCGAGTGTGTCCCTGCATCCCACAGGGGACCCCACTCGAGCTCATGTCAAAATGCTCATGCATTAATCACCCCTAGTGAGTATCGAACACAAGACCTCCCGCTCTGATACCAATTTGATGCAGGACAATTAATCACTTGCTCTAAAAGCCCGTGTCAAAATGCACATGCATTAATCATCCCCAATAAGGAGTATTGAACACGAGACCTCCCGCTCTGATACTAATTTAATGCAGGCCAATTAACCACTTGCTTTAAAAGCTCAAACTGATAGAGCATGGCAAATTAATTAATTTATCTCATAGCCCAGGCCCCACATCCATGGATTAGATCATCAGCCGAACCCTCCTCATGGACCCTGAATCACATGGGTTCTGCCTCACACAGGCCGCCCACCCCGAGTGTGTCCCCACGTCCAACAGGGGACCCCACACAAGCCCAGTGTGAAAATGTCCTTGCATTAGTGGCCATATCCATATCAATGTCTATATAATATGCTTTTTGAGAAATGGAGAGTTTAATATTTTGGGTATATTATAGGAAATTATATCCAATATTATATATAGATGAATGAAGGGCATCCCAATCTTCATTCGGAATGTGCCCCTTGATCACACCACTTCCTAAAGAGGCAAATCAAGTAGGTATATCCCCCCATTACGGAAGAAGGTGAGATCAATATCAAGCCACTTCCACCTAAAAGAGTCAACACAACAGGGCACCAATTTCCATCACCTGAATGTAAGTCAATCAGTTCCATTAACTCTCACTACTGACAGTGAGCATCATCAAGTTGGGCCACTCCAGTTTCCTTGATGGAAAGTGAGCATTGATAAAATTCACCAGGGGGATCAGATCAAGCAGATCTTGCTTCCCATCATCATCACATTCTGATAAACTTCATTAACAGAATCTCTATTACAATTTACCAATGCTTACACCAGATCAAAATGGTGGTTCAAAAAATCGGCCCCACCTATCATTACCCTTGACCGGAAATAGATAAGAACCACCTATGCATTAGAAAACAAAAAATTCTGTAGGTGTATTCTCCAAGATCATTTCTCTTTCCTGAATCAATGAGATTTTATCCAACTGATATGAAATACACTTAATTTTAAAAAGCAAGCCTTAGGAGACAACATGGACATTTCTGGAAATTAAATTGGAACAAAAAAAAAAACAGACAAGACAATTATAGAAGAAAAAAAAAAAAAGGTATCACAGTAATTCTCAAGAAGGGTAAAGAAAACAAAGGTAACAAGTAAATATGAATCTTTCTTTACCTGTTGTCACCAACAAAGTCAGTGGAAACCACATCATCTTCAGTGTAACCCAAGATCCCTTTCAGCTTTCCCTCTGACTCTCCCCTGAATTGCATAACATAAACAAATAAAATAATCAAATGACAACAAGCAACAACCAATGAGAGTGAACAGCACCCTAAGCATATTTCTAAAAGCAAAATTTGTATAAAAATCATAAAAGCATCCTCCACATCCAACATGCACCCTCTGGCACTTTGCATATCAAGTGCAGCGCATCATCATCAAATCATCCCAGCCTTTTGAGATTGGTTTTAATTTTCCTGTTGTTTTGTAAATTGAAATAGAAAATGGATGGTGCTTCATTACTAGGCGGAGTTAAATAGCTGGTGCAATGGATCTCTTAATATACCAATTTTGTGGCATTCATGTCTTTTAGATACTTCAAAGTGCTTTAAGAGGAAAAATCCCTAGATTTAAGAAGTCAGCTAACCATCTTCATTAAAGATAATAAAGAAGTTAATTTTCCCTTACTTGATTGCAGCTTTGATCTCATCATAGGTAGCCTTCTTCTCAAGCCTCACGGTGAGATGCACCACCGAGACATCTACAGTTGGAACACAGAAAGCCATTCGAGTCAGCTTTCCATTCAATGCCGGTAACACTTTTCCAACCACCATACAAGAAAAGAAAATGAATCAGAAAATGCAGAAAACCAGTATATCATTAACAAAACAATTTCCACAGAGTCTAACTACGCAATCCTGACATGGATCAACCCAGGTGGGCCTTCACACCTCCCTAGTAGGTGAAGCAGGCCACACTTTAGTGACAGATCAATCAAGCATAGGTGGATCCAAATTCTAGAGAGAAACCAAATCAACAGACCATTGTATACCCAAGAAGGTCTTAGGAAGTCTTCATTATGAATAGGCTACGACAGCAAAGTTTCATGGTTTTGAGGTATTCAATAAAGGTAACGGTGGGATTTAATGGCCACTGCCATTACGGTTATGATACGGGCTGTAACAGCCATTATGGGCCATTTTTTTCTGTAACAACTGTTACAGCCCCGTAACATGTAACGGTGGGGAAACATTACACAACTATTTTTGAATACCCTGTTTCGAGTATCGGAAGAAACCAAGTCAACTTGCCTGTTTCAGTCTTGAACAAGATGAGTCAGTTTCTTCTTGATTCAGCCTGTTTCATTTTTGGTTCAGCCGAGTTTAGGCTTTTGACAACTCCGAGCCAGAACCAAAACCCAGTCTACTTATGTTGACCCCATCTATCTCACGAAACTAGTAGTAGAACCAATACTGGGATTCACAACCATTACTTACAATATGCTTACAATCAACAAACATTCGCATTACGCTACACATGAGACACAAAAATCGAAAATGAAGATGTTTGATCAAATACATCCCGACATATTACAATAAGATACACCAGGACATTAGCTGTTGGATTTGGGCCTTTTTCAATTACACAAACATTTATTTGATAGGGCTACCCTCGGATGGGGGATGACCAAGAAAACTTCAGATTGAATATTTCAAACCATTGATTATACAAAGGTAATCGTGACCGTTCATGTTCAAAGCAAAAGAGCCAAATTATCAAATGGTTGAAGTAATCCAGTCGAGAGCTTTTATTTGTCAGCTTTCCACCACGAAGCGAGACTTGTCACATCAATGGTTTTTATCATTGGAACATGATCCAGATTCAAAGTCTAAGGTCCCGATGTATCATATTGCAATACATCAAGATGTATTTAATCAAACCTCTCTAGAGAAAACAAATCAACAGATGGCAGTATAGCACCCTAGAAGAAAGGGGGAAAAAATTAACAGCAGAACAATTAATCATTAGATTACAGTATCTAGCATGAGTAGAATGTGTAAGCATGTGCTTCACCATGCATATGAAAAATATTCATCATAATGCAATGATGACATTATATGATGGTGATGTCATACCTTGGCAGCTCCAGTACTGCTGGGAATAATGTTAAACCCAGCAGCTCTTCCACCCCTCCAGTCCTTCATTGATGGTCCATCAACAGTTTTCTGTGTCGCTGAATAACAAGCATACAAATTAGCAACACTCTTAACCTCAAGATTTTAGCAGGAAATATGAGAGAGAGAGAGAGAGAGAGAGAGAGAGAGGAGAGAGAGAGAGAGAGAGGACAAGTATAGATGAACAAGAAACTGTGAAGACAAGATCCACACCAGTAATAGAATGGACGGTGGTCATCAAACCCTCAACGATACCAAATTTATCATTGATCACCTGCCAGATAACCAAGGGGAAACAACACTTATCAGTACTGTCACTTCAAAAACTACACTGAAATTACATGCCAAAATTTTGTTTAGAGAAAAGACCTTTGCCAGGGGAGCTAAACAGTTGGTAGTGCAGCTGGCATTGGAAACAATGTCAATGTTCGATTTATACTCATGCTCATTCACACCCATGACGAACATGGGGGCATCCTTGCTTGGAGCTGAAATGATGACCTTCTTAGCACCACCCTATTCATATAAAAGTTTATATAATCAAATATCTAACCACAAAAAAGAAAACATAAATATAGTTTTTTTTAAATGGCAAACAAGGACAATGAATTGACATAAATTCCTAATTTATTCTCTTGTTCATCTAACAATATCAGCAACAAGTTCTGCGCTAATATCGATTGCAATAAACATTAAAAAAAAACATAAATATTTTTAAAACGGCAAAGGAGATTAGATTGACATAAATTCCAGATTTTGTTCAGTATCAGTAACAAGTGCTGAGCTCAAATTAATCATATACATCTTAGGATCCAACCAATTGTTTCTCCTCTTAATAAAATATCTATTTGGGAACAGCTTTCAAAGATTTTGCTTGTTAAATATTTTGGTGACTGCCTGGTATAACCCTCCTTTACCATGGCTTAGGACCTATGTGTTGCTAGCAGGCAGACTTTTCTCCTATAAAAAAATCAGCAACGTTAAAATAAAATTTTAAAAAAAAAAACATTTGATAAGAACCAATCAATATAATAAGTAAGATGTGCTCCTTTCCGATAATTAACCGATTTTGAAGCTTTCAAAGAACAAACAGATCTAATCAAACAATCAACAATAATCATTAGCACTTAATAATCTCAACCAAATAAAAATGGCTATAATCAAATAAGTCCTGATCCCTAAAAAGAAATTAACCAATATCAACAACAAATTCTACATGCTATACTTTTGCTGTATAAAGTTAGAATTTTGGATCAACAAGTATAGTCATATACAACAAATAAGGAATTAAAGAGATTATAGAAAACCTTGAGATGGGCGGCAGCCTTGTCCTTGTCGGTGAACACACCAGTCGACTCCACAACATACTCAGCACCAGTCTCACCCCATGGGATCTCTTCAGGGTTCCTAAAGATTTCCACAGAATCAAGCAAATTTTAGTGACATGAGATTTCAATTCTAGGCAAGAACATGTAAAATGAAGAAACTACAGAGATATAAGCCACCATCAGATCAGCTCACCTGACACCAAAGACTGTGACTGGTTTGTCGCCAAAGAGAAGGGTCTTAGAATCCTTCACCTTGAGCTCATGGTGCTTCCATTGTCCATGGACACTATCATACTTAAACATGTATGTCTGCCCACCATATAAGAAATGTATCAATAAAATATAAGAAATGTATCAATAAATACTACAGATACCCAAGGTTTACACCAGCATATTAAGGGCAATATCCTTTTTCTATACTGTTATAACCAAAATACAAGATGCAGGCATGAAAAAAAAAAATAGAAAAATAAAAATAAAAATGCAAAGGACAGATAAGAATCAAAACCAAAACCCATACATAATCCATCTCTACCTACCAACATAGCTAACAATTTTGTCATCCAATAGATCGAGAAGATTCAAACCGAAACCCATCAATAAGCCATCTCCACCTACCAACATGACTAACGATCTTGATCATCCAATAGATAGGAAACATCTAGAACCCAAACCAATCGGATTTACTCAACCACTGATGAGCAGTTGTGTGGCTCTCCTTTGGACCAATTCATGGTGGGGCATATCATTTACATGGTACTGATTTTTTTAAGTGTGTGGTTTGTTGGTGGGACCAATGGTACAATATCAAAGGTTGTGGTGCCATTGCCTATAGGTGATCAGTTCTCATACTCTGTAACGCAAAGGCTTGAGTGGGGTGGGTTGTGGGATGCAAGGGCACACTCGATGTGAAAGGCCCACAGAACCCATGGATTTGGGGGCCGTGTGAGGTGAGTGGCTCGTGTGAGGTGGAACCCATAGATTTGGGGCCCATGCGGGGGTGGAACCAATGGATTTGGGGCTCACGAGAAGGGTTCGGCCGAGGACCTAACCCATGGATTTAGGGCCTGGGCTATGAGATAAAGCGATTAATTTGCCATGCTCTATTAGTTTGAGCTTTTAGAGCAAGTGGTTAATTGTCTGGCATCACTCAAAAAGCAAGATCTTCATCATCATCTAAGCCTTATTTCAACTAACGGGGGTTGGCTACAAGAACCTTTTTCTGCCAATGCACTCTATCAAGGGCCATAACTTTAGTTAGACCTACGTTATCAACTATTTTCTTACTACCTCCACCCACATCCTTTCAGGCCTTACCCTTGCACTTTTAAAGCCTTCAACTTGTACCAACTCACCAAGGTGTGCAAAAAAAAAAACTATGCAACAGCCATTACGTAATGGTAGTAGTGAACATCGTTATGCGTTATGGGGCCATAACAAAAAATGGCCAATAACAATCCATTACAAGCCTATTTCTTTTTCTAAAGGCCATAATGGCTGGTCAAGTCCCATATTGTAACAGTAGCAGGGGTGGTCGTTAATGGCCACGGGTACCATTATTGACAAACATGCAACTCACTCCTCACCAGCACAATCCTTCGTCTCTGTCATAGTTTTCAATATTGGTATCATATTGGCCAATACAATTTTATCATATCCGTATCAGCCTAATACAATGTACGATACAAGACTGAATCAGCCTAGCCTTAAAAAAGTGTCATATCGGCATCAATACGGACCGATATGCACATAAAGGCCCAATTATAATTCTTTTTTCAAAATTTTACTCACATTTCTCTTCATTTTTTCATTTAAACCATGAAGAGCTTGGAAAGTCATTTTCACCTAGATTTAGACCTATTTTGGCATCAAAATAAATAACTTGACTGGAATTCGACAAATCAAAACGAAGGGTAGAACTTCACTTTCTTTTTTATGATATATACATATATATGTTATATTTCAATGTAATGGCAATGTAACGGGCCCTAATTCACCAAATCATGCTTGATTTGTGTTTAATTAGGGCCCATTGACTTTCAACAAGTCAAACCAACAGACAAGATTCTTATTAAAGAATGGTCTGATATACCATTATATGACATGTCCCAAATACGAAAAAACAATAACACGATAATAATAATAATAGATTCTTGAATATTCCATTTTTCTCTTCTTCTTTTTTCCTGATATTTCGTTAAAGGGTCGTTTGGCATCTCTACTAATAAGAGTGTATTTGCTTATTCTAAAAAAATAATAATAATAAGCTCTTGTTTTGATTTCTTTTTCTTTTTGTTATATTTCAATGTAATGGCAATGTAATGGGCCCTAATTCACCAAATCATACTTGATTAGTGTTCAATTTGGGCCCATTGACTTTCATAACAAGTCAAACCATTATAAGCCATGTCCAAAATACGAAAAAACAATAATGATAATAACAATAGATTCTTAAATATTCCATATTTTCTCTTTTTTTCCTGACATTTCGTTAAAGGGTTGTTCGACATCTCTACTTCTAAAAAAATAAGCTCTTATTTTGAAATAGAATGTTTGGCAAAGCCCTTATTTTTAGAAACTAGCAGTTCTTAAAAAATAAGTGACCAGCACTTCTTTTTTAAGAAGTGATTTAACTTAAATGGTTAGACATTTTTGGTCAATTTTGGGACTAGTTTGTCCTTAAAATTTTCAGGTATTTCCATCTTGCCCTCCTCTTCTCTTTACAATCTTCCTAAGGTAGACCCACATGATGAATAACCCATATTAAAGGTGGGACCCCACATGATGAATGGTCCACATCAAGGTGAGACCACAGAATTCACAGTCACATCAAAGGTGGACCCGACCTAATGGACAATCCACATCAAAGGTGGGACCCACATGATAGATGGTGGACATTAATGGTGGGACCACATGATGGAAGGTTGACATCAAAGTGGGCCCACATGATGAACGATCCATATTGAAGGTTGGGCCCCACATGATGAATGGTCCACATCAAGGCGGGCCCACATAATGCATGGTTCATATCAAAGGTTGGTCCACATGATGGATGGCCCGCATTAAAATGTGGCCCCGCATGATGGACTATCCATCACGTGAGCCCCACTTGATGGACAGTCCACAGCAAAAGGTGGGACCCACATGATAGAAGGTGGACATCAAAGGTGGGCTAGCATGATGAATGGTTCACATCAAAGGTGGACCCTGCATGATGAATGGCCCACGTCAAAGTGTGGCCTAACATGATGGACTATCCACATCAAGTGGCCCCCACCTAATGGATGGTCCGCATCAAAGGTGGCACCCAAATGATGGATGGTAGACATTGAAGGTAGGCCCACATGATGGATGGTAGACATTAAAGGTGGGCCCACATGATGGATGGTTGACATCAAAGGTGGGCCCACATTATGAACGGCCCATATTATGAACGGCCCATATTGAAGGTGGGGCCCCACATAATGTGTGACGCTCCGTCACTGTGGTCACATGTGGGCGGGCCCCAAGATGGTTGGCAGGCTACTGTGTGGCTGGCAGGCTACTGTGCACACAGTGAAGGTGAAGCTTTGTCCCACATCGGAAGTGTCGTCTGAAGTTGTGGTGGTTATATGTAGAGTTGTCACCCTATACTGTATGAGGCCTTTTGGGGGAGTTCCCCGAGAACAAAACCATGCGGGCTGTGCCCAGAGCAGACAATATCATACAGTGTAGGCGTGGGCTGTTACAAATGGTATCAGAGCCGAGGACGGCTCTGCCCTCGGTGGGGGATATTGTGACGCTCTGTCACTGTGGTCACATGTAGGCGGGCACAGTGGGCGGGCACACATGTGGGCGGGCCCCAAGATGGCTGGTAGGCTACTGTGGCAGGCAGGCTACTGTGCACACAGTGAAGGTGAAGCTTTGTCCCACATCGGAAGTGTCGTCTGAAGTTGTGGTGGTTATATGTAGAGTTGTCACCCTATACTGTATGAGGCCTTTTGGGGGAGTTCCCCGAGAACAAAACCGTGCGGGCTGTGCCCAGAGCGGACAATATCATACAGTGTGGGCGTGGGCTGTTACATAATGAATGGTCCACATCAAGGTGGGCTCACATACTAAACAGTGGACCTCACATGATGGATGGCCCACATCAAAGAGCGGCTCCTCGTGATGGACAATCCACATCAAGTGGGGCCCACCTAATGGATGGTCCACATCCAAGGTCTCGCATGAAGGATGGCACATATCCAATGTGACCCACATCATGGATGATCCATATAAGGTGTGCCGCATACGATGGATGGACATCAAATGTGGGCACCACATGATCATGTGGGGCCCACACAATGGACACATCAAATGTGAATTCCATATGATGGGTAGTGGACATTGAAGGGCCCACATAAAGGAAAATTAGTGTTGAAGGTGGGCACCACATGATGATGACCTACATCAAGGTGGGCTCCACATAAGGGACAGTCCATGGCAAAGGTCAACCCCTAATGATGGATGACCTACATCAAGGTGGGCTCCACATAATGGACAGTCCATGTCAAAGGTCAACCACTAATGATGAATGGTCCACATCCAAGACGAGCCTCGCATGATGGACAACCCAGTTTGAAGGTTTGGCCCACACGATGGACAGCCCACATTAAAGGTGGGCTCCATATGATGGACTATCCACATCCAATGTCCGACATAATGGATGCTTGTAGCTATCCATTCTTTTGCCATTTAGGCACGGCCCATCTATGGTGAGATCAACCAAAACAACCATCTGGATTGCTTTTATAAAGGAACAATAGTACTTTTTTTTAAAATGACATCAACTAAATTTTTATTTTTATTTTTAAAAGGCCCTTATTTTAGCATTTTACCAAACGTGCTTATTACAAACATTTGAGCTTTTTTCGATTTTAAAAGTGATTTTACTAAACAAGTTTTATTTAAAACAAGAGCTAGAACAAAAGGAGCTTATTAGAGTAGCTCTTATTTGAAAAGCCCTTATTGAATTAGAGTAGAGATGCCAATAACCCTAATTCTTTGGCTTTAAAAAAGAAAAATCAACCACATAAGCCGATTTGGTCTGATACGGGCTGATACCAATACGTGGCGCATGTATCGTATTATTTTTTAGCTGGGCAGATACGTGCCTCGATATCGATATTTGGAACCATGGTCTCTGTTGCACGTGACCAAACCATCTAAGTCTACTTTCCCTCATCTTATTTATCTATTGGTGCTACTACTCATAAATTCTCTCAAATGCATTCATTGCTAATTATATCCTTCCTTGTCTTGCCACTCATCCATCTCAACATCCTCATTTTAATTGGATGGGCCGTTACGGGGCCGTAAAGGCCGTTACGTAAAGGTAATGGTGGCAAACGTTACACGTTACGGGATCGTAACGGCCGTAACAGCCGTTATGGAAAAAAATGACCCGCAATTGCCATTAACGGGACGTTACGTCCCTTATAAAGGCCATAACAACCCCGTAATTGTCTGTTATGGAGAATATACATGTTTTCCATACTTTTTAATCAACATTACGAGGCAGATACGTGTTTTCTGGATTATTTTTTTCAATTTTAAAAAAAAAAAGATACCGTAACGGCCGTTACGGGGGCCGTAACAACCGTTACGACCCGTATCGTAAAGGTAACGTTGGCGGCCGTTACAGCCACCGTCACCATTACAGAACACCTTTGTGGCAAGACAAAGAAAGAATAGAGTTCAACGTATTCCAAAATGGTTACATACCAACCATTACATAAAATTAACAATGGTAAGCATTACATGTTACAGGGTCGTAACAGCCATTATGGATAAATTGGCCTGTAACAATCCCTTTCAAAGAAAAAAAAAAAAGTCACAATAGCCATTACAACCCATATTATAAGGGGTCGTTTGGCAGCATGAAAACGGTGGTAATCAGTGGTAATGGGTTGTAAATGCAAAAACACAAGGGCATTTGGATAAACGTACAACGGTGGTAAATGAATTCTCATTACCACCATTCATATGTTTTGTTTTCCCTACATAGAGGCATGATTTTGATTCTTATTACCTTAGATTACCATGGATCACATAAGCGTGAAAATCACAATGAGTTTGACTTCAACAATTGGTGGGCCCCACCATGATATTTAAGTAAAATCCACCCCAATCACCAAGTGTGTTACCCCATTTTAGCCCTATGGCCCAAAAATCAACTCGATCCATGATTCAAGTGAGCCATGCAAAGGGAAATAGTTGGAAGAGGGACACCCACCCTTGATTTTTTTTTCAGGGCCCACTGTGATGATTATATGAAATCCACTCCAACCATTAGATGCAAAGCTAGAATGTAGGCCTCAGGACCAAAAATCAAGCCCATCCTTTATTCAAGTGGTCACATGACAAGAAACAGTTTAGAGGGTGAACGTTACTATTTCCCTTCATATAACCCACCTAAATCATTGACCGAGCTGATTTTTTGGGCCCTAAGCTACAATGGGGTGGCGCACCTGGTAATCAAGGTGGATTTCACTTAAACATCACGATGAAGCCAACCGATTGTTGAAGTTAAACCACCTGTGATTTTCATGCTGATGTAATCCATAATAATTTATGGTGTATGAATCAAATTCGGGCATCCGCACAGGGAAAGCAAAACATGTAAAGCAATGATAATAAGAATCCATTTACCACCACCATACGTCTACTTAAATGCCCTTGCTTTTTGCTTTTATCACCTATTACCACCGATTACCACCATTTCCATACTACCAAATGACTCCTAAGGGATCGTTTGGATGTATGTAAATGGTTTAATTGTAAATGATTTACAGGTAAATGATTGCATGTGTTTGGATAACTAAATTATTTAAGTCTCGTAAATGGAGAGCAAGTCTTTCCATTTATAGACATGCTGTAAATGGAGAGGCTGTAAATGAAATCAGAACTTTTTGCCTGTAAATCAAAAGGGGCTGAAAGTTGTAAATGATTTACAGCCTGTAAATCATTTATAGCCATTTTCAGCATCCAAACACAGACTGTAAACCGTTTACCTGTAAACCATTTACAGGCATTTTTCAGCATCCAAACACAGACTGTAAACCATTTGCCTGTAAATCATTTACAATTAACCCCATTTACAGGCATCCAAACAACCCTAAAACCAATAGGTAATAAGACAAGGAATGTAGACTCGAAAGGATCCAGTGATAAAAGAAAAATGCATGAAGGTATTGTGTATATAGCACAATCCTATGTGCAAGCTATGAACTGATGCCCAATGTATATAAACTATTACTCTCCACGATCAAAATCTAATGCAGGACGATACAATCAATGGGCAATTACAATCAAAACATGCACAGTAAGTAGTCCAAATGGTGACCTTCTCAGGGGAAGTCAGCAAATGATATATGGGCAATACTCCACAAGAAATGAACATCAAACAAAAACTCTGATTATTTGATTGAAGCAATTTTGGATCCTACTACCCATCCAAGAGGGTACCATGGACCAACGGTTTGGATCAAAGATCATCAGTTTGGATCGAAGTTATTGTGGTTTGCATCAAAGATAAACGGTGCAGACCCAAGTTCTTATGCTCCGAACAGACGGTAAAGACCGTCCATAAATGAGATTCAGTGCAAAACAAATCTAACATCGTTGCGTATCAGATCATAAGATCTAACGGTGGAAAATCGTTAGTATTTCCAAGACATCATAGCCCACCTATAATACAAAAAACATCCATACGGATGTTAGATCATAAGATCCATAGATGGACAGATGGATTGACACAAGAAAGACAAAATCGTTGGCGTATGCATGTATGATCTATTTCCGCACCCATGCATGCATGTATGTACCATGTAATCAGTGGTGATGAAGGGATCGTTCACAGCTACGAGCTCAACATCATCCCTCTGAAGAGCGACTCTCGCTACCAACCGTCCGATCCTTCCGAATCCTGATTATATTTTCAAAAGAGCCATTAAAAAAAAATAAAAAATCGTTTCGACCTAAAATAAATCCAAACCGTCAAAAATCCAGATCGTGAAAGCTAGATCGAAGCGATACCGTTGATTCCGATCTTGACCTTCCCGCCAGAACCTGCAGAAGAAGAAAAGATCAGAGAAATAGAAAGAGATCAGAAAAGATGGAAGAGAAACAACAAGAAAGACGATTTTACCCATGATGGATGGAGAAACAAAGAATGATACTGAGGAGCAGAAAAGGTAATGAAAGGATAAAACAATAGGAAATAGAGAGAAACAGAAAGTGTGGGGAGGGAAGGCGAGGTTCCAGGGCTATTTAAAAGGAGGGGCGAAGGGCGTGACGACCAAAGCTTTTGGGGACGCGGATTAGCTACTGACAGGTTGAGCAGCGAGACTCGCTATGAAGTGACGTCATCACCGGACATCCATTTTGAAATATAGCCAAAGGAGGCAGATAACCATCCGTAGTGAACCACCACAAAAAAGCAGTGGGAAGAGTGACTCTTACCGTTGAAACTATCCTAATGCCCACCATGAAATCCAACCAGCTCAAAAGTTTAAAAGAAAAAAACAAAAACATAAATATCAGCTTGATCTAAAACTTTTGTGGTCTTTAAAAGTTTTAACTCATTCTCTATGTATTTCCCTAAAATGATCTCTCCAAATAAATGGATGGCGTGGATACAAAACATACATCATGGTGGGGCCCACGGAACTTGGTGATGTCACTTCAGTAGTGAGTCTCGCTACTCGACTTGTAGTAACTAATGCTAGCCCAGCTTTTGGCGGATTTCTCGAAAACCGGCTATTTTGATTTTGAAAGCAGTATCGGGAGGCAAAGTGGTTTTGAGCGTGCATGGCCACATCAACAGGGTAAACGGCATGGCTAATTTGATTCCCGTGACGTGGCATCTCGTGACGGATCATGAAGTGAGGGATGGAACGGGTAAGTTGTCAGAATGGTTAATTGAAATGTCACTGCTATGATGTTCAATTACGGCTATATGGCACTCGGTTTGGGCCTTCTGGTAGGTTAAAGTGAGCCGGTGGTAATAGTTTAAGTGCGTGAGTCTTTGATTGCGGCCCTACCTTCTTGAGTATATATTAGAAATTGGAGAATCAGTAACTCAGTATGCTCTTATGTCTAAATTCTGTTAGACCCACCGTGAATGGGTGTGGTTTATTTACGTCATTCATTCTTCTTCTTTTTCATATCATTTTATAAGTTGAGTTCAAAATTGAAGCATATCCAAGTCTCAAGTGGACCACACCATAGCGAACCATAGAAGTATTGATTTCCACTTAAACCTTTGTAAGGCACCTAGTGAAGTGATATTTATTTGTCATCCAACCTGTTTATAAGATCACATAGACATGAATGAAGGGAAAACACAAATATCAGTTTGATCTATACTTCTGTCGCCCAATAACTTTTCAATGGTGGACATTCAAATCACATTGTTTTTAGTGGTATGGTCCACTTGAACTTTGGATATACTTGATTTTTAGGTGAAAGTCCTAAAATTATCCAATAAAATGGATGAACATTGTGGATAAAATGCATGAATTACAATAAGCCTCATAGAGTTTACTCAGTATGCTCAACATATTGAGTTATTCAAGCATACTGAAGCATACTAAGTTACTCGGTATGCAATCCACTTCATTTGTAATATTCATCCAGCAAATTTTCCCCAATTATGAAGTAGATCCAAATCTCAAGTGAACCATATTATGAGAAATTATTGTTGTTAAACACCTACTATTAAAAAATCACCAACCCACCATGTTGTTGATGTCTTAAATATGTCAATAACAAAGTCTGTTGATGCCATCAACACACCACTTGATGTCATCAATAGATGCTCAATCTCATCAAGAAAATCCAAAAAATTACATGTTGGTTGCTAAAAATTTTAGTGTTGCTACTCGATGTCATCGAAGTGAGTTCAATGACATCGAGGGTAATCGATGGCATTGAAGGTCCTATCAAAGATTCACACAAAATTATGTAAGTGCAAAAATTGTTTCATATTCCGATTGTGATAGTATATTATCGGATGTAATCGGGATTAGGATATAGAGAGTGTTTTCTAATTCACTCCTAAGGGTTTCAAGGGCATAGCTAGGGCTTGTGAAGTGGATTCGAGGCTTATTTAAATCGGTAACACTCTATCTCTTATAATTTATACTTTCATAGTGCATACTTGTCGCTTCATGCCGTGGTTTTTTTTCCGGAAGGGTTATTCCACATAAATTTAGATTGTTCTTGTTTGGACTTGGTTGTGCAATTGTGAATATTTTGCTTGATTTGTCTGTGGTTGTTTCTGTGGTTCCCTAACAAGTGGTATCAGAGAGAACGTTGGGAAGCAAATCGAATCTGAAAGGTATCAATAGCATCTAACCCAAAGTTCGATGTAGAAAAACACTCCGGTAAAAATAATTTTGAACTATGGAAAGTTAAGATGAATAGTATCATAGTTCAGCAATGATTAGACGAAGCTCTCCTTGAAAATCGACCAGAATTTATGATAAAAGAATAATGGAACAAGATGGATAGGAAAGCTAGAACATCTATCCAATTATGTTTAATAGATGAGGTCCTCTATAATGTCATGAGAATGAAAATTACAACAAATACATGGGCGAAATTAGAGAATATTTATACGAAGAAATATTGGACATCATTTGTACTTGAAGCTACAGTTGTTCATTCTAAAAATGACAGAGGGGGTTGACATTGAGGGCCACATTAGCAACTTCAACGGAATGATTTACAAATTGTTAGATGTAGAAGAAACGATGAAAAATGAGAATCAGACATATATACTGTTGAATTATCTAATAGCTTCATATGAGTCATTCAATGACTCTTTATGCACCGATAAAATGACCATTAGCGTTGAGACCGTTTTCTCAGTCATTCAGTTGAAGGCGATGAAAAAGAAAAATGGTGACGTGGGTGCTTCTACAGATGCAGTGGTTATGAGGGGGAGAAATTCTGAGTGGGACAGTGAATCTTCATGGTCGAGGTCCAAATCCGGAGGCAATGGCAAAGGTAAGTTGAAGTGCTGGAATTGTGGCATGTAAGGGCACATGAAGAATGATTGTCAAAATCTTAAGCCGAGGAATGAGAATTCAGATAGTTCTTCTAGGAAGCCAACACTGCGAAATCTAGTGAGGAGACGAATGGTAGTGACGTGCTGACCGCATCAAAATTTGGGTACTTCAACGAATAATGGATTTTGGATACGAGAGCTATGTACCACATGACCCCTCATCGGAGTTGGTTCACCAGTTATAGTGAGTGAGATGTGAAATTGCGGTTAATGTGTCGCAATACGTCTAATACAGAAGTATCGCGGAGCTAGAGAATGAGGTATAAGTCCTAGAGGGGGTTGATTATGACCTATTTAAAAATATAATTATTTAAATTTCAAATTGCCTAACTTAAATTAATTAACAATTAAACTAATCAAGGCAATATAACTCTAAGGCTTCCAAGCCAATAGAGGGTACAATCACATAGACTATAAAAAATTTACAATTAAGGTAACTAGTCTATAAACTGATAGTGAACATGTGTGTGTGGGGTGTGCTACCTATTAACACTAAGCATTCATCTAATCATGCATGTAAAATGTGAACATTCAAACTCACAAGCATAATTAAACAATTGCACAAATGACACTCCCAAATAAAGGCATGTATAGTGGCTCGGCTACTTGCTTACTCCACTCTCAGCGGACTCACTCAACTCATGAGTGTACTAGATTTTATTATCGGAGGTTTTAAATCAGGTTAACCTCTAACCTTTACAACCCTACAGAAGGACGCTAAACTTTTTGCCCTACATAAGAGCAAAGGTCTTATTCCCGAACCCGAAAATTTAAGCCCTACACAAGAGCCAAGGTCATACTCCCGAACCTAAGGTCATACTCTCGAACCTAAAGTTTATGCCCTACACAAGAGCAATGGTCCTAATCCCAAACTCAACATGTTTACTCCCGCCGGAGGCCTACAAAAGGACTTTGGTTGGTTTCTCCTTAGGTTAACCAACAACCTTGGTCCTACACAAGAACCACAGAATTTTAGCCCTACGGAAGAGACATGGTCCTATGAAAGAACCCAGGTGAGTTTGAACACAAACTCTTGCACTCCAACCTACACAAGGAAGGAATACAAACATAGACTCCTACACATGACCTTACTTGTTAGATTGAGTCCGTTTTGACGCTCCTCTTGGGTTACTTGATTTCATTTTCTCGTACTTCAATCAACTCTCCGATGCTCCCCCGATCATGTTGTCGTTGCTTCGCCAAGGCTTCAGCTCCATGATCACCGCCTTGCAGTAGATGCTCCTTTGAAATGACCAAGGTGATAGGAGTGGGTTGAATCTCCTACAACTAATGGATAGTTGTTTATCCTAGGGGATTCAACTAGATGGGCCTCCTGGGAGATCTGGACAATGATTTACCAAGATGCTTAAGTCTAATCTCTAGAAAATGGAAGAGTTCAAGCACATCTCCAATGGTGAGGTTTGAAATCCTCATTAAAGTTGAAATCTCAAGAGAAATTGCTTGAAACTCATAGGAATAGAGGCTAAGGATGAGGGATATGCATATGGAATTATCCTACCTTTGGTTGCTCCAAAAACCCATCAAAATGCACAAGAGTCGATTCCCGTTTATAAAAAGTTCGAACTCCAACGGTAAAAAAATGACAGAAAACAACTCTGTCGATGTCATCGAATGGGTCTTCGATGTCATCGAGAATTTCAAATAAAAATGATGTTTTCTTGCTGGACAAATCTGGACGCATTTCAATTGCATCAACCCGACCTTTGATTGCACCGAACATCATGTTTTGATGTCATCGAGGTGGCTTTAATGCCATCGATAGAATTAAGGGAAAAATTCAAAAACCTTGCTGGACAATTTTGGATCTCAAATTGATGTCATCGAGGGAACTTCGATGCCATCAAAACTTAAGTTTCGATGTCATTGAAGAGACCTCGATGCCATCGAGATTTCCAGCAAAAATCCAGTTTGGTTACTGGACATCCCTGACTCTTAATCGATGCCATTAGCCAGGTCTTCGATGTCATCGAAGACTGTTCAGTGGCAGCTCGATGTCATCGAACATGGCCTGGAATATGTTGTTTTGGGCTATCTTCTACACAACAGATTCTCACCTCTTTTAGCCTTCTTTATCATGATTTTCTTGATCTCCTAAGGCTAATGGATGATCAAATTTATATTCTTATTAGTAAAGATCATCTAGAAGTTATAGGGTTGTTTTGGGTCAAGGGTTAAGGTCACTAAGGCATATATTTTATCTGTATGTGCTCCTTAATACTTTAGGTCTGCTTGTGTCTTCAGTCTTCACTTTCCAAAGGCTCAATCGACTATATGACACAACGACTCACATGATTGACAAACCAAGGTGCAAAAATGAGTGCACTAACACGATGATGGCTAGGTGTTTATGAGCAATTATAATGCCTGTAAAGTGGTAGGCATTGGATCAGTGCGCATCGAGATGTTTGATGGCATGGAGTGTATCTTGACCGAAGTGAGACACGTTCCTAATTTGAGGAAGAGTCTTATATCTTTGGGAGCACTCGAGGCGCTTAGGTGCAAATTTACCAAGTTCAATCGTATCCTTTAAGTTTCAAAGGAGGCACTCATAGTCATGAAGGCAAAGAGGAATGGAAACCTTTACAGGTTGATTAGGAGTAGTTCATCAGATGGAATTGTAATGTTTGTGGCGGATTCCATGTCTACACGTATGTGGCATGCATGCTTAGGCCACATGAGCGAATGGGGCATGAGACCGTTGTTTAATTCCAACGTTTAAAAATATTGATTTTAATATATGCGAACATTGTATATATGGTAAACAATTAAGGTTGTTTTTTAAGTTTGGTAAACATATTTATAAGGGGGTTTTAGATTATATGCATTATAATGTATGAGGCCAGTGTCCATAGTTTCTGGTGGAGGGTCGTCATGGTTTATCATGTTCATTAATGAATATTCTAAAAAAGTGTTGGTATATTTCATGAAAAACAAATCCGATATTTTCACCAACTTCAAGCAGCGGAAGGTGATGATTGAAAAATAGTCAAGGCGAAAGGTAAAAGTGTTAAAGACATATAACGGTGAAAAAATCACTTATGGAAAATTCAATTAGTATTGTAAGGATGAAGGGATCATGATGCACAACACAGCGCGTCAGTCATTAGATACCAGAGTAGAACGGTGTGGTTGAGCGAATGAATTAGACACTCTTGGAGAGGGCCTGATGCATGATCGATAATGATGGGTTGAGCAAAGAATTGTGGTATGAAGCCGTTAACATGACTTATTAGTTAGTAAATTGATCCCCTTCTACGGCTATTAATTATAAAATTCCAGATGAAGTATGTAGTGGTCAATAGGTAGACTACTCAGGTCCGAGTGTATTTAGTTGCGACACTTACTCTCGCATACCGTCAATTGAGAGAGATAAGCTGGAGAAAATGGCTAAAAAATACATCTTTATCGGCTATGGTAGTGGTGTGAAGGGGTACATGTTATATGACCAGGTCACACGGAAAATCATCCTTAGTCTTGACGTCAAATTCGATGAAGGATCCTTGTTTCGTAAGGATGAACATAAGGAAGTGGAAATGTTGGTTGTGAACGTTCAGTTAGACAAAGATGAGACATAAGTTGATACTAAAATGCAGACACAAGTACATGAGCAGGTGGAGCAACCACCTATGAGAAAGAATTTGCCAAGGGATGCAAGTTACCGGCTAGATATAGGGATGACCTAAATATTGCATTTGCCCTCATTATAGATAAGGGTGATCCGTCTACTTTTCAGGAGGTTATGGATGAGCCAAATGCTGAAAATTGGAAAGTAGTGATGAATGATGAGATGGACTCCTTGTACAAGAATGAAAAGTAGGAGCTAGCGGAGCTTCCCATTGGCCGAAAAGCGATCGGGGTGCAAGTGAATCTTTAAAAAGAAATATAATAGGTATAAGACAATGTTGATACCGAAGGGATATGCTCAAAGAGAATGTATGGACTTCATTGAGATATTCGCGCTGGTAGTAAAACAAGTTTCTACTATATTCGTATTGATGCTGGTTGCCCAATACAAACTGGATCTGCAACGGATGGATGTGAAGCTTGCCTTCCAACATGGGAAATTTGAAAAGCAAATTTACATGAAGTAGTTCGAAGTTTTGAAACACAATGGGTAGAGAACAAGGTTTGTAGGTTAAAAATGTCGTTGTACAGCCTGAAACAGTCACCTAGATAGTACAAAAAGAATTTTGATTATTTTATTATGAGTCAGAAGTGTATCGGGAGCGAGTATAATCATTGTGTTTATTACAAGACACTGAGTGATGTGAAATTCATTATCCTGGTTCTATACGTCGATGACATACTTATCGTCAGTCATGACATGTCTGAGATCGACATACTAAAGGCTCAACTATCAGGGACATTCAATATGAAAGATTTAGGGGTTGCAAAAAGGGTTATCGGCAGTGACATACACAGAGATAGGAAGAGGAGCATGCTATGCGTATCTCAGGCGGAATACCTTGAGAAGGTATTGATGAAATAGGGGATGGAAAAGGCAAAGCTGGTCAGCATTCTCCATGTGGCTCATTTTAAGCTATCGTCTGAATAGTATCCTAAAACAAATAAAGAAAAGAAGGATATGTCTCATGTGTCTTATTCGAGTACAATTGACAGTTTAATGTATGCAATGGTCTGTACAAGACTGAATATTTAACACACAGTGAGTGTTATTAACAGATACATGTCTAACCCTGACAAGCAACACTAGAAGACAGTGGAATAGCTACTTCGATATATTCGAGGTACGCGGGAATACATCTTTTTATTTGAAAAATTAATCAGAGGACAAGTTAGTAAGCTATGTGGATTTAGATTACGTGAGCAGTGTGGATAATAGAAGGTCAACTTCTAATTACTTGTTTGTGTAGCGGGTGGAGCGATCAGTTGGATGTCGAAGCTTCAGTTTGTAGTGGCTCTTTCCACGACCAAAGTTGAGTGTATGATGGTGACAAAAGTATTCGATGAAAGTGTTTTGTTGAGGGGAATGATAAATCAGTTAGGGCTTCAGCAAAAGGTTGTGCCAATCAATTGTGACAGCGAAAGTGTGATCAATTTGACTAAGAATTTTATTTATCAATCACGTACTAAACATATTGACGTGTGTCATCATTTTATCTGAAATGTGCCTAAGAAAGGAGACGTGACTCAAGAGAAGATTCACACAAGTATGAATCCAGCTGATATGCTTACGAAAGTGGTTCCTAAAGAGAAGTTCAAGTTATGTACAACTTCTCTAGATTTGGCGATTGCGTAAATAGAAGACAATGTGTGCACGAGCAGCGATGGTGGAGATATGATGGAAGTCAAAATTAGAGATGATGATTAATAAGGAGCTATGAAGAATGAAGATTGAAGACATGACAGAGATTGTTGTTGATGTCTTAAAATTGTCAATAACAGGGTCTGTCAATGTCATCGAGCAGATGTCGATGCCATCGAGCAAATGTGAATGCCATCGACAAGTCCTCAATCCCATCGAGAAAATCTAAAAAATCCTATCTTGGTTGCTGGAACGTTTTAGTGTTGCTACTCGAAGTAAGTTCGATGACATCGAGGGTTGATGACATCAAAGGTCCCATCAAAGATGTGTGTAGAATTGCACAAGTGCGGATTTTATTTCCTATTTCGATTGTGATAGTATATATATCAGGTGTAATTAGGATTATGATATAAAGAGGGCTTTCTAATTCATTCCTAAGGATTTCAATGGCATAGTTAGGGCTTATGAAGTGGATTTGAGGCTTGTTCGAATCGGTAACACTATATCTCTTGTAAATTCTACTTTCATAGTGCATACTCGGTTCTTTGTGTCGTAATTTTTTTCCACAAAGATTTTTCCATGTAAAATTTGGATTGTTCTTATTTGGACTTAATTGTGCGATTGTGAGTACTTTGCTTGATTCATCTCTAGGTGTTTCCATGGTTCCCCAACACGTCATCTATTTTGTTGATAAGGTCATGTAAACCTGATGAAGAAAAAAAAAAATACCAATATCAACCTGATCCAAAACTTTTGTGGAGAAGTTTTAATGGTCAAATATAATTATTTATGTGGTGTAGTCCACTTAAGATTTAGATTGGCTTATTTTTAAAACTATCTCATGTGCTAAAAAAACACTTTATGGGCAAACCGCATACATCAATATTAGCCAGGGTGAGAGACTAGCCTCAGCAGCTGTTACCCATAGTCACGTAAACGGCATGGCTCATTTGATTCTCATGGCGTGGCATCTCACGACTGATCATGAAATCAGGGATGGAACGGGTAAGTCGTCCTAATGGGTGATTGAAATGCCGCCGGTGTGATGTTCATTTACGATTATCACACCTGATTTCGGTTTTCCGGCCTAGAGTAAGTGAGCCCTGGGTAACAGTTTAGTGACTGAATCCCTAACCGTGGGCCTACCTTGATGCATGTGTTGTATATCCACTCTGGCTGTTAATTTTTTCAGTTTTTCTAGCTCATTTTAGGAAATGGCCCCAATTATGAAGTAGATCCACATCTTAAGTGGACCACGTCATACGAAATAATTGTCGTTGAAGACCAACTATTAAAAACTCCCCAGGCCTACTATATTTTTTGTTTACCATCTATCTTATTGATAAGGTCATGTAGACCGGATGAAGAAAAAACTTGAGCTTGATTCAAAACTTCTGTTACTCAAAATAAGTTTTTAATGGTCAATCACCACAACTTCCTGTGGTGTGGTCCACTTGAAATTTAGATTTATCTCATTTTTAAAACTATCTCACGAAGTGGGAAAGAATTAAAAAAAAAAAAAAACTGTAGGTGGACCGTATACATCAAGATTGGCCCACGGTTAGCGACTCGCCTCGTCAGCTTTTACCCCATGGTCACGTAATCCGCAGTCAGGGTTTTCAAAGTCGGATATTCGAGATGCTTTTACGGAGCCACGCCCGTGATTCTCGCCGCCGCTACGAACCGAAATAGTCTACTGCACCGATTAAAACACGCAAATTGCGTATGGCCAACTTTACTGTATATGTAAAATCCACTCCGTCCATCAAGTGAGAAAAATTGTTTAAACCCTACAAATCAATAAAATCTCAATTAGAAACTCAAACGGGCCACACTAATGTGAGCAATGTAACATTGCTCTCAAAAAGGCTAAGTTCACTCGGTGTGGCCCACTTGAATTTTGTATGAGTCTAATTTTTGTATTTTTTTTCTTCCTTTTGTAAATTTATACCTGATTAACGGGTTTGATGAAAGATACACACTATTCTAACCCCACACACAAACATATGATCGAAATTAAATCTCCATTGTTCCATATGGTGTGGCCCACCTGATTTACAGATCTAGCTGAGTTCTGTTGCCAAGGCTCACATCGAGAATAAAATCTGATGGATGGTTTGGATTTTACATTTACGGCATGGTAGGCTTCATTGAGGATAGAACTTGATGTACGGTGTGTATGATGGTGTGTATGATGTACAGATGGAATCCACTCCATCCATCATGTTATAAACTTTCTGTCCATTGTACAAACAGAAAATTGTTGTCTCCTCGAGAGGTTTAGATCACACTGGTTTTGTATTTTCCTTTAATGGGCATATGAAGAGATTTCATAAAAGATACATTCCATGGCCCACACACAAACCTATGATCGTTGTCCAATGCATTGTTCCCTGATGTGGCCTACATGAGATTTTTATCTTCCTGACTTTTGGCCCCCAACTTATTATTGAGATACTCAGATAGAGTAGATCTCACATATACAAGGGGGTGAGCTTAAGTTTGGACATTGAGGTCTTGGTATCGATCCCTAGTAGGGGTGACTAACAGTGAAGTGTGAACTGACTGTTGTGTACTAACAAGCTAACCAAAATAAAAAGGGGAGGTGAGCTTAAGGAGCTTAGGTGTTTTAAGCATTTAAATTATATTAAAGATGACCTGGTGGATTCCAGCTCCCTCTTTACGGCCATAGATGGCCCATATTTATGGCCCGTAAACATGCTTGATGTATATGTCATATATTCATATTGTCTATCTAATTTTAAAAGCATGGTCTCAAAAATGAAGTAGATACAAATTTGAAATGGACCATGCTACAAGAAATATTGGTCATTAAACACCCACTATTAAAAACTTTCTTAGATCCATTGTAATGTTTATTTGCCAACTTGTTGGCATGATGATGCAAATATGGATGAAAGCAAAACACAAATAGCAGCTTGATCCAAAACTTTTGTGGCCCCTAAAAAGGTTTGAATTGTTAGAATTTAATCTTTATCGTATGGTCTACTTAAGATTTATATCTGATTCAACATTTTTTTTTTTTTTAAACCATGACTAAAAATAAGCTAGCAAAACAAATAAACATATATAGTAGATATACAATGCATACATCAAAGTAGGCCTACTGTCAAGTGGCACCCACCTAACTGGATCCCGGGTTGCAGCGCATCAGCATCCGGCAAACACAGGTTTCGACTTGAGATAACATGGTCAGAGAAGGTCTCGGATTAGGACAGGACCTCCTGGATGAGAGTGTAGGGGTAGAAGCAGCAAGGATGGGGATTGCTGTCTATGATATTTGTGAGAAATCCACCAATTCATCAGTTTCCACCTCATATAAAAACAAGAACCTAAAATTGAGGTGGATCCAAAGCTAAGTGTATTACCCAACACAAAAAAGTAAGAAGGAAAATGCCTACGGTTATAACCTTTTTAGAGTCCACCTTAATGCTTACATGCCATTTAAACTGTTCATGAGGTTATTCCCATGGTGATGAATTGAAAACATGAGAATATTAGCCTAATACAAAATTTCTGTTGCCCTAAGAATGTTTCAATGGTCACCGTTCAATCCCCACCGTTTCCTTTCATATGACCCACTTGAGTTTTAGATACATCTCATGTTCGGTTTTTGTCCTAAAATCATGGCCAAAAAAATGGACTGAGTGGATTTCTCACAAACATCACTGTGGGCCCCACCTTTTGTAGGAGGCAATCCGGTGAAATAAGATGAAGTAGGAACCGTGCTCTAATGATTTTTAGAGAGGAGGAATTATTTTATACCCGGGCTGCCTATAGCGCATGATACATAGGGACTTAGACCTTGTATACAAGCTACAGACATTTATTCAAAATACACAGACTACATTGTGGAAGTAATTGTCTCGAAGTTACATATCCAAAATCGAATTGGTTTAAGCAATCCTGACCTCTGATTCATGGAAACTTGTTTGTTAAAATAAGACCGTTGGATATTTTTCATTCAGAACCGTTGAATAACTATTCATCCATTTGATAATCAGATTATCAAAAGGTGTAATTCTGGGATCACAGTACATGTAAAATTGATCTCATAACTTGAACAGTTCTAATTGGAATCACCTGGAGTCCAAATGCCTGTGTATGAGCCATCACACTGCCAGAGTACCAAAGTTTTTCTCTTTTAGGAGTTGACCCTAAAATCGTAGACATTTGATCATTTAACTGCAATCTGGACCGTCCAAATGACTAATCCATTGGCTGATGGAGCATATCCATAAAGTTACATGAAGGATATGATAGTAACCATCTAATTTTTCCCCTGAAATTTGGACACTCATTATTTTACTTTTAACTGTCCATTTTCATAGCCATCAATTGGATGATTACAACTTGTTTATGGGTGCGATTTATATGTATGGTCCATCCACAAGGTGTCTCAGAATTCAATTGGCTGGTATAGCATGCATGGTGCCACTTGTGAGGAGGACGAATCACAATATTTCAAAAAGTAGCTAAATATGAAGAAAAAAAAAAAAAGGAAAGAAGAAGAAGCTCCAATGCTCTGTAAGTTACAGTGCTCCTAGTTGCATTGGAACCCTTAGAAAGTTCAACCCATTGATCTAGACCATACATCAGGTCTAACACATATTTCACTGTCTACCCTACAAATATTACACTAATATAACAAATATTAACCATTTGATTAAATGGACTATTATATAAACGGTCAAGATTATTTACACAAAAAGTAGGTCAAATTAACAATTTAATTCGTTAATTTGTTAGGTCCGTCATGGATTGCTTATGATTTGTAGAATCGTTTTTGTTAGGAAATCGTGACCGTCCCATCCATGGATTGAAAAGAGATGGTTATATGTAAAAATGCCAAATAAAGGATATGGATGGGTTCCTCTGATCTGAATGACTTTCACATGGTAGTCTATGAAATGTGTCCTGCACTTAATAAACAGTTCAGATCAATCTTTTAACCTGTCCAGATGAACTGATGCAACTAGGAGCACTGTTATATATATTGCTTTAGAAGCACCAGAGCATTTCTGGTTAAAAAAATGGTGGAAAGAATGGATATAATTAGGGGCGGCCCTGACCGTGGGGCCCACCTCAATTATGTATTGTATATTCAAGCCGTCCATCAGCTTTTCCATATCAGTTTAGAGTATGAGCCCAAAAATTAAGCAGATAAAAGTCTCAGGTGAACCACACCATAAGAAAAAGAAGTGATTTATCATTAAAAACTTCTTATGGAATACAATAGGTTTGGATCAAAATGGTATTTATTTTTTCTCTTCCTCTAGATCTGTGTAACCGTATCAATAGGTTAGATGGAAAATAATATTACGGTAGACCTTAGAAAGCTTTTAATGGCTGACATTCAATTACTACTGTTTATTATGGTGTGGTCCACCTAAGATTTGGATTCGTTTAATTTTTGGGCTCATGTTATAAAATGATCTGAAAAACGGTTGAATGGTGTGGATATATATATATATATATATATATATATATATATATATATATATATATATATATTATATATATATATATATATATATATATATAAGGTGCGCCCCGCACCTAATCTGCTCCCCCGCAAAAAACGTGGTATGTCACCTTCATGCGTCAACGAATTTAGTTGTGTGCATAGTCACTAACCTTAGTTATTTTTAAAATCCCTGGTCGTGGACCATTTATATTTTGAGCAGTGACATCCACGCATGCTTCCTACCTCTTCTGTATATACTATTATATAGTTTATAAATAAAAACAAGAGATGCTAACTGATTGGACAGTAAGCTTCTGTCCACCCACAGATAACTCCCAACTTGTCATGTGCATGCAAAATTCAACCTGTCCAATAGGTTAGACCCATCATGACATGATCTTATGCGAAAATCAGTCCCATCCACTCATCCGGCGGGCCACACCTTACAAAACACTGTATAAATAATGATAGAGAGCAAAATACAAGCTTCAACCACTTGATTTGATTTGAGGGGGGTGATGTTGCACACACATGATAGGTTGGAAGTTATCTGGTGGGTAGACAATAACTTATTATTCAATTAGTTGGATGTGAACATTTCTCAATAAAAATATTGCATTGTTTTTAGGGTAACTTAGGCTCCAAAACATGTGCCAATGTCTCATGTTTGGATGACATTTAAACCATGCATAATGTGGGCTCCATAATCAAGATCATAAGGCACAAGAGGCTTAGAATTCCACGTTAATTGCATGTACCAAATATGAATATCTCATATACATTAATAATTTCTTCTTTTAGTAATGTAATAAAAAATGTTCACAAGTAATAATGCAATGCAGGTCAACTTTGCATACAAAGTAATGTAATAAAAAATGTTCACGAGTAATAATGTAATGCACGTCAACTTTACCTGCAACATAGAGCATCTGTAGTTTAATTAACACTCATATTTTATAAATTAAATTATTTAATTGTGTTTGAAAACTCATTCGACTGCATGTATTCAACTGTTAGGGTTCTATAGAAAGACAAGCAAAACATAAATATGCGAAACTTGGATTTTTAATTAAATTTAATGAAACCTCATTTAAATATTAACAAATCTAATAATATAAGCACAAACTATGTATATGCATACTCTAATCAATGCTGCAAAATAGGTATCACTACCCATTATTGATTTTCAATTAGAAAGTTTCTCCCTATGTCTCTAAGATGAGAAGTGGAGAAAAACTCTTGCACACCCTTACAATAAGGCTAGGGGTGCACATCGAGAGTTGTCTTTTGGGTGGACTGTCATGCCTCAAAATATGGAATTTGAGTACAACGATCCTGATGATGAGTTCTAAGGTGTGAATTAAATTTCATGCATTCATACATCCCATTCACAATCAATTTATTACATATCCAAACCAACAATTATTAAACTGTCAAAATTGTAATATCCAAACTTAAATTTAAAATAAACTTTATGAATCCACATGCCTACTCATTTATTACTACTATCACTTATAACTTTTACACATTTGTTCAAATAAAAATAAACTAAGAATTAAACTTTAATAAAAAATACCACTAGGTACTCCTCTTCTACATAAAACTTATCAAATTAGATAAGCTAGAAGTACAATGAGATCATATCCACCATAATTAAATTCTAAGATATATACCTTAAGAAACGTGTTAGAGACATAACGCACGAGTTATTTCTCCCCACACACCAAACCGTTGAGATTTCTTTTAGTCACTGGGATTCGAGTGACATCAAGATCTAGAAGATGAGCCAAGGTGATCGGAGTGATAAGTTTTGAGTAATGTGCTAGTTCAACTCGAATGCCAGGGGGATCATTACTAATGACATGAAAGTGATTGAAGAATTCTTGGATCACCCCTAGCTGATACGATCCTCCAAGATTGAGGATGTTCTGCCAACCTATTACTTCCAAAAGTAGATCCACTCCAAAAGGCTCAATAACACTATTGAGCACTAGACATTTAACAATGGTGAATGGACGTCCTTCCACTGGAATAGGTTGATGCCTGTTGGATTCTGATTGCATGTTCTTTGATTGTAAAGAATGAAGAGACTTACCTTTCCCTTTGTGCATGATTTTTCAGTGTGAGGGACAGGTAGAGGTAAAAACTATATCATCCACATAAATTTGTGCAATAAGCAATGAGTTCTTTGTTCTCTGGGTAAACAGTGTTTTATCTACACTTCCTCTACAGAATTCATGGTCTAAAAGAAATTTTGTTAATCGTTCATACCAAGCACGTGGTGCTTGTTTGAGACCATACAGAGCTTTGTCCAGACGATAAACATGATGGGGGTGCTTAGGATTTGAAAATCCTTTTGGTTGTTCTACATAAACTTTTTCAGCAAGATCCCTATTAAGAAAAGCACTCTTAACGTCCATTTGAAACAGTTTAAACTTTAGTGCGCATGCAACGAACATAAGAATTCTAATAGACTCAAGACGAGCGACAGGGCAAATGTCTCATCAAAATCAATTCCTTCTATCTGTGAGTACCCTTGAGCAACTAGCCTTACTTTGTTTTTTATCACATTGCCTGACTCGTCGGATTTATTCTTGAAGACCCATTTGGTTCCAATGACATATGTATCAGTTGGTCTGGGAACCAATTTCCATACCTCATTTCTCTGGAATTGTTGAAGTTCTTCTTGCATAGCATTTATCCAGTGTTCATCTTGAAGAGCTTTTACAATATTTTTGGGTTCAATCTTTGAGGTAAAGCAGAAATGACCATAGATATTTTCTATCTGCCATCTAGTTTTCACACCGTCATTACGATCTTCAATAATTTGCTCTCGAGGGTGATCCTTTATGATGGGTATGTCAGATGATGGTTGAGGTTCAATGGATGATGGAGATTTGTTATCAGATTTTTCTAATATGTATGAATCTACATCATCTTCTAATTCATTTACCGGGGTATCTTCTTCATGAGGATGATCATCAATTACCACATTGACAGACTCTTGAATAGTGAGAGTTCTTAGGTTGTACACTCTATAAGCATGACTATTCATGGCATACCCCAGAAAAATACCTTCATCACTTTTAGACTCAAATTTTCCAAGGTGATCTCTGTCTCTTAAGATGTAGCATTTACTACCAAACACCAGAAAATATTTCACACTAGGTAGTTTCCCATACCATAATTCGTATGGTGTTTTGTTCAAGCCTGCTCTAAGATATACTATATTAATGATGTAGCAGGCGGTATTGACGGCTTCTGCCCAAAAAATTTTTGTCATATCTTTCCCATTTAGCATAACCGACCCCATTTCTTGCAATACTCGATTTTTCCTTTCAACGATTCCATTTTGTTGTGGGGTTTTTAGGACTGAGAATTCATGACGAATTCCTTTCTCATTGCAATATTTTTCAAAATTTTCATTTTCAAATTCCCCACCATGATCACTTCTGATGCGATTAATGAAATATCCTTTTTCATTTTGAAGTCGCTTTGCCAAAATTACAAATTCTTCAAAGGCATCCGATTTCTCTAGAAGGAATGCGACCCAAGTAAATTTGGTGTAGTCATCTACTACCACCAGGAAGTATGATGTAGAGCGGGTCGCGAACAGTTACATGGCTAAGATGGATCAAAAAAGGCTCGGTCGACGACAGAAGTGATCTGGACCATCAGACCTTCAATCAGGCGTATCTCGCAATCCGGGATGAGTTAGCCGACGAAAAATATATGATTTTGGGGTAGAACGAGCTACTTTAGCCAACCAACCCAGTTATGCTGGGTTGCGACGCCCGGAATTGTAAAAAACCCCTGGATTGACGGTCGTTTCCCTGTTTTAATTTCAATTTTACTATAAATAGTAAGTTTTAGTTTGATTATAACTCTTCATCCGTTGGGCTTTAGGAGTTGCGCCCAACGTGAAAAGAGCTTAGAATAATTAGGAGAACGGTTTGGTGAAGCCAAATAGGACACTTACTATTTTTGGCCGAAAACCTTGCGCACTAGTAGACATCACGACCATCTATAAATAGTAAGTTTACTATTTATAGTAAGTCGCGAATTCTAGGAGTTGTAGTTGTAGTTTGATTCTGATTTCTTTCCCATTGCTTGGTACCCCTATTTAAAGGGCTGTGAACTCGTTTTTATGAATTAATTAATCAGTTTCAAATTTATTAGAAATTATTTCTATTTTCTGCTTTCTTTCCTAATGGATTCGAGAAGTCTCTATGAGGAGTCCAGAGAAGCTCCGTGGATTCGGAGTATTTATCCTCATCACGTTCATCCCTGCGTCAATTGGTATCAAAGCGAGGATTCCCCTTTGGCCGATGACAAATAACGAAGGTATGAATCAAAATCCTATGGATGGTGATCCAGGGATTCGTTATCTTTCGGAAAGAATGGAAGCTTTCCACCGGGAGAGTCAGTTGACAATGCAAGGGCTATAGGTAACGCTCGACCGTCTTGCGGATGCGCTACTTCTGCCCCGAGCCCTAGGCGATGCTCCACCACCTATGGTGGCTCCACCACCCATGGTTGTTGTACGACGCAATCCCGATTTTCGTATAGCACTACCAGTGGCAAACCGTAGGGCTACACCAGATGATTCAAGTTCTAGCGACGAAGACCTTAATGAGGGTTTTGCCCGACGACCAATCCATGGAGGCGATCATCTAGATCGTGCTGAAAGAGACTACCGAGGTAAGGCTGAACTTCCTAGTTTTAATGGTTTATTACGTATAGAAGATTTCCTCGATTGGCTAGCCGAAGTAGAGAGATATTTTGATTATATGGACGTGCCAGATCATAAAAGGGTAAAATTGGTAGTGTTTAAATTAAAATCTGGTGCTTCTGCATGGTGGGAATAATTACAACTCTCACGAGCCCGTCAGAACAAGGCGCCTATCTCATCATGGCCACGGATGAGATGTCTTCTTCGATCACGATTTCTCCCCAGTAATTATGAGCAGATACTATTCCAGCAATATCAAAATTGCCGACAAGGAAATCGAACCATCACAGATTACACAGAAGAATTCCAGCGGTTGGCTACATGAAACGATCTGTCAGAATCTGAGTCACAGAAAGTGGCACGATTTATAGGTGGGTTGCGGCCGACAATTCAGGACCGAGTTCAGATGTACCCAGTCGGGACCATGGATGAAGCAGTTCAATTGGCGGGTAGGGCAGAAACACAACTTGCAAGAGCTCATACTCGTCCATATCCTTCAACTCGACCCCTCATGGCGGGTCCCACGCAGGATCTAGTGCTGGCACGAGGAAAAGATCCAGTAAGAGAACGTCCTCAATTTCCTACAACCGTAAACCGTGATACGGGGAGCGGCTCATCCAGACCTCAACGTACAACACCCACAACAGCGGGCCCGGGTAGGGTTCCAAATCCTTATGCTCGGCCAAGGTCGAACAATTGTTACCGATGTGGCCAGCCAGGCCACTTATCAAACACTTGCCCTCAACGTCCCGCAGCACACTTGACTATAAACGAAGGGGCACTGACGAGAGGCCGCAGAAGAAGACCATGGCTTTGATGAACATGAACAAACCACTGAAGAAATAACAGGTGAAGATGAAGTGACGGGCGAGGATCGTGGCGAATTTCTAGTTGTGAGGCGATTACTGTATGCCCCACGAAAGAAATTACATCCACAGCGACACAATATATTTCGTACTCGGTGCACTGTCAACGGAAATGTCTGTGATGTGATCATAGACAGCGGTAGTAGCGAGAACATCGTCTCAAGAGTGATGGTGAACAAGTTACAGCTACCAACGATGAAACATCCTTCCCCGTACTCAATTGGCTGGATAAAAAAGGTGAATGAGACCAAGGTAACTGAACAATGCACTATCTCATTTTCAATTGGCAAAAATTATAAGGATCAAATACTTTGTGACGTGGTCGACATGGAAGCTTGTCATATGCTACTCGGTCGACCCTGGCAGTCGGACCGTGATGCGACCCATCGGGGACGAGATAATGTCTACATATTCGTCAAGGATAGTCGAAAAATAATCCTTGCCCCTATGGCACCAGAGAACCACCCTAAAGTTTCTAAAGTGGAGGGGAGTTCCCTCTTGACCATTCGGGATTTCATGGAGGAATCTAAGGAAACCGGCGAGGTATACGCCGTAGTGGTGAAGGGCGAGGAAGAGGAACCCTCAAACATCCCTCCAAGCTTAAGGCTGTTGCTAAATGAATTCAAAGAAGTCTGGCCTAAGGATTTACCTGATGGATTGCCCTCCATGAGGAACATCCAACATCACATAAACCTCGTCCCTGGGGCTAGCCTGCCCAACCGCCCTCATTATCGGATGAGTCCGAAGGAGTGTGAGATACTTCAGGGGCAAGTGGAGGAATTGATCCGTAAGGGTCTCTTGAGAGAGAGCATAAGCCCATGTGCCGTACCAGCATTATTAACGTAAAAAAAAGATGGAAGCTGGCGCATGTGTGTCGACAGCTGGGCAATCAACAAAATCACCATCAAATATCGGTTCCCAATATCACGGTTGGACGACATGCTCGATATGCTAGAAGGGGCCAAGGTGTTCTCTAAACTTGATCTAAGGAGTGGGTACCATCAGATTCGTATCCGACCCGGTGATGAGTGGAAAACGGCGTTCAAGACTAAGGAAGGGTTGTATGAGTGACTGGTCATATCTTTCGGCCTATCGAACGCACCAAGTACTTTTATGCGTTTGATGAATCAAGTTCTAAAACCGTTCACTGGCCGATTTGTGGTAGTATATTTTGATGACATATTGATATATAGCCAGGATGAGGCGGAGCACAGGAAACATCTCAGGCAGGTGTTGCAGGTCCTACAAATTAACAAGTTGTACCTCAACTTGAAGAAGTGTAGTTTTTTAACTGACAGCCTATTGTTTCTAAGATTTGTTGTAACGTCCACAGGCATTCGTGTGGACGATGAAAAGGTACGAGCTATTAGGGAATGACCGACCCGACAAACATTCATGAGGTGAGGAGGTTTCACGGGTTGGCGACTTTCTATTGTTGATTTGTACGAGATTTTAGCATCATAGTCGCGCCCATAACAGATTGCATGAAAAAGGGACCGTTCCAGTGGACCGATAAAGCTGACAAGAGCTTTCACGAGATCAAGCATCGTTTATCTACAACACCGGTCTTAGTGCTTCCTAATTTCGACAAATTGTTTGAGGTTGAGTGTGACGCTTCATACATCGGAATTGGAGGAGTATTATCACAGGAAGGAAGGCCGGTAGCCTTCTATAGCGAGAAGCTCAGCGAAGCCTGAAAGAAGTGGTTGACTTATGAGCTTGAATTGTATGCAGTTGTTCAGGCGCTGCGACATTGGCGACATTATCTAATTCAAAGAGAGTTTGTTCTGTACACTGACCATCAAGCATTAAAGTTTATTAATAGTCAGACTAATGTGAATCGTGTGCATGCTAGATGGGTTGCGTTTTATAGGAATTCACGTTCGTTCTGAAGCACAAGTCAGGAAAGCAAAACAAGGTGGCTGATGCACTTAGCCGTCGTGCATCATTACTGGTTACAATGAGCAACGAGGTGGTCGGCTTCGACTGTCTCAAGGAGCTGTATGCTGAGGATGAAGACTTCAAAGATTCTTGGGTGAAGTGTCAAGAAGGTTACCCCAGCGACCTTCATATACAGGACGATTTTCTCTTCAAAGGGAATCGATTGTGCATCCCCAAAGTTCCCTGAGGGAGAAGATTATTCAGGAGTTACATGGAGGTGGCCTCGGTGGACACCTTGGGCGAGACAAGACGCGAGCTCTTGTGGAAGAGCGGTATTACTGGCCGTAATTAGTATGTGATGTGGGAAAAGCCGTACAACGTTGTCATGTTTGTCAGACCACCAAGGGGCAATCTCAGAATACGGGTCTCTACACCCCGTTACCTGTGCCTGACGGTCCTTGAGAGGATTTATCAATGAACTTCGTGCTTGGTCTGCCATGAACATAACGCGGCATGGATTCAGTGTTCATGGTAGTAGATTGTTTCTCCAAGATGGCGCACTTTATTCCATGCAAGAAGACTCTCGATGCAACACACGTGGCAAATCTATTCTTCAGAGAAATTGTGCGGCTACACGGGGTTCCCAAGACTATTACTTTTGACCGTGACACGAAGTTCATAAGCCACTTTTGACGGACTTTGTGGACTTGATTCGATACACGACTTCAGTTCAGCAGCGCCTACCACCCACAAACTGACGGTCAAACTGAGGTTGTGAATAGCACATTGGGAAACCTCCTTCGATGTATTTCAAGAGAAAAAACGAAGCAGTGGGATTTGGCTTTGTCTCAAGCGGAGTTTGCATTCAACAACATGGTAAACTGCTCGACAGGAAAATCCCCGTTCCAGGTTATTTACGGACGAGTACCTCGCCACACACTAGACTTGGTCCCTCTGCCCAAGCTCCTAGGCATGAGCATTGCGGCAGAACATATGGCAGACAAGATCATGAGCATTCATGCGGAGGTACAAACCAAGTTACATGCTTCGAACGAGAAGTATAAGGAGCAAGCGGACAAGCATCGGCGACAAAAAGTGTTCGAGGTGGGCGACCAAGTAATGGTCCATCTGCGCAAAGAAAATTTTTTGACTGGAACGTACAACAAGTTGAAGAATAAAAAGATTGGACCGGTACCAATCATTCGAAAGATCAATGACAACCCCTATGTTGTTGATCTTCCAGATGACATGGTGATCTCATGGACTTTCAATGTCGCGGACCTGACCGAGTATCATGAACCAGAGCATGACGAGAACTTGAGGACGAGTTCTTTTGAAGTGGAGGAGACTGATGTAGAGCGGGTCGCGAACAGTTACATGGCCAAGATGGATTAAAAAAGGCCCGGTCGACGACATAAGTGATCTGGACCATCAGACCTTCAATCAGGCGTATCTCGCAATCCGGGATGAGTTAGCCGACGAAAAATATATGATTTTGGGGTAGAACGAGCTACTTTAGCCAACCAACCCAGCTATGCTGGGTTGTGATGCCCGGAATTGCGAAAAACCCCTGGATCGACGGTCGTTTCCCTGTTTTAATTTCAATTTTACTATAAATAGTAAGTTTTAGTTTGATTATAACTCTTCATCCGTTGGGCTTTAGGAGTTGCGCCCAACGTGAAAAGAGCTTAGAATAATTAGGAGAACGATTTGGTGAAGCCAAATAGGACACTTACTATTTTTGGCCGAAAACCTTGCGCACTAGTAGACATCACGACCATCTATAAATAGTAAGTTTACTATTTATAGTAAGTCGCAAATTCTAGGAGTTGTAGTTGTAGTTTGATTCTGATTTCTTTCCCATTGCTTGGTACCCCTATTTAAAGGGCTGTGAACTCATTTTTATGAATTAATTAATCAGTTTCGAATTTATCAGAAATCATTTCTATTTTCTGCTTTCTTTCCTCGTGGATTCGAGAAGTCTCTGTGAGGAGTCCAGAGAAGCTCTGTGAATTCGGAGTATTTATCCTCATCACGTTCATCCCTGCGTCAAAGTATCTTTTCTTGCCATGGCTTTCCACTTTGGTTGGGCCATCCAGGTCCATATGCAACAAATCCAAAGGTTTTGTTGTTGTTATGGTGGTTGTCTTTTTGTGGCTGACTTTTATCTGTTTTCCTTTTAGACATTCTTCACGAACAACTTTTTCTTCTTTTTTAATCTTGGGAAGACCTTTAACCAAATATTTTGAACTCAACTTAGCTAAATTTCGGTAGTGAACATGTCCCAACCTTTGGTGCCATAATTTGGATTCATTCTTTACAGCCATATTACATTTTGTGGATAACACACTCTCATTTGTACTCTCAATAATATAACAGTTATCATTAGTACGTAAATCTTTTATGAGAGATTTTTCTATATGATCTAAAATCCTACACACATCTTTTGAAAAAGTGACTAGATGTTCTTTGTCACATATTTGAGAGATACTAAGGAGATTATGTTTTAGACCTTCTACACAAAGAACATGTTTGATTTTTGGAAGGCCTGATATAACTATTGTTCCTTGTCCAACAATTTTGGCAGAGCTACCATCTCCAAATGTGACTGATCCTCCATCAAAGTCTAATACTCATAAAAGTGAGTTTGATCACTAGTCATGTGTCTGGAGCATCCACTATCAAGGTACCATTTTGAACTATTGCCAACTTTAAGAGCAGTATGGATTACTAGACAATTGTTCCGATTTGTCACACCCTCTGAGACACTGTTGACCATGACTCCAACTTCAGTCAAGATCACTCTCTAGGCGGTGAAGCTCTTAAAGAGAGACCCACTCTGATACCAATTGAAATAGCGGTGAAGACCGCTTTAGTTAAAGGAGTGTGCCAATAGTCCTAGAGGGGGGTGAATAGGACTTTTTAAATATTTTATACTTATTAAAAATCCTATTAATCTAATCCTGAGTGAATAAGCATGAAAAGCATCAGGATATCATCAGAGTAACTCAAATGGCTTCCAAGCCAAATTGAGGATCCAATCACAAAACTATTAAATAATAAACATGAAAAGTTTATGATGGATGTGACTGTGTGTGAAGTGTGAGCAGATATGAGAGCAGTTAATGAAATCACAAAAATAATCAAGAACAAATATCAATCATAAACACAATCATTTTATAGTGGTTCGACGATTTGTCTACTCCACTCCCAGCAGACGCACTCAACTTTTGAGTGTGCCGGATTTCACTAAGGAGGTTTCACAGCAGTTCACATCAAACCTAAGGTTTTAAATCAGGTTCACCTTCAATCTTTACAACCTACACCTAGGCTAACTGTTTATGCTCCCTGAGTAAGGGTCAACACATAACACCTGGTTTTAGGCACACTGGCCAAAGATCCACATAAGGAACCTCATTGTTTATGCTCTCACGAGCAGGGGTCAACACAACGCACCCACTACGTACACTCCCACCGGAGGCCTCCTAGAGGACTTGCAAGGGGTGAGAAACACCTTAGACCCAATCCTACAAAGGAATGATCACAAGGGTCCTCTGGACTCTAGTTACTTATAGATAAGTGGATGAGTCCCATTCAGCACGTTGTCGAGGATCTGCTTCTTTGTTAATGAAGAATCTTCTGCTTCCTTGATCCACAACACAGATGATATACCAATATACGGCATAGGGTTGGGTCAAGGTTACGACGGAATCCTACTCTCTTAAATGTTTTCCTATAAGGAAGATATAGTGATTTCAGTCATCTATGCATTCAAGGCATCCCAGCTTAATGATTTGCCATTAAGGTAGTAGCCGAAGGATCCTTGAATGCGGAAGTTCATTCCCCAATTTACTCTACTGAATATCAATGATGAGGGTGGATTGAAGGATGAACTTCCTTGAGAGAAAGTGCTTTTGGTATATGATCTAAGGTAAAACACTCAAAAGCACTCTCTTCTTTCTCTACCAGCAATAATAGACAAGTCCTCTTTATATAGGCAAAAGGTTCCAACGGATATAAAACGGTCACATTTATGACAGAGTTTGATATCATCGAGCGAGATCGATATCATCAAGCATATACTCTCGATAGCATCGACGGTCCGCTCGATGACATAAACTCAAATGTCATACGCTTTTGAAACCTATTGCCAGCTGGTCGAGGGAATCGAAACACGTGTCGATGTCATCGGATTTCGAACTCCGATTTCATCGATGTGAGGTTCGATTCCTCGACATTTGAAAATGAGAGAGACTTGCTTTGAAATATTTCAGGTTTATAAGAATGATCGAGGGACCTTCGATATCATCGGAATTTGAATGTCAATAATATCGATAGCTGTGTCGAGACCGATAAATCCAAGGGATTTTCATTTAAGCTTGCTGGACAGTTTCTGTCCCTGTTCGATGCCATCGAAATTGTACTGATATCTTCGATATTTGAATATCGATTCTATCGAGTGACCCTCGATCATAAATAAACTATCCTAAAATATTTTACTGGAAATCTTCGTGCACATGACCGATAACATCGAGAGCCTTCTGATGTCATCGAGATTTGAACTTTGATTGTATCGATGAGGGCTTCGATATATCGATGCACATATGATATTCTTAAGTAAAAACAGGGGCGCCAGAAATCTGTCTGTCGATATTATCGAGTCACCTTCGATGGATTAGAGATTCAAATATCGATGATATCGATAGGTATATCGATACATTGATAAATCCGTCTAGAGATATATGTGGTTACTAGACACTTTTATCCTCATTCTGATAGAATCGATTTGTCATCGAGGACATCGACAGCGCAAGTCGATCATATCGAGCTGTGTATCGATAAAATCGACAAAGCAAGAAAACTTAGAGATTTTCTGATTTTGAAAAAGCTTTCTTAACTTAAAAACCCTATGATGTTCTAATTTGTTTTAAGGGTTTTATTTACCTGGTGTTTTGGGACATGTGATGTGAGGCTTAGATTTACCTGTGGCGAGCTTGCACACATCTGGTTGAGGTAGACGCTTTGAATTGATCTTCCTATGAGGCTTTGTAGTTCAGCTGACTCAATACTCACGCTAATTGACAAATCAGGGCACTTTCATCTTAGTCAACATTTCCTTGCCTAACCCAACATTACTTTTAATGCATCGGGCCCTCTCAAAGAGAGTTTGATTCATCCACTTAGCCACACAATTCTGTATGGTATGTGGTGCAACGTGTTGTGCCTCACGATTCCCTTATCTTTACAAAACTGATTAAATTCTCCAAAAGTGAATTCCCCATCATTATATGTCCTTAACACTTTCACCTTTCATCCTGATTATTTTTCTACCATCACATTCCATTATTTGAAGTCTCAAATTTATTTCTCAGAAAATAAACCCACGCCTTTCTAGAATAGTCGTCAATGAATGTAATGAACTATGATGACCCTCCACTAGAAACTACAGATGACGGCCCCCAAACATTAGAATGCATGTAACCAGAACCCCCCTTACACACATGTTTCCCAAACTTAAAAGATAATCTTGACTGTTTACCATATATAATACTCACATATATTAAAATCAATGCTTTTAAAAACTGGGATCATACAACGATCAGTAAGTACCTTCATGCCTCGCTCGCTCATGTGGCCTAGGTGTGCATGCCACATACGTGCAAACGTGGAATTCGCTACAGATGTTGCGACTCCACCCGATGAAGTGCTCCCGATCAACCTATAAAGCTTACCATTCATTTGTGCCTTCATGACTACAAGTGCCCCCTTTGAAACCTTAAGGACACAATCAAACCTAGTGAATTTGCACCCAAGTGCCCTGACACCCAGAGATATCATACTCTTTCTCAACTCTAGAACGTGTCTCATATCGGTCAAGATACACTTCATGCCATCACATATCTTGATGCACACTGATCTAACACCAACCATGTTATATACATTTTCATTGCCCATAAACACCTAGCTACCATCATACATTATGATTGGTGAACCAACTCTTATGAGGGGTCATGTGATATGAAGCCCTCATATCCAAAATCTATCCATCGTCAAAATACCCAGATTTTGATGCAGTCAGCACGTCACTACCATTCGCCTCCTCACTGGATTTCGTACTGTTGGCATCTCTGGAAGAACCCTCTTATTTCTCTTTCTTAGATTTAGGATTCTGACAATCATCGTTCATGTGACTTGTCATGCCACAACTCTAACACTTTAACTTGCCTTTGCCCTTGCACCTGAATTTAGATCTCGATTGTGAAGATCTCCTATCCTGCTTAGAACTTCTCCCACTCGTAACCAGTGCATCTGTAGAAGCACCACGTCATCGCTTTTCTTTTTCATCGCCTTTAACTGAAGGGCTATGATAACAGTCTCAATGCTAATTGTTGTCTTACCAGTGCATAAAGAGTCTTTGAACGACTCATACGATTATGTAAGAGAATTCAACAGAATACATGCTTGATTTTCATCATTCATCGCCTCATCCACATCTAACAATTTGCAAACAAGCCTATTGAAGTTGCTAATGTGGGTCTTAACGTCAGTCCCCTCAGCCATTTTTAGACACCCCCCTCTACCATATTTAGATTGAACAATTGTAGCTTCAGATACAAATGATTCTCAAAAGACTTCTTTGCATAGATGTTTTCTAACTTCGCCCATGTATTAGCCGTAGTCTTCTCTCTCATAACATTGTAGAGGACCCATCCGTTAGACACAACTAGATTGACATATTGGCCTTTTGATCTGACTTGTTCGACTTTTCTTCTTTCATAGTTTCCGATCGCTTTCGAAGGAGTTTGTCTTCCAATCCTTGTCGAATTAGAAAGCCATTCATCTTTAACTTCCATAGTTCCAAATTATTTTTCTCGGAACACTTCTCTACATTGAACTTCATGCTAGATGCCATGGATACATTGTCTTCATATTCGATTTGCTTTCCAATATTATCTTTGATATCACTTATTGAGACTCGCAGAAGCACAGAGAGAGGAATTAAATAAAGTAATCACAATCGCACAAGCAAATCCAACAGAGAATACTTCGAATTTACATGAAAAAATCTTGCGAGAAAAAACCACGGCATAAAGCAATAATGCACTATGAATAACAAAGTTATTCGAAGCCCCAAGAGAAAAATCTTAGGTTTTTCTCTTTCCAAAATCCTCTCAAACCCTTAAGCACATCTAATGCTCTTCCATAATCCCGATTATACCCATATATTGAAAAATGAAAATAGAAATAAATTGTGCAAAACTGCGCAAAATGCATAAACTGCGCAATCTATTGACCTGTCAATTCGATTCGTCGAAACGTGTCGATCGGTTGGGTTGATCCGTCGACCAGAGTTTTCGACCTACTAAAAACTCCAAAAACTGTCCATGAGAGTTTCACTAAAAAAAAAACTGAATATTTTTTATATCCTTCGACTTGTCAACTAGTCTGTTGACCGGTCGATGGCCTCTATTTTAGCATAAATTTAAGGCATCTAATTTTTAATAAATAACATGCAAAATTAAAAATAATATAAATTATCTGCATCAAAATTTTATAATGTTAGAAATGCTATTAAAATGGATAAAATTAGCTCTACTTATAAGATGGAGCCACTAAAATTTGAACAATTGATTAACAGTATGAGATACATCCAAATTAATTCCTAAAATACCCATCCTCATGTTCTGAACCCACATGCTTCCAAACCAAAGGTGTAACACCGGACGCATGGTATAAGTGACCCAGCTTACTGTGACGTTCCGCATGGTAGAGATGAAAGTAATTTTAAAGCCACGGAGTACATTTGGAGTTCTATGTTTGACGGAAAGTCCACGTGGAGATTAGTGTAAAAATACTTTTCTAACCATCCATTCCAGTATATGGTGAGCCAGACGAGTTTTCGTGATAAGAATCATCCAGAATGAAGCTGGCTTTCGCGAACGGCTGAAACGTGCAAAGACGCGTGCAGAACTACGAAACCTTATAGAATACTTGAATGTAGATCACAAAGAAGAAAATTTCAAGGGCCAACATTCAACGCCGTGAATGGACGGCCAAGATGGTTTTTTTTTAGCATGCTCGGCGGATCACAGGACGTGTGAAATGAAGACCCGAAGAGGGACGGTCGACACTTCTGACATCGGATAATCTGTGGAAGCGAGCCTTATAGAAAGGCACCGATTGCGTGATGTAACACATACCACCGACCTCTGTGGTGTGCTAACGTCACCAAGTTCTGTGGGCCCTACCATTATTTATGTGTCCAATCCACACCGTCTATTCATTTTACGAGATCTTTCCGGGCATGACCCAAAAATGAGGTAGATATAAAGCTCAAGTGACCAAACCACGTAAAGCAGTGGCAATTGATTGTCTATTATTGAAAACTTCTTGGGCGCAACAGAAGTTTTGGATCATTCCGATATTTTTTTTCTCTGTCTTTGATCTTCAGAACAGGTTGGATGACAAATAAACTTCATGGTGGTCCTAGAAAGGTTTCAACTGTAGAAATCATTGTCCCCACTGACTTCTATGGTGTGGTCCACTTGAGATTTTTATTTATTTCATTTTTTGTTCTCATGAGTTAAAATGATCTCTCCAAATGGATGGACGGTGTGGATATAATATAGTTATCATGGTGGGCCTATAGAACTGGGTGACGTTAACACACCACCCAATCCGCTTCCTAGCGGCACGTGCTGATGACTTGAGTGCCCGCGTGACCGTTCGACAAAAGCGGACAAAAGTAGGTGTGAAGGGACATGAGGCCTCTCTCCCAGCATTTACTTTCTTTTTGAACAGGTTGGATGATAAATAAACCCCACACAATCTGATCCATAGCGGCACGTGCTGTTGACTTGAGTGCTCGCGTGACCGTATGACTAAAGCGGACAAAAGTGGTGTGAAGGGACGTCATTAGGCGTTGTTCTCGAGGCTTCTAGCCCAGCGTTTACTTTCTTTTTGGTTGGGTATCACGAAAAGATACGACAAAATGGGACGCAGATTTTCCGCTTAAGACTTTCCAAGGAAGAACCCAGGTGGGGTCTACTGTGATGTTTTTGAGAAATATTATCCGTTTTAAGGCATCATATTAATATGAACTCTTTCCAAAGCTTAAGTGGGATGAAAACGTGATCACATTTAAATATTCATAAGCCACAAAAGTTTTGAGCCATGCTAATATTTGTAGTTTAAGTTCATCCCAGTGGAAATGAAGTTATTAAGGGTATAGATGGCATGTAAACATCACTGCCAAACTTAGATAAGTTGCACCAATAGGAATTTACTTAACCACAGTTGGCCATATAAGCTTTGGATACGGTTTATTTCTCACATCATTTCCGAAAATGAACTAAAAAAATGGATGAAAGGGAAGGATTTCTCACAATCATCACAGTGGGCCCACCTGGGTTCTCCTCCCAAAGGCTTTCGCAGGAAATCTGCGTCCGAGAAAATGGTGGACGAGAGTCCTCCGCACCGCCTTTGCAGCTGCGTAAACCAATCAAGCTATGTCGAACTGGCTATGTTTTATATGTGAATCCGTTCCGTTCATCAGGTGAGAACCACTGTTCTAACCGTACATGTAAAATATTAGGCTCCACACACTAATAAGAACCATGTAAAACTACTCCTAAAAGCACAAGTTCACACGGTGTGGCCTGCCTGATAATTGGATTAGGCTGATGTTTTGTGATTCAGTCATTCCGGTGAGTTACGCCCGATTAACGGGTTTTATTTGGCGTTGTGTCAAACAGGTGTGTACAGGATTCGGGTCCGCAAGAGATATGATGGTCATCTTTCTCACTCATGATCCCTGTGAATATGTGGACAGATGAGCCCTTTTCCATGAGATTGACCTCAAAGTGCTTCCTACGCCACATGTTTCTGGATTCAGCTTCGGTAGTGAACCCTCTAGAACCGAGCTCGGTACTGGTCTGTGCTGCAAAAGATCTGTGAGACCACCGTGATGTATGTGTCTTATCAAGCCGTACATTCGTTTTCAGCTATTTTTATACCGAAAAATGATGCATATCAAAATCATAGGTGTACCACACCACAAGGAACATTAGCGATTGAACGTCTACCATTAAAAACTTTCTAATGCCATAGTAATATTTATTTGCCATCTAACCTCTAGATTAGATCACACAAGCTTGAGTGAGGAGAAAACACAAATATCATCTTGATTGAAAAATTATGGCCCTAGGAAGTTTTTAATGGTGGCCATTCAATCACCACTGTATCTAATGGTCTGTCCACCTGAGATTGAATCTGCCTCATTTTTTATATCATGCCCTAAAATAATCTAGAAAAACGAATGAACGGTATGGATATAATACATATATCATGGTGGAGCCAGAGAGCTTTTTCCAGCAGGGATCATACCGGGCCCTGTACTCGAGGGGTCACTCCCGATTCCGAATCCCAATCCCATGTTTCTTGAAACTAGGAATCACGTTCGCTTTCCTGATGGAATGTGGTCCCCACATGACAGCTACAATGCGGGCCTGGTTTCATATCGGATGTCACACGTCTTAGAGATCTGAGCCATTCATTAAGCTACTGCATACTTTTTTACATGCATTATTCTCGTCTACTAAGCCATAGATGTGCACCATTCATCTGGACCGTTGAACTTTTATCTAACTTTCCATCTTTCTCACGTTCAAGTTTAATCCCGTGTGGTCTGCATTACAGGGATGTCAAGGTGTCGGGTTGAGTTCGTTGTTATGGTACCCGTACCTGAGTTAACACCGGTTTCAGAGTCTTGCCATTGTGTCGGTTTAGCTCATGAAGACTCCGCCCTGGATACCACTTGATTTGGTACCGGTCAATTACCCACAGGGCCTTTGGATATGCTTCGAGTTGGACAGTGGATAATAAGAGCATTTACATGGTTGCATCCTCCTACTGATTGGATTAGGTTGCACATGTCCTTAGTGTGTAAATGATCTTCCTTGCATGTGTGCAGCTTAGGGCGCGTTTGGATACCACCGGATAAGTAGCTTTTTTAATTTATGTAAGTTAATAAATTACTTTTTTTAATAAAGTTAATTTGCTTAATCAACTTAAATACGTAGCTTATTAAATAAATTAACTTATTTTCATAAGTTATTTTTATTACTTTTTAACTTAGTGCATGTTGAATGAGTGGTGATGTTCTTGACCTAAAAAGTGATGATAGAAACACCCGGGCCAATGTGTACTTCGATATCTATTTCTCCTTCTACAATCCGACAAGAGCTATCGAATGCTCTTGCACTCATGTTACATGGCTGAAAGGAAGATGACTCGATTTCCAAAACATAATGGTCTAAAGCAGTGGGCACATGTTCAATCTTGAGCCATTGTCGAGGAGGACCAGTAAAAACCATAGGTCCTTATAGCGCAAGACTGATCTTCCGCCATTTCGGACTTCAGGAGGCAGCTCATCGTCAGTAAACGTGATGGCTCGGGGTGCGAGAAGTTGTCCAATTATGAGCGCAATTATCTCAGGCAAAGTATCCGAGGTGATATGTGTGTCACTCAAAAGTTTTGGCAAACAATTCTCTATGCATGCGCGATAATTTTCACACAGATATTTGGGTTGGGATTGTCTTCAGTTGTGCTGCTACATCATATGTTGCCTCTCCTTTGTTGCCCAGACCTGATAGAGCGCCTTTCGGGCCGCTTCGATTTGTCCCGTCTCTTCGAATGCATCGCCCATTGAGGTTCATGTTCCCCACCTCGTCGCATTCTGGGTAATGTCACAACACCGCCTTGGAGGAAGGAGGTTCTCGCCCCTCCAAGACCACTAATGTTTCTGAAGATGCCGTTGAGGCTTCGACTTCTAGGAGGGTTACCTTGTCATGATGATCTTGTATCTCTGGGATTCTTGATGATGGAGTTTGTAAGGGAATGACTATCAGCTCAATGAAGCATTCTCGTATGGCCTCTCGCTGCTCTTTTGTGAGTCTCCTTATGTGAGCTAGCTGATACGACATGTGAGGAAAAGTTCTGGGGAAGCTGCTGACACTCTTTGTAGGGCAACTGCCTCATATGATGAGGGAGCTCTTTCCAAGATCATTGGTTATTCTTATAGACCCTTTATTTGACCTGTGGGAACATCGATGGACACGGGAAGAAGGCCCCCTCTAGGATTACTGGTTCAAGGGTTGAGAATACCCCTTGTAAGATGATCGACTCAAAATGGGAGGGTGCACCCTCCAGTAAGATAGGCTCCCATGGCTCACTGTTGTTGGGAGTTGGTACAGGGAGATGATCGTCGTGTATCCCTTGGAGAATTACTGGCTCGAGCTTTGGAGGTGAGCCTATGGTGCCCTTGGCAAGACCAATGGGCTGTTTATAATAGTATGAATGGACTGAATGAGGGAGAAGAAGAGATCTGAAAAAGGCGAGCTTAACAGTCTTAAAGGGGGTGAATAAGACTATGCCAAATAAAAATTAAAGTGCTGAAATAATAAATAAATTAGAAAACTCAATCGCACTAGTATTGAAAAATTGATTCAAACTAGTTCGTAAGACAACCTACATTCAAAACAAAATTTAGGTAGGACAACCTTATTTCATGAACGATCATAAAGATTAAGATCTCAAATCAAACAAGAGAAAATAAAACTATCTATTACAAACATTCACTACTTTTGCATAAATAAAATTACAACCATTCTCCACAAATGTAAAAAGTAAACATGCACCATAACACCAAGAGTTATAGTGGTTCGGTGTATACAACAACTGTTCTCAAACAGCCACACCTACTCCACTCCCAATAATCACTATCCATGTCATAGCTACGGTTATAATCAAATGCATTAAACAAAACTATATAATCTATTATTAGAAGAAGATTCACCATAGCTAGCTGGTTTTTTCATCAAATAAAGCATTTTTCATCTATGAGCCTCTCTCTCTCTCTCTCACACACACACACAATTGCACATCATTACTATACCAATGTTGTATTCATTTTTAATTTCCACAATGTTTAATTAAATCTATCGAACTTTGGTACATCAAATCTAGTAGAACTTGATTCAATTATTTGAAACAAAATCACAGCATGAATGCAAACATTGATATTATGCTAAAGGGTTTTCCAACCTACTCTTACATAAATTGTTGTGTAAAATACGTGCACACAATCAATGCAAACAAAATAGAACTTCAAAAGAAAATAGTCAAATTAAAATCCAAATGGTGAAAAGAAAAATAAGAGAGAAGACATGAAGATTTATGTGCATCCACAACTTATTTAAATTCACGAGGTAACTGACAATGAATTTATTTCTTCACTAAAAATAAGAGTAAACAAAAATGTACGGCTACCTTTGTCTCCTACCCTTCTAATATATAAGAAATCTCTTACTAAGATACTGTTCTAGATGTGTTTCTTCTATATAAATAACACACTCTCTCTTGGAGGACACTTGTCCGTGTGCATGTCAAAGGTGGGAGGCATTTTTTGCAATTTGAAAACATAAACAGGTAAGCCTCTCTGCTGTCACAAAACATGGAACCTGGACCTATTAAAATCGAGTTGGGGTCTGGGTAGTGGGTACCCATTGCCAGCCCTAACAAGAAGACCGAAATTGCTTTTTGTCCAAGGCATATTCATGGACCCGTTAAAATCGGATCAGGCACACCCGGGGTCTGGGTAACCATTGCCAACACTAACAAGAAGACCAAAATTAGTATTTTTGCTGGGTATATTCATAGTGCAGATGAATGGTTCAGATTCCTGAAACAGAGCGTCCAAGCCGTGGACACTATTACAGTGTTTTGTATGGATCATGGTTTGAAAACCCAGCCAATCGACCATCTCAACCATTGATTCTTCCCATTAGATATGGATCTCTGATATTTTTTCTTAGCCGTCCACTCAATGGCCAGAATCAGCCCCACAAATTAAATGTTCTCAATCCATTTATTAATAAACAGTGGCCCTTCAGTTCGAACTGTTTTGATAGATAGGTTTGGAATTAATTGGACGGTTGAGATGGTCTATTTTTTTACACCTCGCTTTGAGATCTGGGAGGGATTTTGATCTGTGACCAACCTATCAGCGTCATGAAGTGGGCCACACCAAGGACAACCTGTGAACCCCATTAATCAGTTTGGACGGTTGGTGATTGGTGAAGTTGTAGAACGTCCATTGTTTCCATACATATGTGGCCCACCTGATTAGTGGCATGACTTTTAGCCAGGGGCAGCTACATCTACATGGTAGGCCTGCGTAATGTACATCTCCTTGCATTCAGCTGAGCAAGAGGTGGCCCACTGTGCAGATGATCTGGGCCGAAAATCACCCTTTCTCTAGAAACCAGTGAAATTATCCGAATATATATATTCTGGAGGTTGGACTTGGATCCGAATGGTTAGAAATCCTCTTGCGTGTATAACTGACCAGACGTGTCCAAATTTGTATTTACTGTTGAAAGACGTGTCCAAATTGGTACGTATGGTTGAAAGAACAGGCGGTTATTGCTGACTAATTATCAGGACTTCTTCCTTCTCTCCGTTGATAATAGAACTGAGGAATGAGAGAAACAGAAAAGGCATTTTGATTTCTTTGATTTGTTTTTCTTTTTTAGAGAATTCTGATCACAAAATTCCTTGAGGAATTGAGTTTTACCAAATAATTCCTCTTGGAACCAATATTCCCTGGCGGTCTTTTTAAAATGAGAAATTACAAAAAATAAAATAAAAATAAATACATTACTTCCTTCCCTCACAAGAAGATGGAAAATCGAATGTTGTGTGCATTGAAAGTTACGGGACTCACATGGTATGTGTCTACGTCCAAATCATATGTCACACATCCAATTGTCCAATAGATGCACACCAATAATATTATTATATGCCCAATTATAAGGTGAGCTAGTCCATCAAAAAATAATAAACACCCTTTAAAATATTCCAATTCAAGTGTTGCTCATCTGAAGATTTGATTGACCTGATATCTTGATCGTGAATCAGCAAAGCCAAGGATGGATCTTATGACACCAAGAATGAAGAGTTCACGTGTCAAAGATTTAAGAAAACCAAGTGAGGAATGAAGAGCATTGAAGAGTTGAAGTGAAGAAAAGGAACCCCATAAATCTGCCTCCTTTGACTAGTCGCTCGACTAGTTGAAGATTCCTCGACTCGAACTCCAGTGACAAAATCCTCTAAATTCCCATCATCCTTGACTAGTCAAAGGAGACCCTCGACCAGTCGAAGGCTGTCCTCGACCAGTCTAAGGTTACGCAGGTTTTGCGCGGACTGCATAAATTTGAGGCGGTTTCCAGATTTTTTCCAACTTGGTGCGAAAGTTGGAGTTGCACAACTACAAATAGGAGTCCCTAGGATGTTCGTAGGCATCTTATAGGGTTTGAGGAGTGGAGCATGTTTTGACAAGAAAATAAAGGTATTTGATTTGGGGAAATTATCTTATTCAGGCATAACAATGGAAAAGTATAAAGACAATTATCACACTTTATTGATTCTGAATTCATTTACATCCTCTGATATCCCTTGATTCTAAGATAATTGTTCAAACAATACAAATTAATAATGTTTAAAGATTTGATCCAAATAGCAAATTCGACAGCATTTCGTCAGGAGTTTCAGTCATCTCCTAGGACTTAGGAGGAATTGCTGATAATCTGATCAACCAATCTTTAGGGAGATAAGAATTTTGGCAGCATTCCGGCGCTATTTCGATCATCTCCTAATACTTAGGAGGAATTGCTCTTCTGCTGATTTCTCTCTTCTTTAAACTTGAACAGAAGGAACTTGAAGATTTGAAGACTCTGGCCATTTCAGCAGCATGACAGCCCATTGCTGTTACAGACTGCAGAGCAGTCGGTTTGCGCTGTCCCGCGCAAAGGATATCGTTTGCGCGGGTCCGCGCAAACTATAGGAGCCCAATGCTCGTTTGCGCGGGTCCGCGCAATCTGCTGGAGCCCAATGCTCCGCACCTTCGGTCTTCTCCTTCGCTCTTCTTTCACTCCGAAATCTTTGAACCCCCTTATGAGAGAGGGAGTGAGGTATTTATAGACATCACACATGTGTGAAACTTTAGCTTCAGCGATGTGGGACAAAAATCACTTTCCATGCAGTCATCATATACTTTGCGCGGGTCCGCGCAAAGCGTTCTTCTCTCCTTCTCCTGCCTTGCTTCTCTCTAATACTTTGCTTTCCAATCTTCTTCTACTTCAATCCTTTCATCACTTTTTCATGCCTCAACAGGTGCGATACCCCTGGAGCTGGAACTTTTCCAAAATACCTAAACTACCCCTTGAGTTAGAACTTTCCCAAAATACCTAAACTACCCCTTGAGCTGGAATTTTGCCAAAATACCTAAACTACCCCTTGAGCAGATCAGCACCATGGTGTTCTCTGACCATTGTAATGAGATATTTTTTGTGCCTCAACAGATGCCCCCTCGATCCTTCTTTGATTGATTCCTGAAATCAAATGGAGGATCGATCTTCTTCTGCCCGAAGAACTTGAATGAATTGCAACTGAAGGATGACTGGATGATCATGCTTGCATGGAAGACTGGATGATCATTCTTGTATAGAAGACTGAATGATCGCATTCAAACGGAAGACTTAAATGCTTACGCTCAAACGGAAGGCTTAAATGCTTACGTTCAAACGGAAGGCTTAAATGCTTAGATTCAAACGGAAGACTTGACTGATTGCGCTCGCACGGAAGACTTGATTGATTGTGCTTAGACGGAAGATTTGATTGATGGCGCTCAAACGGGAGACTTGACTGATCATGTTCAAACGGAAGAGTTGATTGATTGCACTTGGATGAAAGATTTGATTGATGACGCTCGAACGGAAGACTGGAATGCCCCCAGCCAATAGTGTCGAGCGGAAGCTTCATTAGAGAAGGTGAAGTTCTCTTTTCATCGAAACACATCTCTGTAACAGTTGTGACGACTTTGTCTTTGAGCAACTTGATCAGCGAACTTTCTTTTAACACCATTGCTGCTGCAACGGTCTCTTTGATCAACTCCAGCGACTTTTTTTCTTCAATTCTGCAACGGTGTCTTTGATCAACTTCAGCGACTTTTTTTCTTCAATTCTACAACGGTGTCTTTGATCAACTCCAGTGACTTTTTTTCTTCAATTCTGCAACGGTGTCTTTGATAAACTCCATTGCTCTTATCGCAACAACCTTTTTTATTGTTTCCTTTATTCATGATCTGTATAATCCGATCTTTCAAATGATGATCTTTCCGGTGATGATTCCGTTTGCTCCTTGTCTCTCTCAGATTTGATACTTAGAGTCTCGCGATATCATTATTAGGATAGCGAAGAGTTTACAACATTGGCATATAACTGAGCTTTAATATAGAGGCAACTTTTGAATGTTCACTTTGAGTCATGATTCTCAGTATATAAATTCCTTTGCTGCGTATAAGAAATTATTAGAAAGACCAAGGTATAGATTGATTTGAAGACATAAGCATAGATTGATTCGAAGACCAAGGCATAGATTGATTTGAAGACATAAATCCTGCCCCCCTTCCCGGTCAATGTTGCATAAAGATTTCTTCAGAAGATAATATTTTCGAGGTGAAGCTTGTAGATATTCCTTGAAGAGTTAAACTTTTGAGTAGATAATTGCCAATATTTTAGTTGGCCTTTACTGTTGCTGTAATTTGAACCCGATTCAAGAGAAATGCATTTTTGCATATATTTTTTCTTTTCAACATTTAAAATTTCATCAGGCAATTGCATATTTGAGCATATCTAATTTCAAATGTGTATTCGCAACATTTTGAAGGCTACATGTAGTTTATGCTTTTGAGCAGTGGTGCTAGTGCACTTTGACTGGCCATACTTTGACTTGAACGAGACTGACCTTGACCTGACTTAACTTGACTCGACCAGACTTGACTAGTCTAGATTGAACTAGACTGGACTGGACTGAACTAGACTGACACTTTCACACACAGTTTAAGCTCTTGAGTAGTGGAGCAACACACAGTTTAAGCTCTTAAGTAGTTGGAGCAATCACTGGTGAAAGAACACACAGTTTAAGCTCTTGAGTAGTGGAGTAATCACGGCCGTGAATTTAATGGGATTTACGCACAGGGTGGCCATAGTAACTCTCTAGAGTTCGTGAGGCTTAACCAGGCTACCTTTGACCAAACCCCAGGCTGCCAGTCCATCAATGAGAGGTCATCTTGCTTCAAAGACTTTCATGAGTTACTACCAGAAACAAGCCCGGGATATGGATTTTCAATGGGTACCAAATCCAGGGTTGTCAGTCCATAAAATGAGAGGTCATCTTGCTTCAGAAACCTTCATGAGTTATTACTGAAATCAAACTAGGGATCTAGGGAGTCATCTTGCTTCAGAGACTCACTTTTTCTTCGCCTGCAAGGTCGGACCCATTCACGGGAGGGCATTTTTCTCCATTCCCGGTGACGCTGTCGGAAGCTATACAGACGACATGGGTCTTATGTGACTGCTTCATCAACTGTCTTAAATGATCATAGAGATAGGCCTTATGTGACTGCTTCGTCAACTGCCTTAAATGTTAAGCTACCATCACTATCGTCACCTTTATATATGGTTGGCTATATAGTTTATTCCACTGCCAAAAGATGGTGAATCGATAATTGATATTTCGTCGCTGCTGATAATGTTCTAGGAACATTTTATTGTATTTGAAATAGTGTATCAGCTTGGCGATGGTAGCAATTTTGATAAGCGATTGATGACAACAACGATGGTTGCTAATTTTGCGATAATCATTGGTACTTACTGACAGAAATTTTTTTGGCATCGGCGATAATTGTCAATGCTTAGCAGCAATCTTCAATGCTTGGTAGCGATCATCAACGCTTGATAGCGATCATTAACGCTTGGTAGCGATCATCAACGCTTGATAACGATCTTTGACGCTTGATAATGATCATTGACGCTTGGCAGCGATTATCAACGCTTGATAGCGATTATTGACGCTTGACAGCGATTATCAACCCTTGATAGCGATTATTGACGCTTGACAGCGATTATTGACGCTTGACAGCGATTATCAACGCTTGATAGCGATCTTTGACGCTTGATAATGATCATTGACGCTTGACAGCGATTATCAACGCTTGATAGCGATTATTGACGCTTGGCAGCGATTATCAACGCTTGATAGCGATTATTGACACTTCGCATTTGGCAATGACTTAATATGCTTGAAAGCCTGTCTTGCTTTGATGATGACTTGATATGCTTGAAAGCGCTACTTTTGGCGATAATCATCGACGCTTCTCATTTGGCGATGACTTAATATGCTTGAAAGCCTGCATTTTATTCAAATACGCAAAAGAAATACATTCTATAGTGAGAAATATCTTTCACAATTTTTTGCTCACCTTTTTACTCACTTGTCTTGCCCCCTTTTGATTAGGAAGCATTGCTCTAGGAATCTTTGTAATCAAAATTACGATGTCGCGACCTTTAACAAATATACTGATGTCGTATTACTTTATATTGTTTGTTTAAGATTGGCATTGCTTCCAGTCTTAAGCTGATCAGGCCCATGTACTTCTTTTATTTCGTACACTTTCCTGATAGAGATTTCACCTTTATCGATCATCTTTTGTAACTTGTTCTTCAAACCGAAACAGTTCTCTGTTCGATGTCCGAGGGAACGATGATAGTGACAATAATCACCTTCTCCTATTTTCTTTATTTCCCTTGGACGTTTCAGCCGCGACAATCTAATCTTTTCGGTTACTAACAATTTGTTTAACATAGGGAGTATATCATCTTCTACAAATGAATACTTCTTACGATCCCTAAGCTGTGCAAATTCTTTCTTCATTTTCTTGGTCGTATGCTCAGTCATATTTCTTGTATATGAACTTCTTGGCTCATTCTTCGCTTTTCTTTCTTCCTGAGGCATATAAATTGCATTTCTTCCAAGGTTTGAAACCAACTGGCTTATATAAAAGTCGGACATTTTATCATTAATCCTTTCTAAACTGCAAGCTTCTTCAATCAAATCTTGAAATGTCTGTATATTTGAATTCGTGAGACTTGACGCAATACTTAGTTTCATGCATTCCATGCATAACTTAACTTGTTCTTTTTCCTCTTTCACCAATCGCAATCGTGATGCCCCCTGAATCCTCCATCGATTAATGAATTCTCTGACCAATTCATCCTCTCTTTGGCGAATGGAAGCTAATCTATAACTAACTTCTTTAGAGGATAACTCAACAAATTCTGAATTATAACGGGAGTTTCTGAGTGAATTTATCACTGCCGGCCAACCCCTTTTCGCAACAGCCTTTCCTTTATCTTTCCCGTTCTTTGTCGGATCTCTTGCAGATGTCATGTTCACAACGACTTTCTTGTCCTGTCTTTCATTCTTGTTCGTCACTATCTCACCTTGTTTTATCAATCGCTTTAGTATATTTTTTAATGTAAAACAATCTTCTGTACGATGCCTTAAACAGCGATGGTAACGACAATATTTTTCTTCTTTAGTCATTTCGACTTCTTCTGGATATTTCGGAGAAGGTAAGCTGATAATTCTATCGGCAAGCAATTGTTCCATCATTGGCAACATATCTTCTTTATTGAATACATATTCCCTGTAGGAGTCGTATGGTCGTGGCCGCTTACCATTAACTTGATCTGAATCCTCTCTCTTCTTTGTTTCTCGTTTATTGTAAAAAATATTCTTTTTCTTTTCTTGATTAACAACATTTACCATTAATCTATTCGGTTCTCTTCTTTCTGTCTTGATCCGAAAGACTGACATCTTTGTAGCCATCACTTCCAATGCATGCGCTTTTGTTGCAAGATCTCGGAAAGTTTTTATATCAGCACTCATGAGCCCGAAAGCAATTCTCGGTTCCATAGAATTCAAGCACATGTTCACTTGTTCTTTCTCTTCTGGTAACTGTCTGCATGAAGCCCCCAAGGTCTTCCATCTATCAATGAATTTCTCCACAGGTTCATTTTCTGTTTGTCTGACAGAGGCCAATTCTGCAATACTGACGTCGCATTCTGACGAGAAGAAATTGGATATAAACGCGTCTTGCATTTGTTCCCACGTTCTTATTGACTCGGGTATCAAACCAAAATACCATCGAAATGCTTTGCCTGTTAAAGAAGATCCAAATAACCGCAAACAATATTGAGGTGTCGTAGAGAAATTTCCCATGCTGGTGATGAAGTGCAAGAGATGCTCTTCTGGAGACCCATTTCCTTTAAATTTCTGAAAATCCGGCTGTTTGAAATTGGTTGGGAATGGAACATCTTCTATCTCTCTTGGATATGGCGTCCGGTACCTGAAGCAGCCAGTATTTGCGTGCTCTTTTTCTAATCTGACAGCTTCTTCGACGACTTGTCTTACATCGTCTTGCATTACAGTCCTTGCAACTGGAACAGATCCTCTTGATCCTGCCCCCTGTGGATGAGAGTGTTCAGGAGGGCTTTTATGTTCGTTTACTGCACCTGTTGCTGGTGAAGCCACAATTTGGGCTACATTATGCGCAAGAGTTGCTAGTGCTTCCCTGATATTTCTGCATTCATCTATTAGTGTTCTTTGCGTTTCAGCTATCTCATTAATATGATCTTCAGTGGATGCTAAGTTTTCCTGATTCATTTCGGCCATATGCACCGTGGCTTCTTTACTTTTTGATGAAGCCGTAGCTGGAGTAGAGCGAGAGGGTGGAGTATTGTCTGACTCCTGCGTATTCCTTGCGCTACCGATTGATTGGGGCGATACGAGCATCGATGAATTTTTCTGAGGCGACACTAACATTGGCGAATCCATCAATATTGCTTTACCCTTTTGCTCTTTCGTCCACTTGACCCTTGAGGCGGTTAGAGTCGGAAAGTCGCACGTTGTTAATTGCGAGACTACTTGCTCAGGATAAATTACAGGAGGAGCGATTTCAGAATTCTTCTTCGCTGCATTACGCGTTATCGGCCTTCTGACTCTTGGCGTAAGCGGGTGTACTCTAGAGCTTCTTGCATTATGTGCTCTTATTTTACGAGACATTACGGCAGTCCAGCTTTTATCTCCTTCCAGCGGTTGAGGTGAAGCGGATATGACATCAGATGTTGTTCGAGTCGGGTTGTTTTTGCCCATAAAAATTCGAATCATGCACTCTGGAGATTGATTCGGTGCATACTCTATCATGAACCTGGTCGGAGTGAAACGGAAGCCCACTGTCCTTTCAGAAATTGTCATTGGTCGTAACTTGTAGTTGGATTCGGAAACCTTCGATAATGAAACATACGTGAAGTTAGTATGCGAGGGATTAAGTAAACTATCTTAGAGATGAAGGGGAGGATGTTCCCACTGAGAGTCGCCATTTTGGCGTCTATACAGACGCCAAAAAGTGATAAGAGTCTTACAACTTTCCCCAAGTTAATGTTAAATAAGATAAAGATCCCCAGCAGAGTCGCCATTTTGTTTTGACAAGAAAATAAAGGTGTTTGATTTGGGGAAATTATCTTATTCAGGCATAACAATGGAAAAGTATAAAGACAATTATCACACTTTATTGATTCTGAATTCATTTACATCCTCTGATATCCCTTGATTCTAAGATAGATTGTTCAAACAATACAAATTAATAATGTTTAAAGATTTGATCCAAATAGCAAATTCGGCAGCATTTCGTCAGGAGTTTCAATCATCTCCTAGGACTTAGGAGGAATTGCTGATAATCTGATCAACCAATCTTCAAGGAGATAGGAATTTTGGCAGCATTTCGGCGCTATTTCGATCATCTCCTAATACTTAGGAGGAATTGCTCTTCTGCTGATTTCTCTTCTTTAAACTTGAACAGAAAGAATTTGAAGATTTGAAGACTCTGGCCATTTCAGCAGCATGACAGCCCATTGCTGTTACAGACTGCAGAGCAGTCGGTTTGCGCTGTCCCGCGCAAAGGATATCGTTTGCGCGGGTCTGCACAAACTGTAGGAGCCCAATGCTCGTTTGCGCGGGTCCGCACAAACTATAGGAGCCCAATGCTCGTTTGCGCCGGTCCGCACAATCTGCTGGAGCCCAATGTTCCGCACCTTCGGTCTTCTCCTTCGCTCTTCTTTCACTCCGAAATCTTCGAACCCCCTTATGAGAGAGGGAGTGGGGTATTTATAGACATCACACACGTGTGAAACTTTAGCTTCAGCGATGTGGGACAAAAATCACTTTCCATGCAGTCATCATATACTTTGCGCCGGTCCGTGCAAACGATATGCTTTGCGCGGGTCCGCGCAAAGCGTTCTTCTCTCCTTCTCCTGCTTTGCTTCTCTCTAATACTTTGCTTACCAATCTTCTTCTGCTTCAATCCTTTCATCACTTTTTCATGCCTCAACAGGTGCGATACCCTGGAGCCGGAACTTTCCCAAAATACCTAAACTACCCCTAAGCTAGAACTTTCCCAAAATACCTAAACTACCCTTTGAGCTGAAATTTTGCCAAAATACCTAAACTACCCCTTGAGCAGATCAGCACCATGATGTTCTCTAACCATTGTAATGAGATATTTTTTGTGCCTCAACAGAGCGAAAGGGTTGAACCGCCGTCCGAGAGTTTTTTTTCTTCTTCCTTAGTTGATCTTTTTATTTTGTTAAGAGTTCTTACTTCAATCATGTTTATGGTTGGCTAAACCTCTTAGCTAGGGCTAAGAGGTTTAGCTTTTAGCATGATTGGGATGTTTGCTTTGTTTTTATTCATGTTTTTATGGAACATTATGGATTCTAGTTCTTTATTAAGGAATATTTTTAGTTTTGAATGTTTTGTAGTGACAAATTATAATGGATATACGATAGCTTGAAATATCTTCTTTTCTTGAATTGAGATTGTGAAATTAGAAAATCCTGTTGTTTACCATCGTCCCTTGGGCATGGTAAGATGATGGAATCCTTCCTAACCTGTAATGCCCCAGATTTTTGCCAACTTGGAGTTAGACATCCTTAGGCAATGAGTCAATCATAACACTTTCAAAACTCAATCTTAAAGCCTTAAATCCATTTTTAACCCATTTCCTTCAAAATCTCACATTTCCTTCAAAATCTCACCTTTCACCACCTTATTCTTCAAAAATTTTCAAGTACTTTCATATTAGACACTAATCGTAAAGTTTAAATGATGAAGAACAATAATAAAATTAAACTTTACTATAAATAGTAAATTAATAAATAAGATGGCCTTTTTACCATTAACCTTTTAGAATCTCACAAAACAAATAGGTTATTTGGATAGAGCAGCTTCTCCTACCCCAAAATCATATATTGCACATCGAATAACTTATTCCTATTTGTAAAATACACCTATTTCAAATATCGGACGGTGAAACTATCCCAAACTGTCCACCGAGTGGTGATGGCATTGCCGTGACAGCGAGGCCTCGCCGACTAGCGGGCCAAGCAGGCCACAGCGGGCCAGGAAGCCTGTTTTTTCTAAATTTTTTGTCCGACTTCGAAAAGTCATATCTTCCTCGTTATAACTCCGATTTAGGTGATTCAAAAGCCAGATTGAAGCTTGATAAGTTTAGTTTCATATAAAAATAAGTAAAAAATATAATAAAAATTTTAATATAGTAAAATATGAGTCATTGTGAAAATGGTCCGAAATCATTGATTTGGACAGCTGTTGCTTCTAGAATTTTTAGAATTTTTCTACAATACGAAATCTAATGAAATTTGGTAAAGATGAATTAGACTTGATGACGAACTACTAGAAAAAATAATTAAAATAATATACTAATTAAAAGTGCCAGAAAGGGGCGTAACACTGCCCTAGGACCTTATTCTGTCGAAATTAGGGCATGATTTAATTAAGTACTAAACTAAATAATCTGCAAAATTACCTTGAATTACTTTCAATACGAACTGAAAAACCCAAAACTTGCAGAATCATTAACGCTACCTTACCGTGAAACCTAGGACCAATCTCTAAACCCGGTTGCTCTCGGGAGCACCTTAAAACTTCATATCGGACCTAAACCACGCGTCGAAAGTCCGTTGACCACGAAGCTATACACTTATGACCACCTTACTGGGCTTGACAACCATCTCAGAAATCAAATCCAGATAATATCCAAAAATGCACAACTTGAGCCCGGAGCGAAGTATGTGAGAAACGCGAATATCTATAGAAATTGAACTCAGATTTAAGTGATTTGGGCCGTTCGCTTGTGGGCCAAATCTAAGCTTCCAGACCGTCAGAATCTGACCCAAATACACCCTCGGATCAGGAAAAATTTCATACACTTGTCAGGGTACTTCTTGCCCTGATCGAATACCGGTGACCGTTGAACTGAAACTGGTTCGCCACGGTGATCTGTAAATCTGATCGGACTGAAAACTTGACTCGACCTAGATCCAAGGCCAGGGGGCTTAACTCCAACCACATGCAGAAAAGGGGCCTCCAGAAGTGCTCCGTTGAGTCGAAACAGACGGCTTTTGGCAATAATCTAAGTATACCGTAGACCTGGGGCCATTCCCATCACTTTTGGGTCTATATAAGGGCCTTAAACCCTCTCACTCCCCTCACATACGAATTTGCAAACCCTAGAGAGAGAAGAGAGAAGAAAGAGAGGGAAAGAGAGAGAAATTGAGGGAGAGAGTTGGAGTTTATTCGTGGGATTCAATCCCGCCGCTCCACGTACCTAACCACTACTTCTGTATCGCTATTTCAGCGATTTCGACTCCGTTTTTGGCTAAGAAATACTAACCTTAATATGTTTTAGAGTTTCAAATAGTGTAAGTGATGAAATAATTAACTTATTTCATACTGTAGGTTGCCGGTGTGCCGTAGATAAAGACTTAGTGTTTAAACTGAGTTCGTTACGAGTCTACCGACGAATGGTGCAGAGTATAAATGTTTAAGTTATGGTTTTTAAGGCTTTCAATATCAGTTAATGATTTACGACTGACTTGATTGCTATCACATGCTTAGATACGATGTTTCCCACGTTTTACACATATATATGAACTATGATGACTATAGTGTAATACATGTGTTTGTTGATATGATTGAATGAGTATAGAATTTGGATTCGTGCTTGCCATGATTATTCATCGTGAATATATGGTTGTTATACGTGTGACAACTCCTTGGTGAAAGGACTTGCCCTAACACCTGTTATAATCAACATACGTCACGTATGTTGAAATGTGTAGTCTAAGTGTTTGTTAAAATGTCTGAATGAATATGGAATTTGGATTTGTGCTTGCCATGATTATTAACTATGAATATATGCTTGTTGAGTATGTGGTAACTTTTTTGTAAAAGGGCTTGCCAGGATATATGTTATGCTAGTCTAATACACGTATGTTGAAATGTGTAGTCTAAGTGTTTGATAAAATGCCTCAATGAGGAAATACCTGTTGAAATGTATGTAATGAGGGTGTTGAGATAAGATTCTCAATTTCCTTAACTATGGTTATAGTTTCCTTCATGTATTCTATATTACTACTACGTGCTTTATGGTTGAATGCCTATGTATGCTAACATGTACACTATGTGTTTGTTGAAATGCTCAAATGAGACTTATATTTAAGTTGGTTGTTGCATGCTGTTTTGGACTAGCACATATGTATTCCTATTGTATTTAAACTGTGTTTGGGGCTACGATGTAGTCCAAGCAATCGGTAACGGTTTACGATCAGTGGCCAAATTGTTTCAGCCACGACAGATATGTTCGACGAATCCGAGTCGTACGTCGTTTGACGACAGTGGTTAGGTCACGTGGAATGCTGATGCACTCCATGTCGATCAAATCAACGTGCCCTCGTACTAGTCGAGCTTGTCAAGTAACCCGATTGGCCCGATGTATGTTAACCATGTATGGATGCTACTGCTTGAATCTAAGGTACCAAACTCACCAGTGGAAAGCCCGTTTAACCTTGGTACCTCAATCCGCTAAGACTCATGAGCCGGACATGGTGGTATGGGACACCGTGGTCGAGCTGTCGGCCTACGCTGAGGCGACGAGCCTCCCCGTAGTGACCAGTAAGCAATATCGCCTCGTGAGCCGAATACAGTGGTATGGGACACTGTATTCGAGCTGTCGGCCTACACTAATCAGGTGACAAGCCCTTTGTAGTGACCTCGAGCATACTCTGAGATTGCGTTGAGGCTACGAGCCTTTTCGTAGCAACTAGAGTATAAACTAGGCCTACGTTGATAAGGTGATGAGCCCTTTGTAGTGACCTAGAACCGCAACATCGTATGATATTTAATAGGACTGACGACTCTAGAATGGATCATTGTTTGGGAAATGATATAAGGGAGGTACCTTAGCTTCCCAATCCTGTTGTATGAAAAGGTCTAATAAGAACTCGGTAATCACGTTCATGCACCGCATCGCATGTGCCTTTGACGTTGGAGTTGAGTGTTGTGGAAGGGGTGCATGCCGCGACCGTGAGATGAAGTTCGCAGAGGGAGTGCAGGCGAGTGCATACATCATTAATACATATCATCCTTGCATTAACAAGACTATTTAGGGCTTGATTGTTGTACTGCTTTATCATTACTGCGTGATTGAATTGATAACATGTTAACCTTTGCCTTATAGCTCCACTGAGTTGATCACTCACTCCCACGTTCTGGGACGGTGTTTTAAACACCAACCAGACTCTATCTTAGTTGCAGATGGCGACGCGACGTGTGAGGCGGAGCCTGACTTTTATGGCGACGAGGAAGAATTCTCGTATATGTAGTTATCAGGCGGGTTTACTTAGACTGTCCTGATCGACGGGGGCTACAGGGCTTATCATTTGTAGTTGGACTATCTTTGATATTTTATATTTTGGAACTAAACTTGTAATTATTTAACCTAGTGGCAATCATACTCTGAGGGCTTGTTATTACTTTTATACAGTTTGTATACATTTCACAGTCTTCTGCTTGCGTAATTTAAATTGCATCTGGAGTATGATATGCTGTTTTATTATAATCCCACTCATGTTCGAATGCACTCATAATAATCATCATAATCTATATTGCATAAGTGATACGTTGGAACTCGGGAGTTGGGCTTTGCTCGACCCTCGATTTTCAGGGCGTTACATAACCTTCACAATTTTCTTATGATTGGTTGTGCGATTGGTAAATCCTGTTGTTTGCCTTGTCTCCTGGGCATGGTTAGGTGATAGAATCACTTCCAAATCCTCACAGCTCTCATCCTTTGATGATTAGATCCATGATAAGTTCAGAGATATGACAAATCTCTTCTTACTAATTGACAAGATGTGACTCTGATTCCAGTTATGTCCTTGAATCAAGCAAGGTAGCATTCTGAGAACTTACAAGTAGATCCTTGGCACCCTAGTTACCACCTTTGAATTAGTTAGTTTTAATCACTTTAATCATAATTACTCTCTCAATTAATTCAGATTTAGATTCACATCTTCTTTTAGTTCTAGTTCTAGTTCTAGTTCTAGTTACTTTCAGAATACACACAAGTTCAGTCCCTTTGGATTCGACCTCGGTCTCACCGAGATTATTACTGCATCATGACCCTACACTTGGGGTTGTGAACAACACCGAAATTTGCTTAGGTGGCACCAAAATGTGTTGTTTTTTTGTTGTTTAACTTGTGCTTTTGCCAATCTTTTCTCCATCCTTTGTACTTGGTTTCCTTCGATCTTAGGCATGAGAATTCTCCGTTCTTGGTCTCCTAAGATCCCTCCTTTGCCTTGGTAATTCTTGAGCACTAAATTCATGCTTTTAGCATTCTTTTCAATCCAAGCTCTCAAATTCACCTTACAACACAAACATGTATAAAATCCAACATTAAGCATGATCATGTTCATAAAACCAAGATATAAATGGGGGATAATATGTAATATTTGACCCTTAACACCAAGAAAATATTATAAATATGGGTCTCTTAATTGTTTCTAAGCACGAATTTGGGTTGGAAGAGTGGAGCTAGGTGTTGGAGAATTTAAGGAGTCCTTTCTTCCCCAATCTTCTTCTTCTAGTTAGTTTTTATGTTTTTCTTAAGGGCTTTGGTTTCAATCATGTCTTTGATTATGTCACGCCTCAAACTCGGAAACCGGGCTCACAAAATTCCCGATCGCCGAATCCGGCGCCGACAGCCTCCGTAGTACCCCATTCTCGGCTCCCAGCGCCCATACGCCAGATTCCGATTCTGGGATCCTACAAGGAGGATTTTCAGCATGATTTTTTTTTTTTTTGTAATGGAGCATAACCACAAGCATAACCAAGACACAAAACATCAACACCACATATCCACTATATCAAAAACTTTTAAGTACAATGCGGGAAGGAAAATACAATGTAATGATATCAAAGAAAACTCCAAAAGAAAACTCCAGAAGACTGCTGCACGCTCCGAGCTCAACGCTGCTGCAACCTAACGCCACCTGCACGCATCTATCGTGCATAAGCTTACAAAAGTTTAGAGGGTGGTGAAAGTGTGTGTAAGGCGAGTGCCAAATGTACAATATCAGAGTAATGCGGAAATATGCGGTAAGTCCATGAATGCTATCAGCTATACTAAAGCTATGTAATGTAAGGCATGAATGCTGTCGGTCATACCAAGACCATGCGATGAGAGGCCTATGTAGCCAAATGTCATATGCGAGATGCAAAGCAAGCGTGCCAGTACTCATAAGTACACATATCAGTATAGTTCCTCTCTGGATATCACCGGGGTCCAATACACCTCACACTGACTGCCTCCTCCCTAGCTGCACAGTCAAGCGAGTGGAAGAGACCACACTATCCGCCTGACCAGTAGTCTGCCAATACCTACCCGGCTCGTCGATAGCGGACACATTTGCGAGCTGGTCAAACTCAGCCTAGCTTATAGCCCCCTCACTCAGGCGGATAAGGCCACACCCTCTTCCAACCGACCACGACACAGTGGGAGACGCGGCCTACTGGTATTCGGCACTCGGGCGCTTGTGTATCCACTCGGTCTAGACGTTGGAGCAACTCCTGGTACCAAAAAGGTTCTGTGATTTTCACCCAAGGACATCCTAAGTGCCCACAGTGCTAGAACAAAGTATTTCCGGTATCCGATACGACCATCCACGATGTGCCTGTGGAGGCTACGACCCTGATGTCGCTAGGGCGTGCAGTGATCAAGTCACACATATGCCAGATGCATGAGTCACACCATACAAACATGCAGCAATCTCACGCGTACCACGCGATCATGTGGGGTACTCCGTCTCATAAGGAGTCCCGTAAATGTCTCAGCCCAACGACTTATGCTATGATCAAACATTCCTCATATCAAGCATACAAATGATGCGTATGGGTATGAATCATGGAGCTATACTAAGCATGTTATAAAGTGGTGAACTATCAACAAATGTGGGCCTACTAATGGGCCCTAGGGAGAGTTATAATGCGGACATTAAACTAACATTATTCTACAATGTGGACGTCAAACCAACATTGCTCCCAAGGCATAGCCCGCTATAAGACATCATTACACAAACCATGGGGAAATCATACATTGCAATGGACCCTAAGGACCTCCCGTTGGGCCTCGACCTATGGGCCTTGGATACATCAAGTGGGCCGCATCATATGGGCCTTATATAAATCAAGTGGGCCACATTAATGGGCCTTAGGTACATTGCAATGGGCCATATCCCATGGGCCTTTGAAACATCACAATGGGCCTCGTAACATGTGCCACAAATACATTGAATGAGCCTAAACACATGGGCCATGTATACATCAAGGTGGGCCTCAACAACGGGCCACAAATACATTCAGATAGGCCTAATCACATGGGCCTTGCATGTATACCAAGGTGGGCCGTATACATATCAAATGGGCCACATCAATGGGCCGCACCAATGTAAGTGGTGATAAAGAATTCCACCATTAAAATTCCTAGGGCCCACCATAACATTTATTTCTCATACAATCTGTTCATAGGGTCACTAAGAACTTGGTGGCCCAAGGGTCTAATGGTGGACGTTCAATCATCACTATACAGTGTGGTCCACATGATAACTAGATCTATCTTATTTTTGGCCCCACGCCTTAATACAAGCTTGTCAAATGGTGGACTGTTTGGATGCAACACAAGTATCATGGTGGGGTCCACATGAAAGCCCACCATTCCTTATAATAAATAAAATAACATAAAATTTATATATAATATATGTACACACATACACACACATCACACACGCATGCACCCACCCACACACGTGCACACACATGCACAGGGGCCCCACCGTCCACTGGAAGGTGGGTTACAACACATGCATCAGGGTAGGCTCCCACCGTCCACTGGAGGTGGGAATAAAGCACATACATCACTGTGGTCTCCACTTGGGGCCCACCATAATGCTTACACTCCATCCAATCCGTTCATGAGGTCACACGGACCTGGAAATGAAGAGGAAAAATAAATTTCGGATTGATCCAAAACTTCAGTGGGCCCAGGGAAGGTTCCAATGGTGGAGTTCAATCACCGCTGTTTCTTGTGGTGTGGGCTACCTGAGCCATGGATCGGCCTGATTTTCGGAGGGGACCCACCTTAGAGGGTGGTCCACCTCATGGACGGTGTGGATACAACATATACATCATGGTGGGGCCCACGGCTGGAGCCGTGGGACCCTGTCTGCCCGCCAGACGCAGCAGCAGGCGCTGCCTGCTATATATATATATATTTTTGAAAAGTATTTATTTTTGAGGTTTTTCCTATGTGCGGCCCGCCTCTAATGAATCCACTCCCGCCATTGCTTTTCATTGCTCAATACCAACCAAACAAGCCCAATATTGGGTATCTTTTGGCGTGTAGAAAAATTAAGATAAGTTTCAACGGTGAAAATCATTAATTCCAAAGGTATGGTCCGCCTGAGAGTAAGATTGACCTCATTTTTCAGTTCAACGCCTAAAATGAGTTAGGAAAAGGGGTGGACGGCTTGGATTGGATACAAACATCAAGGTGGGTCCTATGCAAATGACCCACTTCCAATGCCTTGAAAAGGCTAAGGTTTGTATTTTTCTTTCAAACGTCCAGAGAGTCCCTGGACTCTCTTTTCTTCTTTTTTTTTTGCTTAGGCATGCAATGCCTTTAATGTGCATCCTTTGTAGGTGGGTCACCACATGGTGAGGTGGTGTGGTCACCATACATATGTAAAGTGGGCCCCACCTTTAGATGGTTTGGATCCAATACATGCTCCATTGTGGGGTCCATTCAAGTGGGCCATACAATCATCATCACAAGGAAAGGAGGAGAAAGAAAAGGGAGGGAAAGAGAGAGAAAAAGAGTGGGACACACGTGTGATGGAGGGACCCCGACACTATGGGCCCTCCCTTGCATTTAACCGTACATCAAATGAAAATCAAGTGGGCCATCGGCCACATCTTAGGGTCCCAAGTGAGATCCATACCATTGATCGGTAGGTCTCACTTGGCCCACCTAAGAAAGCAAGAAAACTACCCTATCAAAGCACCCACCGGTTGATCTCTTCGGTCCGTTGGAACGCTACCCCCCTTGTGCTCCTCTTTGATGGTGGAGATGGGAAATGGATGGCTTGGATGATAGGTTTTTGTGATGAAAAGGTGGGCCACACAATACTCTTTCTCACACTAGAAAAATCATGGACGTGGGATTTTTTTTGTTGCTTTGAAAATGAAGGAATGAGAAATAAAGGAGAGGGAGGGAGAGATAAGAGAGAGGGAGAGTAGCTTAGGTAGGCAATGATGACTTGTAAGAGAGGGTGGCTAGCATTAAATGCTTGTAAGAAGGGCTAGAGGTAGGGTGGCTAGCCATAAGTGCTTGTAAGAAGGGCTAGGGGTAGGGTGGCTATAGCTAGGCTAGGGTGGCTATAGCTAGGGTAGGGTGACCATAACTAGGGTGATGTCATCCATCACCCTCATAATTACCTAGGGATTGGTGCCACATGGGATAGGTGGGTCCCGCAATGTGCGGTCCACGGTCATTATAATGCATGGTCCACATCTTATGATCTAAGCGTCGGATTGACGCACGAGACGCGGTGTTAGAACCGCAGCGACGGTGCGGTCGCACTGATACAGGTCTCGGATTAAACCGACTCGAATCTAAAGGATACTACTTACGATCGATCGCAACGTCGATTATCGGTCGCGGATTGCCGGACTTCGACAGAAATAATCGCAGGATTCATCGGAACAGTACGAACTAGGATACGGGTCTTACAGATTAGCTAATCTCTTAGCTAAAGCTAAGAGGCGAAGCTTGTAGTTTGTTTAGATGATAATCTTACTTTGATTCATGTTTATATTGAACTTCTATTGATTTATAGTTTGAATTAAGGAATATTTTCAGTCTTTTTGTGGTTTATTGTGACTTCAATTATAGTAGATGCTTGGAAAGCTTTTGATATCTTCTTTTCTTATTTTGTAATTGTGAGATCTGTAAAATTTATCATCCACCATTGTCTCCTAGGCATGGTAGATGGTTGAATTCCCTACGATCATTACAATAGTGCTTCATGTGGGAGTTAATTCAATGAAAAGTTCAGATTTAGTTTAACTGCTCTATCATCCAACTGGATAGGATAGGACTTCGATTCTAGTTATGTTTATTGAATTAAGTGAGGTAGCATCTTAATAGCTACAAGTGGATCCTTGGCGCTCTAGTTTCCTTTTTATTATTGATCATTCTTTTACAATTATTCTCTCTCTTATTCCAGATTCTAGTTTAGATCTTATTCTTGTTCTAGTTCTAGTTATTTTCAGAATACGTACAAGTTAAGTCCCTGTGGATTCGACCTCGGTCTCACCGAGTTATTACTACATCACGACCTTACACTTGGGGTTGTGAACACCCAACTACTCCATTTTGGTGAAGCCGTTTATCCATGCTTCACACAGAAAGAGACCAAATGCTTCACGAACAAGTCTGACAAAGCCTATTCTCACTTCATGACAGCCTACCGTAATCACAATAGACCAGTTGATTATGAAGAGCATACGACTTTCCTGCTGCTCTGGATTTGTCGGCATCTTCTCTATGTGAATGCCTTGTAAATCACTACCGAATACATCTCATTGGCTGAGGCCCTTACCCACGGTCGAAAGCTTGCTTTGGTAACTTTCGTGCTCAGTAATCTGTATAGAGTTGTTCACACCTCAAGTATAGGGTTGTGATGTAGTAATAAACTCGGTGAGACCGAGGTCGAATCCATAGGGACTGAAACCTGTACGTAGTCTGAAAATAACTCGAACTAGAACTAGATTAAGATGAAATCTAAATTAGGTAAAAGGAAGGGAATAATTGTGAATAGATTAATTAAAAACTAATAAAAATAAAGGTGGGAACTAGGGTGCCAAGGATCTACTTGTAGTAATTGGGAAGCTACCTTACGTTGATTCAAGGACACAACTGAAATCAAAGTCCTATCCTATCCAATTTGTAGGAAGAGATTTGTTAGATCTCTGAACTTCTCATGGATCTAATCATCAATAGATAAGAGTGGTGAAGAATTGGAAGTGATCCCGTCACCTAACCATGCCTAGGAGACTATGGCAAACAACAATAATTTACCAAACCCACAACCAATCATAAGAGAATTGTGAAAATTAGGAAGGATTCCGTCACCCAACCATGCCCATGACACGATGGTGAACAACAGGGTTCCCAAGTTCACAACCTCAATACATTGAAAGAGAATACCTCAAGCTATCGCAGATCCATTGTAATTTGGGTCATAACAAACCATTAAAAACTAAAAATACTCCTAAACTAGAATCCAAAAGAGTTCAACAAAACAAGAATCAAAACCAAGCAAACATCCCAACCACGCTACAAGCTTCACCTCTTAGCCCTTGCTAAGAGGTTTAGCCTGTTATAGACATGCTAAAATCTCATAAAAAGGAAAAGGAAAGATGAACCAAAGGAAGAAGAAGGAAGATGTGCTCCACTCCACGTCCAAGCCGCCACTTCTCTCTCTCTCTCTCACGTCTCTTAAGCTCCCCTTGAATGCCTCCACGGCTGCACCCCTCTCACGTCCACCAGATGATCTCCTTTTATAGGCTTCATGAGTCGGTCGAGAGCAGTGTGAAGAAGTGCGTAACTTTTCTTTACACAGCAAAAACCGTTTGCAATGTGTAAGAAGAGAAATCATCTTGCGTTGATGCTTGGTGGGGCCCACCTTCTCTGGTTACTAAAGAATCAGGTCTATCCACTAGTTTCGTGGTGTCGATTTGGGCCATGAGCCAAAATCTGAATTTGATCCGAGTCTTGGGTGGGCCACACCATCAATCGACGTAGAAAAATTTTCATTATTTCCGTGGCCATGGATGCATGCATGGATGTATGAAAATGACTAAGGTTTGGTTGAAACCCTCTTCCAGTCAGGTTGGACGGTTCAGATGAACCATTTAGATGGCCATGGGGGGCCACAACATATTTGACAATCCGACCGTATCAGGCTCTAACGTTACTGTTGAGACAACGTAACCTTGACACATGTTGGTAATAGCATCAGGTGGGGTCCACTGTGATATTTGGTAAACAATCCACTCCGTTCACCATCTTTGTCCCACTATCTTATGACAGGGGGTAAAAGATGAGGAAGTTTCGTAAATCAGTGGGCCGCACCATCTAAATAAATGGAAATTGGCACTCACCGTTAAATCTATTTGTTGAATAGTGGCATGCATGGTTATAGGTCTATTTACAGATTTGCCATCAATTCCTCAGTCATCTTTCGACGTCTGTTACATCAGAGTGCACTGTCCAAATTTCCTGAAATTTGGCAAGTATCTCCTGTTTTTCATGCTCTTTCTGTCGGTTCAGTTTGGGGCTCGATCTCCCAAGGATGTCCAAGATGCTTTCTTAATGGTTATTGTCTGATCTTGCCCATCGGGTCATTTAGACACTGATCTAAGGGCTGATTTTGACGTGTACGGTTAATTAATGGTCCTCAGGCCATGTATGAAGTTTCGAGCAGAACAGATGGTGAGAACCCTGTGATCTTACATTCTGGACCATTTTTAGGCCACTTGAGCATCAGTTTCTCGATTTTCTCGGCTCTCTGGCGTGTAAATCTGTCGGTCTTAGTCTCCTGGGGTCCATCCCTTGCCTTGGTGAATTCTGAGTGTTAAATCCGTACTTTAAGCACCCTTTTTCAGTCCAGGCTCCTAAATACACCTTGCATCACAAACACGATTATAATAAGCCATTAAACAGTATCTTGTTTGTAAATTCAGGTAATAACTGGGGTTTAATATGCAATATTTGACCCTCAACAGAAGTCACCAACAAAAGTTTGTATTCTGGAGGAGGACCGCTATGGCTTCTTTAGATGTGGATTTATGAGTACTTTCGTCATTCTCTTCTGGTACATTACTCCATCCATTCAGAAGCCATTTATACTTCTTATGGCGAGCGCGCCATCCACTCCTAATAAACTCAACCCTTTTAAGCATATATGGATATATTGTTCTTTACTTTGGACAAGGCTAAGCAGAATCGATCATTCATGACATTCCATGAGGGAGAGTATGGGCCTGGTTGGCTTACCAACTAATATGCACAAGAGGGAGATGATGTAGCATCCCAAACTCACCTGGCTTGGGAGAGTTATCTCATCGGTCGGGACCTTCCCTACGGAGGTTTGATCGAGTCTAGCAAGAATGTCAAGGCAGGGATCGAACAATATTATCTGAACTTTCTTGCTCGGAAGCTTGGTCTCATTCAATGCATCACCTATCCCCTTACTTAGAAGACCTATAATCAACCACCTTTTAGTTGGTAGAGTGCGGACAATGCCAAGCTCCATCGATCCTTGCTTTCTTCCTTCCAAGAAGTCATTCCGGCTATTGACCTCCCATGTTATCCAAATTGACCACGGGAAATGGATACCTTCATTGCTTGGAGGGAAAATCATTACCAGAGGTTATTGAATAGGTCTCCAAAGGAGATTATATCTCAACTTTCTTCAAAGCTTGAGCCTAGAGGAAAGAAAAGGATAACGCCCTCATCAGGCAACACACTGACCTAAAAAATAAGCAAGTTAAAGACAAGATCGGCTACGACATCTCCTTCTTTAGCTCTATCGACTGAGGTTGTTACTGCTTCAACACGCCATAAGGTCATGACAAGGATTTTACCCCTCCTGCACCCCACCAGTTTAACAATCTCCACCAGCTTCAAAGAGAATTCTGGACTTAAGAGCTCCACTTAGTCCACCTCTAAAGCCTCTTGTCTTGACTATCAAATGTGTCGATCGTCCTTCCCCAATAACAACTGTAGATCGACCATTGCTGGCTTCACCTGAGCCTCGATGGACATCAGGTACTTCCTCGGCTGAGGACGTATCTTCATTTGAAAAATATTTTAAAACCAAGTACTAGTCAGGTCTCTCCTTAAGGAAGGCTTGAAACGTCACGAAGAAGCTCATTATAACAAATGTTGGAATAAATGGTGGCGGGATAGGGAAAGATTAAATGACCATGATCTCCCTTTCGATAGAAGGTATCTTACCCCCTATCATCCCAATCCACCACCATTCCCTACTTCAAGGCGAGTGCTAACAACGATAATAAAAAATCCTCAGGTTGTGGATAAACAATTCATCACTTACGTCGTTCGTTCTGACTTATGTGGAAATTACTTACCTATATATAATTACCTTGAATTATTTTGATTTTCATATCGACTGACAAACAGATCATTGTAGCGCAGCGTTGCAATAATGTCCACCAGCAACCAACATTCCTGAGATTACTAAAGTTCAGACCATCAAATCAGAAAACACGATTAGTGATGAGGCCTTCCCTTCTCACAGTCCACCTGAAGTTACCACTCTTCCCTCTGATTCTAAATACATGATTGTCATACCCCTGAGTCCTCCTACTACGATTGACTAAGGAGAAGATGAAGCGCCACTCCATCGCTCGGCCAATAAACTATCTTCCCAGCCAATATTTCCTTCTCATGATGAAGAGGTTCCTCCAGCGGTCGAAGAGTCTTCAGTTCATGAAAAAGTTGTTGTTGCTACTGAGGAAGCCGTAACGGTCAAAGTCACAAAGTTCGACTCTCATATGTCACCTTCTCCAATACCAGCACCAATAGATGATGCTTTGACTCTTGCTGCTCTTGATGACGATGACCCTTTGTACGAAGATATCATTTCTTCGTTCAAGAAGGCTCTTGCTGGAGATGTTGTCGTGGATAAGTTGCATTCTCTTTCGATTAGCCTACAGGATCTCAAGGCAGAGCTTCAAAGACTCTTGCAAATAGGATTATTTAGATCCTTAAATGCTGAGATGGTGGTCGAGTCATACCGTGTCTTCTATTGGTCAGATCCCAACCTGGTAGATAAAGTACCAAATCTTTAAGAGGTTTTGGGACTTATCAAGGAACATGACCATGTTCGTGCCAGTGTCGACCGGATTGAGGCAGAGCACTCCACAGCCAAGTCTCAAATGGCTTCTAAAAAAGATATCACCAAGGACCTTGCGACTAGGACTGCTTAGCTAAGGGCTTCTGAGATCAAGCTCGATAATATGGGGGTAAGAATTACAGCTCTGGAGGCAGAGTTGTTTACTCTAAAGAGGGAGTTCGTGGAGAAACACGTTGAGTACATACATCGAAAGGAGACGATCAAACAATTGGCCACGTGTGTTAAGTCCCAAACAACCACCATCGATCGACTATGTCAATCAGTGGTAAAACAGGAGGCTATTTTATAGGCAGCGAAAAACTAATTGGAGACAATAATTGTAACGCCCCAAAAATCAGGGGTTGAGCAAAGCTCAACTCCCGAGTCCCAACGCATCACTTATGCAGCATAGATAATGATGTTTGAATGTTGTCCATATTAGTGCATTAAACATGAGTGAGATTACACTAAAACAACATATCATACTCCAGAGTTAATGTAAATAAGCAAGCGAAAGACTGAACTAAATATATAGTATATACGTGTTTCATAACCTCCGGAGTATGAACGTGCTACCAGGGTAAAATATATACAAAATTTGTTTCAAGTTATACAAAATAACAAACTGTAATGGCCAACTAATCCATATCTCTGTAATCCCGGCGACGCAACTCTAGGTCTACATAGACCCGCCTGAGAGTTACATGTAGGAGAACTCCTCCTCCTTATCATAAAAGTCCGGCTTCGTCACATAAGCCTCGCCATCATCTGCAGCTAAAACAGAGTCTAGTTGGTGTTTTAAAATACCGTCCCAACGTAGGAGTAAGTGATAAACTCAGTGGTACTATAAGGAAAAGGTTAATATGTTATCAATTCAGTCAAGCAGTAATGATAAAGCAGTACAACAGTCATGTCCTAAGTACTCTTGTTAATGCAAAAATGGTATGATGCATGCCCTCACCTGCACTCCCTCAGCGACATCATCTCACGATCGCGCATGGCAAACTCTCTAAACGTGCGCTTCCTCGCCAAAGCACATGCAATGCGGTGCATGATCGTGTTAGCTAAGTAATTATTTAGGCTTATTTATATAGCAGATTCGGGAAGCTAAGGTACCTCCCTTTATATCATTTACCCAAAGGATGATCCATCTAGGGTCGTCAATCCTAGTTAATCACATGCGATAGGCAAGTTATAGGGCAACATCACCCCTAATTTAAAAGCAATGGATAGGCAAGTTCACAAGTTTACATTCGAGGTCACTACGGGAGGCTCGTCACCTCAGCGTAGGCCTAATTTATACTCGAGGTCACTACGAGAGTCTCGTCACTTGATCATAGGCTGATAGCTCGAATACAGTGTTTCATACCACTGTATTCGGCTCACGAGCTTGCGTTGCTCACTGGTCACTAAGGGGAAGCTCGTCATCACCCCAGTGTTGGCCGACAGCTCGACCACGGTATCCCATACCACCATGCCCCGCTCATGAGTCTTAGCGGGTTGTGGTACCAAGGTTGAAACGGGCTTTACATTGGTAAGTGGTACCTTAGATTCAAGCAGGAGCGTCCATATATAGTAAACATATAATAGGTCAATCGGGGTATTTGACAAGTTCGATTGGTACGAGTGCACGCTAAATTAATCGACATGGAGTGCATACGCACTCCTCGTGGCCTAACCACTGTCGATAATCATCGTACGACTCGAATTTATCGAACGTATTTGTTGTGGCGAGACTAGTTCGGCCACTAGATCGGAAACCATTACCGATTGCCTGGACTACGTAGTAGTCCCAATCATACTCAATGCAATAGGCAATCACATGTTGTAATTATAACAACATTTAGCAAACAATTTAATTACAATAATCATTTGAGCATTTTATCAAATACATAAAGCATGTTACTATACCTAGGCATTTTTATACATAAATCACGTATGTGAAATTAAGGTTACATGAATGAATTTACACATATAGATAAGGTAGTTGAGAATCCTATCTTAACACCCTTAATAATTACAATTCATCAAACAATTGCTCATTCAGACTTTTTATCAAACACTTAGCCTACACATTACTACAGACATGCCCTAACTTAGTTATAGCATATATTATAGCAAATCCTTTCGTAAAGGAGTTGTCATACATACGAAAAACATGTATTCTAGATTAATAGTCCTGACAAGTACAAATCATGATAGTAATTCCATTCAAACGTTTCAACAAACACATGGAATGCATAATATATTCACATAGTTCACACACATATATAATTTATCAAATACATCGTAACTAAGATCATATGGTGGCAAGCAAGTTAGACATAAACCATTAGCTAACATCGAAAGCTTTAAAAACTATAACCTAAACATTTATAGTCTACACCTTTCGTCGGTACGCCCGTTACGAACTCGGTTTGTACACTATGTCTCCGTCTACAGCACAACAGCTACCTAAATCATGAAATAGGTTAGTTATTTCGTCGATTCCTCTATTTGGATTCTTAAAACAAGATTAGGGTTAGCATTTCTTACCCAAATCGAAGTTAGAATTGACGGTGTAGCGGTGGTGGGGTGGTGATTCGGTATGTGGAGTAGTGGGAGTGAATCCCTGCAACGATCTCCCTATTTCACTCTCTTCTCCTCACTCTTTCCTCCTCTTTTCTCTCTTCTCTCACCTAGGATTTGAGAAATTCGTATGGAATGAGAGAGGGGTGGTTTAAGGTCCATATATAGGCTCAGAAGTGAAGTCAATGGCCCCAGGGCCATGGTATACTTAGGTTATAGCCAAAGGGTGCCCGTTTTTGACAAACGGGGTCCTTAAGAAGGTCCATTTCTTACCTAAGTCGTGGAGCAAGTTCCCTGATAATGGATCTATGCCAGGACTATGTTTATGGTGCGATCTGACAAACTGATTAGCCGAGAAGAACCTGTTTCCGTTCGACGATCATCGTTACTCGATCAGGGCTACAAGTAAACCGACAAGGGCAGGGAAATTTCCCTGATACATGGGTAAAGTTTGGTCTAAATCTGACGGTCCGAAGTCTTCAATTTCGCCCGCAAGCGAATGGCCCAAATCACTTATGTTTCGGTTCATTTTCTAAAGACATTCGCGTTTCTCACACACTTCGCTCAAGCTCAAGTTGTGCATTTCTTGATACTATTTGGGCTCAATTCCCGGGATGGTTGTCAAGCCCAGTAAGGTGGTCATAACCTTATAGTTTCGCGATAATCGTACTTTTGACGCGCAGTCCAGGTCCGATACGGAGTTTCAATGCGCTCCCGAGAGCAACTGGGTTTTGAGATTGCTCTTAGGCTCTTGGGTAATGTTGAGTTAGTGATTCTAGTGGTTTTGGGTCTTGCAGTTCATATAGATAGCGATCCAAGCTAATTCCACTAATTGTTTAGTTTAGTACTTAATTAGTTTTCGTTTAATTTCCACAAAATTTGATCCTTAGTGATTTCTGCCTGAGGTGGTACTTGGGTCTTTGTACGGATTTTTCTGAGACGTTACAATAATGGGGTCGATGCAATGCTTTTCATCTTTTAAGTTGTAACTTGTACCAATATATTAATACAATTGGTCGTTGAGCCTGTTCTATTATTTTTGTGCCTTAACTTATTTTATTCTCTTTTATGCTTGTAACTAATTGCTAACTTGGCCTTTAAAACTCGGAACATCGTGGGTTTATTCTGGATTTGAAGCCTTGATCGCGACATGCTCCTAGTTACTCGGAATGTGCAACGATTCTTTTACAATAATCACTTTGGATTACCAAACTCATCTATTTAAATTGACCAAAATCACATTCAAATTTGAACTAAACTCGTCTTTACACCTCTACTTTGCTCTCATGGCTTCCAACCCTTCTTCCTTCATCACTGGTGCTGAAAGTTACCTGAAAGAGATTTTTGAGTGGGATTTGACAGATTTTTCTCAATCCTCGCTACTCTTTGATGCGAATTACTTAGTCAAAAATTCATCAACAGTGGCCGAATCAGAAGCTGTGTTCGGGGAACTCCTCCAAAAACTAAAGTGTCTGTACATCATGGGATGACGTTATCTTGAGCTTACATTTGATACTAGGTGGCCTTTGGATACCTTCGTCAGCAGGCATCGGCTAAGGAAAACTCTACAAAAATGAGTAAAACTCACGAACTGGCTTGGCATGATCAGTTCTGGTGGGTTTAAATGCACCGTGCTCCATGCATTAAAAGCTTACCGAATTAGATTGATGAAAGAACTTAAGGAGCAAGAACGTTCTTTCTTTGCAAAGGACGTGGTTGTCCCAGAAGATATTTTGTTCCTGGATGAACATATCGCTATCTACCAGATGCAGTCGAAAGTAAGCCTCAGCTTAAAGAGGGCAACTAAGAATAAGATTTCCTTAAGAAGTATTCATGTTAACCAGCTGCTTCACCTTCTGCCGATCATCATTGAGAAGGGGGCAAATTGGGCACCAACACAAGAGAAGAATGAGATCGAGATGCAGGCTCTCCTCGAGGAGTTCGAGGGAATGAAAATCTGAGTTACTCGATCGCTTTAAGCTTTTCTTTCCCTTCCCTTCCTACAAATGCAGCACCCGCAGTGTATTAAATAAACTTTCATTTATCAATAAAGTTGATATTTTGGCATGGCATGGAGTGCTCTTCTTTCGGGTAGTAAATCTTCAATCATTGGTCATAGCTAGGGATGTTCAGAAAATATCAAACGGTGTTTTCACAGTCGATCGAGTTCCTGCTCTATTAGTCGGCTATTCGATACCTAACAATTTTTTCACTTGTGTATGCTTCGTCACATGCTGACTCAGTGGGAGTAAATGTGCAACGCTCGTTGAGGATTTTCATTTATTCCATTGCATTCCCCCACATTCTCAGAAACGAATCGACAACCCAACTGTCAGCTTCGAGTTCCCAACCGTCGAACCCTATCTAATGTGAACATTAATTACTCCTCCCTTGGTCTATAAAAAGCACTCCTCTTTTAGATTTACAACATGCGACAAACAGGAATCCTTAATAATAGATTTTGATGCCATGACTTCTTCTTCCTTCTTTTCCCAATCCTTACAAATTTTGGAGGGAATTTTTAAGAAGGGATCGACCATTTTTCTAGTTCCTGTCTCCTCCATGATCCATACCCTTCCCTTAGGGATGAACTAGAGCATCTGAGACTAATGGACCTCTCCAAGAGGTCCTTAAGATCATCTCAGAACCCCAACGGCTTGGAGAGGCATACTCCAGGGCTGACTCTAAGATCAATCGATGCATTGCCCCATTAATGGAACAACCAGCCTTCCACACCGAGTCTGCAGCCCTTTTAGCTCGTTATGATGTAGCTTATAAGAATCGACTGCACTGGATTTGTCAACATCGCCTTGATGAAGAGATGTTGCAATCCATGGAGGTTGTACTTTGTTACTTCTTCGCTAACCTCTCTAAGCCCCAACGACACTATCCAGACCGTGATCGGCCATACAATCAGGACTTAAGAGCCTTCATCGAGTCCTATATAGAACTCTATCAGGCTCGCGTGAAGTCTATCAAGTCCGAGAAGTTGACGGTCGAGCAGGAGTATGTGGTCGTCGATCGTTGTATCAATCAAGTCAGCAACCTTCTCCGCAAGCTTACAGACCAGCAGCCTTTGTGGAGAAGTAAACGCGCGCTAGCCTTAAGGGCCAAGGAATTGGCCGCTAGGAGATTTGAAGAACTCTAGTCAACCCACCTGTAACTCGGCCGATAAGCCGAGAATTATTATTATTATTATTTTTAATCGACTGGCCTCTATTTCAGGGACTTCTTTATTAAAGAAACACATTTTTTTCAACTTTTCTTAACCTATTCCTTAACAACTTCCCACAACGAGGGGAAGTGGGGTTTAAGAAACTAACTGTTAATTGGAGCTTTTGCGATATTCTCATTCATATGCCTTAAAAAATATGCTCCTCTATTGAGAACTTAGATGAACAGGTATGGTCCATCCCACGTGGGAGACCATTTCTTACCGAGAGACTGGTCTTTCTGACCGATAGGTAGTATCACCTTCCATACCACATCTCCTACCCCAAAGGATTTCCTTTTCACCCTTTTGTTATAAGCACGACAATGACCACTTTGTGGGCTAGGATCGAGTCAAGCGCTTTCATTCGAACTTCATCTGCTCCTTCAAACTCGGCCAATATCGCTTCTATAAATTTAGGATAGGTTAATCTGGCTCGATAAGTGGTCCACAAAGATGACATAGTGACCTCCAAGTGCACCACTGCATCATGTCCATATGTCAATGCAAATGGACTGATTCCAGTATTTGTATAAGATGAATTTCTATAGGCCCAGAGAGCTTATGATAACTTGGTGTGCCATTCTCAATAATTCTCTTCAATTATTTTCCTTAGGATATTTTTTATTACCTTGTTACTAGCCTCAGCCTGACCATTAGCTTGCTCATAATATGGTGTTGAGTAAAAAATCTTTATTCCATATTTATTAGACATTGCCTACACTTCCTTGACTAAGAAAGTTGCACCTCGATCCATCGTAATGAATTTTGGGATTCCAAACTAATGGATATTATTATTCTCAATGAATTCAATAATTTCTCAATGACAGACCCCTTTCATTGGCTTGCCTCTACCCATTTAGTGAAGTAGTCGGTCGCAACAATTAGCGAATCCATTCACGATGAAGGTGGGGGGATTTGTCCAATCAAGTCGATTGCCCAACCTCGGAATGGCCAAGGCTTTATTATAAAATGTATTTACATGCCACGTACATTTTGGACTGGCCCCTTCTTTTGGCAGGCCTCACATCCCTTATCATACTGAACATAATCGGCCATTATTGTCGATCAGAAGTATCTGTAACATCTAAGCGTTACCCTCATTTTCCTCCTAGCTTGGTGGGCCCCACATATCCCTTCGTGGACTTCCCCCATCGCTAGCATAACTTCTTTCTTAGACAGGCATTAGAGCAAAACTTCTTCGGTACCTTTGCGGTATAATTCGTTGTTGATCATGACATAGTAGCCGATCTCCTCAAATTCATGTTAGTCTTGGTACGCGAGCTTTGTAAATAACCCATGAAAGGGGCCCTCCAATCTTCTTCTTCTTCTAGTTCTATTTGGCACACCTTCATTATATTTCCTCTCTCAAAGATGGACGACAAGGACCTTCTTTGAATGGTAATCATCCATTCGGCTGAGCCTCTCAGGGCATCGAGCCCCGTAGTGAGCTGCGCCATTTCATTAACATCTGTGTTATGTTCCCTAGTCACATGTATCAATTCCACTTCCTTGAAATGATCTAACATTTAGGATGCTAAGGCATAATATGGCAATAAGGTTGTACTAGTACACTTAAACAATGCTGCCATTTGATTAATCACTAGCTGTAATAACCTATAATGGTCAGAGTCCTTGCGCCCTATTCCAACAATAATTCTAGGCCAATTATCATGGCCTCATACTCAGCTTAGTTATTGGTACAACTAAACTCTAATTGGAATGCAAATTCCTGCTTGTTTCCATTCAGGGCGATCAAGATTATACTAGCCCCTAATGCGTTGTGTGTTCCTGACCCATCGAAGATCAATTTTCATGGTGTTAATTGTACACAACATAGATCCAAGACTTCCGGGGGAGTTTTGTTCTCCTAGATTGAAGGGGTGATCAACCAAAAAATTGGCTATGCCCCGACCCTTCATTTCCTTCTGTGGAATATTACAAATATCAAACTCAGAAAAGGCTAGTACCAATTTCTAATTCGGCCGTTCAAAATCGGCCGATTCAGTATATATTTTACTAAATCGGTTACCACTATTACATTTACTCTCTCGGCCAACAAATAATATCTTAGTTTATTGGCCGCGAAATACAATGACAGACGTAATTTTTCTATAGCGAAGTATCGTCTCTCGGTGTCGATTAATGTCCAACTTAAATAATAGATAGTGTTGGGTAAAAAAAGTTAAGTCACTAGGTCAACTTATGGAATGAACCAACTCTACTAAACAGCACGAGCCCTTTGACATCAGCGCCCTAAGGGGTGTCTACGTCCAAAAACAAGCCGACCTTCCAGGAGGTCGATGCAACTGTAAGGACACTCAAAGAAGAGAGTGCACTTAAATGGCCAATTGCTGACCTAACCTATAGGTCGATCATATCTCGGCTATAGGTCGGCCATACCTCGCTAAAGCTCGATCATAGCTCGACCAAAGCTCAGTAATAGTTCGGGATGGCCTCCGAGAGAATGAAATTGATGGTGCCATGAGAAGCTCGGTAATCGACCAGTCCCTGAAATCAACATTCTAAAGATCTCTCTAATAGCCCAAAGATCTCTCCCAAGATATTCGAAGGATCAAATCGGATCCCAAAAACTTCAGGATCTGACAAGGATCCTGAATGGATTGCTGCATAGGATTCATCTCTAGCATATCGGGAAAGAATCCCTACCACCTCCTCTTATAAATAGAGGTACCCCCAGCCAAAGGAAGGTACGCACACCTATACCCTAATACTCGACTGGTGACCCTTTTCAAAAGAGATCCTACCCTACAAAAGATCCCAAAGATCTGACTTAGGCATCGGAGGGTCCCCTGTGCTAGCGAGGGTCTCCTTTCTCTCTTATTTTTTCCATGTGCAGGTTTTGACGGGTTAACCAAGGAGGGTTCATCGGAAAACTATATCAACAGTTTGGCGTCGTCTATGGGAACGACATCTTAAGCCATTCTTGCTTTACCAGATAAGCTTCAAAGCATACTACAATGGCGAGAGGGAAGAAACGAACTCGAGCCTCCCCATTTGTAGTCCCAGTTGCACATGAACACACTGCCACCCCCAAAACAACCCGAGGACCCGAAAAATCAACAAGGCTCATTTTTGCATCGCCAAGCGAATTTCGTTTCTGGGAGATAGGGTCAGTGGTCTGGTGCGAAGGGAGGTCGACTGAACTCCCTCGAGAAAGAAGTCAACATGATCCAAAAAGATATGAGCTACATAAAGCACATGCTAGAGCGATTGTAGCCTCATCAAGTGCAGGGAACTGACATGGAAGAAACCGATCCCCCATTCGCTGCTGACATTATGTGGGCACGACTGCCAGACAGGTTTCGGCTGCCCCAGACTACTCTCTTGTTGCGGAATACTGACCCATTGGAGCACATGGAGTCCTTCAAGGTCTACATGAAACTCCATGACGCCTCTGATGCAGTCATGTGCCGAGCCTTCTCATTGACTCTGGCTGGAGCTGCCCGACTGTGGTTTAAGCAATTGAAGCCAGGCTCCATCAGTTCGTTCTCTCAACTCAGCCAAGCTTTCATCACAAACTTATCAGAGGAAAGAAGAGGCTCAAAGCCCCTACCTACCTCCTTCAAATAGTTTAGAGAGAAGGTGAGCTCCTGAAGGACTACATCAAATGCTTCAATCTGGAAGCCTTACAAGTCCATAAGCACTCGAAAGAGCTCTCCCTCAATGCTATCATTACTAGGCTGAGGGATAAGCAGTTCCTCTTTTCGTCGGACAAGAACCAACTTATGACGATGGCCGAGCTACTGAATAGGCCGTAGAAGTATGCTAATGCTGAGGAATCCCGGATCATTTGAGAGGCCATTCAGAACAAAGTCCCTCCGACCAAAGAGCGATAGACAAAGGCATAGCCAAGCTCGGCCGATTCGAACAAGAAAAGGATGGACGACCAATCTTGGGATAATCGTCGTTCGAGCAAACAGCCCGACAGTAAGTTTATAACTTACACTCCTCTCAACAAGACTCCCAAGAAAGTTCTAATGGAGATCCAAGATAAATGGCTCCTCAATTAGCCAAACAAGATGAAGTCTAACCCCAAAAACAGAAGTAAAAACAAGTACTGCCATTTTCATCGGGACCACGGACACAATACGAGTGATTGCTTTGATCTCAAATAAGAGATCGAAGCACTCATTCATAGCGCCTATCTCGGAGAGTAGATCAACCAGAGGGGAGATTTGGTCGTTGCGAAGGATGACCAACCCGTCAACAATGAACTGACTGCAGAGATCCGTACTATTTTCGGAGGTCACAGAGGTGGGGGAGACTCGAACAATGCTCGGAAGGTACATGCCAGAAGCATTGGTCGACCCGAGGATGAAATTCTACAGATCAAAAGGCCTCTTAAGGAGCAGAAAGTAGACAACTATAGTATGACCTTCACTGAAGAAGAAGCCCAAGGAATCCACCACCCACACGATGATGCACTTGTGGTCACTGTGACCATAGCTAATAGGAAGGTGTTACGAATCCTCGTCGTTCTCTTCGCCCAGGCTTTCGACAAGATGGGAGTTAGTCGGTCTTTGCTTTGACCAGTTAAAACTCCATTGCTCGGCTTCTCTGGTGGCAAGGTCACACCCGAAGGGGCAATTCAGCTTCCACTCACGGCTGGAGACGGATAAAACCAAGATACCAAAATGATCAACTTTCTGGTAGTAGATTGTCCGTCAGTTTACAATGCAATCCTTGGCCGACCGTCCTTGAACGTTCGAGCCATGGTATCGATCTACCACCTAGCCATGAAGATTTCGACCGAGCAAGGGGTCGGGTCAGTCAAGCGTGACCAATAGACACTCGGCAGTGCTATGAATGGCCTTAAAAACCCTGCTGTAAACAATGACCCTCACTTCTCTGGATTCACTGGAAGATCAGACAGTGACCATCACCTCTTTGGATCCTCGTGAGGATTTCGATGAAAGAGGTCGACCCATGGAAGACTTGATACCCATCCCATTGGATGAATCTGTCCCCTCAAAAACCGTTCAAATTGGGTCGTCCCTAATAGCACCGCTCACGGACAACATAATTGCTCTCCTTCGATGATATGAAGACGTCTTTACATGGTCCCACAAAGACATGCCCGGCATCGACTCCAAGGTCATCGTGCACCTATTGAACGTCGACCCATCACACCAACCAATTTGATAGAAGCATCGTGCGCTCAGTCCAGAAAGATACGCGGTGATCGGCGAAGAAGTCGACAAGCTCTTTAAGGCCGGGTTCATCGAGGAGGTCTATTATCCAGACTGGATAGCCAACATCGTACTGGTGAAGAAAGAAAATGGAAAATGGTGAGTCTGTGTGGATTATACAGATCTAAACAAAGCCTGTCCCAAAGACAACTTTTCCCTCCCTCGAATCGACCAACTGGTCGACTTCACGGCTGGGCACGAGCTACTAAGTTTCATGGACACATACTCTAGTTACAACCAAATTGTAATGCATTCGCATGATAAAACAAAAATCTCTAGGCTTTACTGTTACCAAGTCATGCCTTTTGGATTGAAAAATACAGGTGCTACTTATCAGTAACTAGTCAACAAAAATGTTCGCCCAACAGATAGGGTGAACAATGGAAGTGTATATCGACGATATTCTCGTCAAGAGCATCCAAGCTATAGACCATGTCACTGACCTCGAAGAAATGTTCCTCATCCTTCGCAAGTACCGGATGAAGCTAAATCCAAGCAAATGTACTTTCGAAATTAGTTTGGGAAAGTTCCTCGGCTTCTTGGTCAGCCAGCGAGGAATTAAAACGAACCCTAAGAAGATCAAGGCTCTCCATGAGATGCAATTGCTAAAAATGACCAAAGATGTTCAACGATTCACTGGGAGGATCGCTATTCTAAACCACTTCGTATCCCAAGCTACAAACAAGTGTCTCTCCTTCTTCAAACAGTTGAAGGGGAAACAAGTAGTAGACTGGATGGAAGAATGTGAGGCAGCCTTTTAGTAGCTCAAGCAATATCTAGGGTCGTCCCCATTGCTCTCCAAACCCAAGATAGGGGAATCTCTTCTATTGTACTTGGCTATTTTGCGATGCTGCGGTTAGCTCGACTTTAATAAGGGAACACGAGGGAAAATAACTCCCGATATACTACCTCAGTAAAGCCCTAGTTGCAGCTGAGATAAGATATCTGACCTTAGAAAAACTAGCATTGGCTTTGGTTGTCCCCTCTCGACGCTTGTGGCCATATTTCCAAGCTCACACTATCATCGTCTTAACCGATCAACCATTACATCAAGTACTCCAAAAACCCGAAGCTTCAGGACAATTGACCAACTAGGCAATCGAGCTAAGCGAATTCGACATTAGATATCAACCCAGAGTAGATATCAAAGGCCAAGCAGTAGTTGACTTTATCATCGAGCTGACTCCTACACCCGAGCTGGCCACTGACCTACCTAAGCCAGAGCTCGTCCTGAGTGTAGCACCTGACCCACCATCTGTCACACCATCTGACTCCCAGGCACTTCCCGACCCACCCATGTAGACGCACTACATTGATGGCTCATCCAACTCTAAGGCAAGTGGGTAGGGATAGTCCTAAAGACCCCGGACCATACATGCATGTAATATGCCTTACGATTTGGATTTCAAGCTTCCAACAACACAGCAGAATACAAAGCCTTACTAGTTAGACTTAAACTGGCAGCCAACATGGGGGCTTAACACATCGAAGTCTTCAGTGATTCCTAACTGGTCATCAATGAAATTGCCGAAGCATACCAAGCGAAAAAGGAACACTTGAAAGCATACCTATCGAAGGCCAAAGAATTAATCAAAAAATTTCACAAGTGCAGTGTGGCTCTGATCCCTCGGGCAGAGAATTCTAAAGAAGACATGCTAGCAAAACTAGCTGCTACAGACAAGGACGACATTCCAAGATCCGTCCCAATCAAGATCCTTGCACGACCTAGCATCGACGAGGCTAGCCGCGGTACTTCCAGTAAGCTCAGAACCAACTTAGATGGATCCAATCATCGATTTTCTCAAAGAGAACAAATTACTCGAGGATCGAATAGAGGCACGACGGTTGCGAACTAAAGCTGCCTGATACACCATACTCAAAGATATCCTTTACAAGAAAGGTTTCTATCTCCCTTACCTCAAATTCCTCCAACTGGAAGAAGCAGAGTACATCCTAAGAGAGATCCATGAGGGGATCTATGGAAATCACTTTAGAGGTAGAGCTTTGGCCCACAAAGCGATCCGACAGGGTTATTACTGACCGACCATCGAAATCGATGCTCAACAATTTACCCAAAAGTGTGACAAGTGTCAACGCTTCATGAATGTACCTTGGCAGCCACCTGAAGAGCTCACCCTGATGACTGGACCATGGCCATTTTCCCAGTGGGGATTCTATATCATTGGTCCTCTCCCAACTAGCAAGGGTCAGACCAAGTTCATCGTAGAAGCAGTCAACTACTTCACAAAATGGGCTGAAGATGAGCCATTGGCAAAGATAACTAAGCAGGAGATTGCAGATTTTATCTAGAAGAACATAATATGCAGGTTCAGAATTCCTCGGATAATCATCTTCGATAACGAGAAGTAGTTCGATAACAAACAGTACCAAGATATTTATGAAAACCTCAAAATTCACAACATCTACTCGTCGCCACGACATCCGCAAGCTAATGGGCAAGTTAAAGCAGTTAATAAAATCATCAAGCCCATCTCTGAACTAAGCTCGAGAACGCTAAGGGAGCATGGGCCGAGGAACTCCCTAAGGTCCTCTAGGTATACCGAACTACTGCTCGAACAGTTACTAGGGAGACCCCCTTATCTTTAACATATGGGGCAAAAGCAGTCACTCCCGTAGAGATTGGACTGCCTACAGCTCGGACGGAATCTTTTGATGAACAAGTCAACACCGAGCTAATGGCCTTGAGTCTCAACCTTCTTGAAGAACGAAGAGAGCAAGCTCGGATTCGGACCGCCGTTCGTCAACAACAAGTGACACGTTTCTACAATACTCGGGTGAGAATTAGAAGATTCTGAGTTGGTGATTTAGTCCTCCGAAAGACCTTCCAAAATACCAAGGAGTCGGGGTCGGGAACCCTGGGCCCAAACTGGGAAGGACCTTACGTAGTAACGAGTACGAGTCGACCTGGTTCATATCAACTAGAGGACCTAAATGGCCAGCTCCTTCCACATCCTTGGAATGCCGAGCATCTCAAGATCTATTATCCTTAATTGATTGGCGCAAAATTTGCTACTTATAGTTCAACTTCAAGCTAACATTAATAAAGCTCTGCTACGATTTATATGCAATTTGTTATCCTCATCGGATTTGACCAAGGTCTGACAAAGGCCCAATCGAAGTCCAACTAGGACCTAATATAAGACCTAAGTATCGGATGCGACTTACATCTGGGCAATCAGGTTCAAGTTCAATCCACTGATACAAAATTGAAGACGATCTACTTAACTCAAAGATTAAGAATTCGAGGCAGATCTTTCTCAAAAGAAGTATTTCCATTGATAAAACCCGAAGGGCATGATAACATCAGTTATAGCCCGGGAGGGCACATTTACATCAGTCTACATTAACAAAAGGCAGAAAAAGGGAAAGGTATTGTACAGCCATGGATAAATATTGTAGAGCAAAGGAAATACTACTTTGCAAAAAAAGGAAATATTGCTCTGTAAAATTAAGCCGACCCTTGGACCTCGGAGGTTGCTCAGGAGCCGCTTCATCGCCCGACCCATCAGAGCCCGCGTCTAACTCATCAAAGGAAGAGAGGTCCAGCTCCGGGAAGGTCTCCTTCATAGCCTTGACTCACTTGGCGTAGCCTTGGCGATAGAGGCATCTCTGTCCTCTATGTAGATGACTTGAATTCCTTGACGGTGTCCTTCCGAGCTAGAGCAATGACAGCTCGAGTCCCCATCTTGAGTTCCTCGAGCTTCGCCTCTGTCTCCTTGAGCTTGGCTCTGCACTCTCCATACCACCCCTTAGCTTCCTCCAACCTCGCTATCAGCTCGGCCTTCTAAGCAGAAGCCTCTTCCGAAAGCTTCCTCGTAGCCTACAACTCGGCTTTTGCACTCGAGGCTTGAGCCTCCGACTGAGCGATCTTCTAATTGGCCTCACCCATTTGCTCACGTAGCTGAGTGAACTCAGCACACGCCTTCAGCACGCACGGGGCAATCTACAAAAAAGAGGGGGAAGAAAGTGGTTAAGTAAAGACGATCAACATGAAACCAATGATCAACCTAACTTCAGAAAACATGCATACCCCAAGGAGGCTCGTCGTCACGTGCGCAAGAGCTGATTCCGTCGGGGGGGGGGGGGGGGGTCGAACAAACTGCTGAACTCCTCCTCCGGCATGTGGTAGTCCGCCCAAGGAAGGATCTCCTCGATGGTTCGACAGAGACCCCTAACTCGCCCCCTTGGAGCTCTATCAGGGCGAGCTATTTCCTCTACCCTTGAAGACCGCGGAAAGCTCGAGAGCTCCATGCACTTCGACTAGGACAGTCTCTTCTAGGACGACCGTCCCCGCCACCCAAGCAGTGCCAGAGGAGGTTTCCGCCTCCATTCCCTCTCCTTCCTTCTCTATTACGACCAGGCAGGAGGGGCTGACCCTCCCCTTCCTCTTGGATGAGGTATTTTGTTTCTTCTTCTTCGGCGCCGCCAACTCCTCTTGAGGGGGCGTGCGAAGTTTGGAAGGAGGCCGGAGTAGAGGGCGAGCTACAGGTATCTCTCCGTTGGCACATGAAAAAGACATGTAAAGAGAATTCATAAAATTTTCTAAGTCCCAAGCTCTGTCACGGATCTTATTGAAAGTCTTACCGGTGAAGGTGAAGTCTAAACCCGACTGCAGGAGTAGCCCGGGTTGGAGAGGTACTCTCCAAGATCTCTTCTCCTCCGCTAACGCTCACGCCCCTTTGATCCAAGTAAGTGACCCGCTGTTGAGCAATGGAGCATGTTTGGGGATAACTGCAATAGAAAACATGCACAAACAAGTTCAGTAAGATAGAAAACTGACCTACAAAGGATGAGCTAGAAGATTGCTATATTTGAAGAATACTTACTTGGGTCGAAAAATGCTGTGGGGACCCAGTGTAGATTCATAACCAAAGGTATGTCAGATACCTCCCAGCACCCAGAAGCCCAAAACCACTTATCCCTCCAATTTTTATTGGACGACGGAGGGTCGGTTATAAGGTTCCCTCCAGTCCCCTGCCAAGCTGAGAGATAGTATCAGCTAGGTTGGAGTTTGTTCGGCTTCACTTGGTATAGATGGAGGAATTCCTTAATGGTCAGCTCGGACCACAACACCTAACAGCCTATCAGAGCCCTCCATCCATTGGGGATCATCTGTTGTGGGGCCCAGTTCAGGCGAGAGAGGAAACGCCTTACCAGGCCTTGTAGAGGAAGCCATAAGCTGCACTGAAGCGCGATAACTCCCTCTGGAGGCCAGTCTGGAAGATCGTCCAGCGAAGGGAACTAAAGAACTACAAACTAGGGAATATGATACCCGAGCCTGATCCGAACCAGATCCTCATACCCGAGCCTGATTCGAACCAGATCCTCAGCAGTATGGGTCAAGGGTATTAGACCCCTCGAGCCCTCCTCACCAGCCGACTCTTCTGGGTCATCTTCACCAGAAGACTCACGCTCTAGTCCGGCGGCCTCTATACTAGGGACTGTTCCATCGCCCGTGATACTGGGAAATGACGGTCTGCCATCATCACCAACGGCGATGGCGGGTTCGACATCACCCGAAGGCTACTGGCCCCACTATCCCCGTCGGAGACCCCCTCTCGCGAACTAAAAGAATCCGACATTCTGGATTTTTATAGTTGTTGATAGTCTTTGATTAAAAAGGGGAAAAAGAGAGGACGGGGAGAAGGTTTAAAGCTCACCGGAGAAGACGTTGTTCACCAGGACTCCGGTAGTTATAATTGCTGAAAATGGCCCGTTCGACGACTAAGGGAAAGCAGCAGATTGGGGAAGATGAAAATACGAGAGAAGGCGACTGAGGGTTAGGGCTTCCCTTATGTAGGGAGGCCACGTGGCATCGTTTGAGTACGCCCATCACATCCTTTCGACTACCTGTAAGTGCTATAGTTGATAGCTTCACTATATTGTCAAATTTGTGGTGCCAAAGACACTGTATGTATCTTGTTATGAAGCTTAGATATGGGAAGAACAAAGCTCTACACATGATATGTCAAGTCAAGACAAAAGTCTCATAAGATCAGCTTCGATAGACAAGCAATGTTCACAAGTCAAGAAGACTCGAGAATGTGAGAATGTGAGAGCTTAGTTCAAGACTCAAGATTTCAAGAAGCTTTCAAGTTCAAGCTACACCAAGATCTCAAGTTTCATTATGCTCAAGGTCACTTATCTTTAAGTTTTAATGTCCTTACTTCACTATTGAGGTATGACTGACCTTAGGTTGACCTTTAGAGTAGGCCATTTTGGATACATAAGTCATATCTTTTATATAAGTGAGTTTGGTCTGTTCTAAGACTAGTCCTAGAGTTTGTTCGACTAGTCCTAGCTCTGCTTCGACCTGTCCTAGAATTGCCTGGACCAGTCGTAAGTTTGTTGCAAAAATTTAGAATTTTTTATTAAGCTTAGACTAGTCCTAGGGTCTGTTCGACTAGTCGTATGAACAGTGTTGATTGCTTCTTCGACTTGTCGTAGACCTATGACTCAAACTACAGCGATGAAATTCGACTTGCTTCGACTAGTCGTGATAAACCTTCGACCAGTCGAAGGTGTCCTACGACCAGTCGTGAAACTGCCTTATCTTATCGCTCTCAAATTTTCAAATATCTGTTGGTCCTACGACCAGTCATATCGACTTAAGACCAGTCAAAGACGTGATTTGCTCACTTATAAATAGAGCATGAATCTCATAATAAAATATGAAATTCAAGCTAATTTAATTCGGCCTTCTAAGAGATAAGTCTGCGCTCTATTTAAGCTAAGTGTGCATATTTAATATTTTCTTTCTTTAACTTTTTAAATTGATTTTGTTTCTTGTATTCCAATCTGATTTGAAAAGAGGAAGTGGTGTTTTCCTTTTTCTGGAATCAAAATCAATTAAAGCTAGCCCATTTGATTTAATTTAAAAATCTATTAGAATTTAGAACCATTATATAGTGAGTATTGGACATTGAACTTTGACATTCAAAACTCTACTCCGACTTGGTTCTTCCGGGCTGCTTCAACAAAGAAGAAAAACAGGTATTTTACATTTTGTGTAATTTACTTTATTTTAGTTTTATTTGAGGTTAAGCCAGAAAAATCTCAAAGTTGTTGGTTATCTGAGGAGAGCCAGAAAGCTCAGTAGTAAGGGCTTTTGAATTGTGTAAGCCCAAGTTAAAAAGACACAATTGTGAAGGTTTTAGGTGAACCTGTGAAACCTATTTTGATAGTGAACGTTGATATCCCCTGTGTGAGGATATTAAGAGTGGAGTAGCAAGCTGTGTGGCTGTTGTTTAACAGTTGGTGAACACACAGGCGAACCACTATATATCGGTGTATTTTGTGATTTGAATGTTCTGTTAATTTCTATATCTTTAATCATACAGATTTGTGGAATGTATATGTGGATGTGAATGTTGTAATATTTACATTTCAAGCAATGTGGGGAATGTTGTAATAGTTTAGAATTTATTTCTTGCTATTTCCTTTATTTCCTTTCTGTTTGAGTTTTGATATTCAATTTGTTCTAGTAAGGTTGTCCTGCCATAAACCCTTGGTTTTTATGGTGTAAAGGTTGTCCTTAGAACAACATTAGTATCAAGCTCTTTATTTTGAGGTTGCTTTACATTCCTGTATTGTGGTTTGTTTTTTTTTATTTTGTTGGCTATCCTATTTCTTATTTTTCGCTGTTAAATTTTTATTTGGCACTGTCCTATTCACCCCCCTCTAGGACATATAGCTTGGCCTTTTCACTACCCCTGTTGACACGTGGCATGACCCCAAGCGTTACTCGCCCCCAATATCGAGTAAAAAACCACGTGTCGCACCCTCATTCGTCGGTCACCGAAACGGCGGCTTGACACCCCACGTGACCTCGAAATACGACACAACATGCCATGCATAATAAATGGCATGCCTTGAGCACCATGTTGGTCGCCATACCTGGCATTTATGACTCCACAACTCGACTTAAACCACATTTGGCTTACTTTCCGAGCCACTATAGATCGGCTCAAAAAGTAAGGGGGGCTTACTGTTGGGTAAAAAAATAGTTAAGTCGCTAGGTCGACTTATGGAATGGACCAACTCTACTAAACAGCACGGGCCCTTTAACATCCGAGCCCTAAGGGGCATCTACGTCCAAAAACAAGTCGACCTTACAAGAGGTCGATGCAACTGTAAGGACACTCAAAGAAGGTATGACTGTAAGTCCACTTAAATTGCCAATTTCTAACCTAACCTATAGTTTGGTCATAGCTTGGCTATAGGTCGGCCATAGCTCGGCTATAGGTCAGCCATAGCTCAGCTAAAGCTCGACCAGATCTTAGTAATAGTTCAGGATGGCCTCCGGGAGAGGGAAATTGCCAGTGCCATGGGAAGCTTAGTAAACGACCAGTCCTTAAAATTAACATTCTGAAGATCTCTCTGATGGCCCGAAGATCTCTCCCAAGATCTTCGGAGGATCAGATCAGATCCCAAAAACTTCGGGATCTGATAAGGATCCTGAATGGATTGCTGCATAGGATTCATCTTCAACATATCGGGAAAGAATCCCTACCACGTGTGTCTTCCTCCTCTTATAAATAGTGGTACCCCTAGCCAAAGTAAGGTACACACATATACCCTAATACTCGACTAGTGACTCTTTTCCAAAGAGATCCGACCCTACAAAAGACCGCAAAGATCTGACGTAGGCATTGGAGGGTCCCCTACGCCAACTAGGGTCTCCTTTGTCTCTTGTTTTTTCCATGTGCAGGTTTTGACGAGTTAACCAGGGAGGGTCCACCGGAAAACTACATTAACAGATAGCACGCTCCTTATGCATATCGTCATCTTAGGCTTAGAGAGCTCCGACCGACTCTGCTGAAGCCGCGATGTATAGCTTGAGCGATCGACCTTCGATTGGTGGCATCAGAACATGTGGCCTCATCAGATACTCCTTGATTATATCAAAGGCCAACTGGTGCTCTATCTCTCAAACAAACTCAGACCCTTGTTTCAATTTTATCCGTAGATAGATGTTAGTCTTTCCTGTGTAATTAGATATAAATCTTCGCATAAAAGTAACTTGGCCCAGGAATTTCTGCAGTTATGCTTTGTTCCTTGGAGGACAAGCGTTATGATAGCTCAAGCCTTATTTTAATCAACCTCGATTCCTCTCTAGTGTACTAGGAATCCCAGGAAATTACCAGCCAAGACCCCAAAAGCACATTTTAAAGGGTTCATTTTTAATTTGTGGAGCCTCATTCGCTCAAATGACCTACGAAATTAGGCCACGTGATCTTCCATATTGGCCAATTTGACCACTATGTCATCCATGTAAACTTACATGAATCGTCTGATCATATCATGGAAGATGGCATTCATCGCCCTCTGATACGTAACTACCGTATTTTTGTAAGTGTTGTGTTGTAAGTGCACCATGTTTTGTCAAATTTTGGTGTGCCAAACCACTCTAGAATCACTGACTCATTTTGATAGATGGAAAGTTCACCTTCATTCAAAGTTGTGTATCAAGCTGTCTACATCAACATCTAGAGGGTAGTCAACTTCAAGACAGTGTGCATCCCTCAAGAACTCAAGCTCAAGTAATCTACTCAAGTTAAAGTTCATATACTCATACCTCAAGTAAGAACTCTAGTACTCGGACTTAAGCTCAAGTCACCAGGACACAAGCTCAAGCTCATGTTCGAGTATACAAGGACAAGCTTCATGTACTTTAAGATAAACTATCAACCGAAGCGGACGATGTTTCAATGTTCTATATTCACCTATAAGGTATGAATGACCCTAGATTGACCATAGGTTAGGTCATATTGATTGCATATTTAATTTGGGTCATTATATCATTTTATAGGCTTTTTCTTGACTAGTCCTAGCTATTGTTCGACTAGTCCAGGCACTGGCTCGACCAGTCCAGGGATTTTCTCGACCAGTCTAAGAATTGTTGAGGATTTTTGGGAATTTTTTGTGAAGGTTCGACTAGTCGAGCATCCTGCTCGGCCAGTCGTGGAGATTGGTTCGACCAGTCGACCAGGGCTCGACTCCAATTCTAGCGATGAATTTTTAGTCCACTTGACCAGTCGAGCAGGCCACTCGATCAGTCGAGCAAGTCACTCGACCAGTCGAGAAACTGTTGTTTTCTGATCGCGCCAGAAAATTTGAAAATTGGTTTTGCCTCGACCAGTCGAGAAACCCATTTTCCAACCTATAAATTGAGGACATTTCTCATAGATTTCAATTCATTACATTCCAAATCAAGCCATCACTCTGAGAGATAAGTCCCCACTATTGTGAAGTTATTGGTTAGTAATTTTAGATTCTTTTATAGCTTTTCTATTTGAATTTATTGATCTCCTTATTCAAATCTATTTTATTAAAAGGGAACTCTGCTTTACCCTTTGAGATCTAAAATCAAATTCAAGCTAGCCCTAGGTTGATTTAATTTAAAATTCATCTAGACCTAGAACCCTTCCACTTATGAGATTGAACATTGAACATCTACATCTACAAGGAATCGGCTCTACCGGGCTACATTGAAGAAGAATCTTCCGATAAGTATTATTTCAATTTTCTGTATTTTTGGTTTGTGATATTCGGGCAGGAAAATCTCATCTTTTGGTTTTGTCTGAGATCAACCAGGAAAATCTCAGAGTAAGGTTTTTGTAATTGTGTAAGCCCATTTGAAAAACACAATTGTGAAGGTTTTAAGGTGAACCTTGGAAAATCTTATTTCATAGTGAATAGCAGTATCCCGTGGGTGTGGATATTGGGAGTGGAGTAGTTGTGTGGCTGTTTGCGAATAGTTGGTGTACCCACACGAACCACTATAATTCTTGGAGTTTGGATGATGATGATGGTACATGTGTTGTGGTGAATGTTGTAATTTACTTTATGCACTTGTGGTGAATGTTGTAATAACTTAGTTTATTTCCTTTACCTCTTTATTGGTTTGAGTTTTTTATACTTACCAACGTTCTAGTAAGGTTGTCCTGCCATAAGCCTTTCGTCTTTGGTGTTAGGTTGTCCTTTGAACCAAGTTTGTATCAACCTCTCAAGACTAGTGCATTTGAGGTTGCAATTTACTTGTGCTATCTTATTATTTATTTGTGTTATTTGCCTTTACTTTTCGCATTTATTTTTTTATTTGGCATAGTCCTATTCACCCCCCCTCTAGGACTTAGAGCTCGCCATTTTCAATTTTTTAGTCCGAAAGGCATTACTACTTAGCAGTAGGTTCCCAGTGGACTAGGAGATTGGAATGCCATTTTCAGCACATCATCTGTTGCAATGTAAATCTGATAGTATCCGGAATGCCCATCCATGAAAGACACAATTTTGTGGCCAACAACCCAATCAATCAGTTGATCAACCACCAACATAGGGTATTTCTATTTGGCGTAGCTAAATTTAATATCTAAAATCAATACAAATTCTCAACTTACCATTCTTTTTTATTACTGGAACAACATTTGACATCCATTCAGCATATTTGATAAGCCAAATAAAACTAGCCTTCAAGGGTCGTTAAATCTCTTCCTTGATCTTATGGGCAACTTCTGCTGTTATCGGCTTGGGCGGCTGCTTGGGCGACCAATATCCTTCTTTTATTGGCAACCTGTGCTTGACTAAAAACCGGTCGAACCTTGGCATATCGTGATAATCCCATGTAAAATAGTCAGCAAACTCATGGAGTAAATTCGTCAATCATTCCTTCTCATGAGGCTTCAACAAGCCATTAATGAATGTAAGCTTTGGATCATGTTCGGTCCCTAAATTGACTTTGACCAACGGATCTTGAACTTGGGGTTGAGAATAGAGGTGGGCATCGAGTCGAGTCGGACCGAGTTAGGTCCAACTCGACTCAATCTGGTACTATCAAAACCCTGATCCGAACTCGATCTGACTCGGGACGGAGTGCAGCGGGCCTGACTCGATCCGAACCGAATCTTGATTGGATTAACTCAAACCGAGTCTGACTCAGTCAGAGATACCAAGTTGGATCGAGTTGGCCTTTGTTCGGATCGGGTCAAACTTGTGTAGATACGTGTCGTACGTGTCATGCAAAGACATCGCCCACGCTCCGAGTTGTACGAACGGGTCAAAGGAGATCAAAGTTACATGGCCCCACAGTGATGTATTTATTATATCCATACCATTCATCCATTTTTTGAGATCATTTTAGAGCATTAGGAAAAAATGAATCATATCCAAAGCTCAAATGGACCACACCAAGGATAATGATTTTCACCGTTAAAAAAATCGTAGGGCCCACCATAACGTTTATTTTCCATCCAATATGTTAATAAGGTCACAACTACATGGATGAAAAGGAAAAACAAATTTCATATTGATCCGAAACTTCTGTGACCCCTAAAAGAGTTTCAATGGTAGACGTTCAACCCCCCACTGCTTTTTCGCAGTGTGTTCCACTTGATCTTTAGATCTATCTTATTTTTCGGCAGGGTTTTTAAAACTGAGAGGCCTATGTGCTCTGGTGCACGGCCTATGTGCTCTGGTGCAGGGTTTTTAAAACTGAGAGGCCTGATTGGCCCTCCTAACAACATTCGACCGATTATCATTCGATTATCATTCGACCGATTATCATTCGATTATCTTCTTAGGATTATCCTGATTGCCCGCTGCGGACGCTGCAATGCTTTATAAAAAAAAAAAAAATCCACCGGGTATGTCTCATCTTGACCTAAATATGCATATTTCAAATCAGAGGGCAAAGGTTTTAGGTCAAGCTTCGGTGGCTTGAGGTTAGACGGTAGAGGCACTACATCAGTTTGTGGTAATTCTTCAAATTGTGGCCTCCACCGGTTAACTTCAAGTACCGGTGCAGTATCAAGTAAGGCACACATCTCCCTAATCATGTCATCATCAAAATCATGGGAGTGAGCCAGGCACGTCTCTAGAGGGTCGGAGGATAAGGTCAAAGGTGTCGTATCTTTCACGAAAGAGTCAATCATGTTAATTTCGTGGAAATCGTCATCATCCTCTGAGTTGTTGCCGTTATTGAAAAAGATATTTAACTCCAATGTCAAATTCCCAAAAGACATAGTCATGACACCATTCCTGCAATTGATAATTGCATTTGACGTGGCAAGGAATGGGCGACCAAGAATGACAGGAATCTGAGTGCTTATGTTATTGATGGGTTCAGTGTCCAGGATGATAAAATCTACAAGGTAGTAAAATCTATCGACCTGGACTAACACATCCTCAATTATCCCTCTTGGTACACGAACAGATCGATCAGCAAGTTGTAGTGTGGTAAGGGTGGGTTTTAATTCACCCAAATCTAACTGTTTGTATACTGAGTAGGGAATCAGATTGACGCTCGCTCCTAAGTCAAGGAGTGCGTATCAATTCGATGGTTCTCAATTACACATGATATGGTTGGGCTACCGGGATCCTTGAATTTCTGCGGCACGTCTTGCTTCAGGATGACACTCACTTTCTCAGTCAAGAAGATCTTCTTTTGAATACTCTGCCGTCTTTTGGTCGTGCATAGGTCTTTCAGAAATTTGGCATACGAAGGGATCTGTTTGACGACATCAAGTAGAGGGATGTTGACTTTCACTTGTTTCAATACGTCCAGAATATCCTGAGAGTTAGAAAGAGGTTTTGGTGCAACCAACCGTTGGGAAAATGGAGCAACTGGCTTTTCTAGAAGTTCTGGTTCTAATTTTTGTTGGGCATCACCAGATCCATCATTGTTGTCCTCTTCTGGTTCTTGAGGCTTTTCGGGCCTAACCGGAAGGGTTTTATCAATGATCTTCCCACTCCTAAGAGTGGTGATGGATTTAGCATGCCCCATTTGATTTGAGGAGCTTGGGTTGCCAACTTCATATTGCATCTTTGGATTGGGAAGAGGTTGAGCTAGGAGGTTCCCCTTATTCCCAATCGCATTTTCAACCTTAAGTTCTTGTAGTGTTTTGTTAAGGTCTTGTAAGGCTTGTAGCATACCCTGATTGAAAAGATCTTGCTTTTCAAAATGTTTTGACATCGGATCCTCTTGAGATTTCTCTTGTTGTTGTTGTGCGGGTTGATTAAAAAAACCTTGGGGGGTAGCAGTTTGTCCATTTCTCCAACTAAAATTTGGATGATTTTTCCAACCAGGATGTATGTATTAGATGTAGATCCATTGAAAGGTCTTTGATAGTTATTTACGGCATTAGCTTGCTCATTCAACACTCCTCGAAAAGCGGGTACTGTAGGACAATTTTCAGTTGTGTGAATGTTACAATCACAGATGCCGCAAACAATTTCATTAACCTTATCCTTCTTTCCTTCTATGGCCTCAACTTTTCGTATGAGATTAGTCACTTTAAAATTTAAATCATCCTCTTCTTTTAGGAGATACACTCCACCTTTCTCCTTAGATTGAGTTGGCCTAAACATGGTGTTTGATTTTCCCCATGATTGTGCTTTTTCGGCAAGTCTATCGAGGTAATCCCAACCTCATCGACCTCTTTATTCATGAATTCTCCATTACACATTGTCTCGACCAGTTGGCGCATAAAAGATGTCAGTCCATCATAGAAAAATTTTGTAATGCGCCACGTTTCAAAACCGTGTTGTGGTGACAAGATCCTTGAACCTTTCCTAACATTGGTAGAATGTTTCATCTTCCTTTTGGGCGAAGTTCATGATTGCTTTTCTGAGGGTAATTGTTTTATGGTGTGGGAAAATTTTCTTTATGAATTCCCTCTGCATATCATTCCATGTGCCAATGGATCTAGGACGCAGTGAATGTAACCACGTCTTAGCCTTCTCTTTCAAGGAAAAAGGAAAGAGTTTCAGCCTGATTGTATCCTCAGATACATTAGCAAAGTATAAAGTAGCTATTATCTCATCGAACTCTTTCAGATGTAAATACGGTTCCTCCGATTCAAGCCCATGGAACTTAGGAAGGAGTTGGATAACCCCTGGCTTGATGTCCATCTGTCCTGTATTTTCAGGAAAAATCATGCATGAGGGCGTACTCACCCCCGCCGGTTGTAAATAATCTCATAGAGTACGAGGCGGGGGTGCTTGATGCACCTCATTCTCATCTTGAGTGTCCTCTACCCTGGGTTGAAGTAGAAGAGGTTGGTTTTCAGCCATCACTTCAGTTAACTCAGGAAATTTCGAGCGGTGTCTAGTCCTACGGTGGATAGTCAACCCCTCAACCAAACCTCCTTCAGTCAAGAGACGTCCCACTTGGGCATGAAACACTCGCAACCCTCAATCAAATTCTATACCTAATCCTAAGAAAGGAAGAAAATAAGAAACTAGAAAGAAAAAGAAGTTTGGAACGAAGTTACCAAATTGGAGTCCCTAAGTTAAAGACCTGCAAAACAAAACAAAACAATTAGTTTCTAAAAATAATATCCTAAGAAAAAGAAAGATAGAAATAGAAATAAAAGAAACAAGGAAGAATTCCTAAATTAGAAAGCAGAAAATTTCTAAAGCAGATTAGGAAAGTCTTAAACTAGGAAGTAAGTGAGTAATGGAAGAAATTTGAAAAATAGAAAGTAGAAGTTTAGGAAAGGCTTACTAAATTAGAAATTTCTATCTTAAAAGCCTACAAAACAGGAAAGTTAGTCTCTAAACAGAATGCCTACAAATAGAAAATTCTTAAAAAGGAAATAGGAAACAAAATTGGAATTGAAAAAGTGTTAGAATTAGAAACTTGCTACAAAGGAAATCCTAAAAAAAAAAAAAAAAAAAAAAAAAATACAAAGGAAGAAATCTAGAAAGAATTTTACCAGATTAGAAACCTATCTTAGAATTGCTGCAAAATAAGAAAGTTGGGTTAGTTTCTAAAAATCAAAATAGAAAGAAAAATTCAAAACTAAAGTTAGTAAAACCCTAATCTTAATCTAATTCTAAAACCAATTAATTTCAGAAATCGTAGCCGTCAGTCCCTGGCAACGGCGCCAAAAACTTGTTTACTCCCCAAGTACAGGGTTGTGATGTAGTAATAAACTCGGTAAGACCGAGGTCGAATCCCAAGGGACTGATACTTGTACGTTATCTGAAACTACGCAGAATTAGAACTAGACTAAGATGTAATCTAAATCAGATAGAATCGAAGGAATAATGGTGCAATATTAAATTAAAACTTAAGGAATTCAGAGAAGAGAAACTAGGGATTCAGAGGATCCACTTGTAGAGATCAGGGAGATCTTATGCCTGCATCAAAGCTCAACTGACCTACTTGATATAGTTTTAAAGAGATGAAATGTATGTGAATTAGAATGGATTCCATCACCAAACCATGCCCAGGAGACAAAGCAAACAACAGAATTAACCTAATTGACAACCAATCAGATGATTATGAAAGTTAGGAAGGGTACCGATATCCAACCATGCCCAGGAGACGATGGTGAACAACAGGGCTTCCTGACGTCATAAACATTAAAAAAAAAAGAGAAAGAAATACTCAAAGCCATCGCAGATCTATTGTAATTTCAGTCACAACGAACCATTAAAAACTGAAAGCATTCCCTTAAATCAACTACAATCAACATCAGTTCATAAATTAAAATTAATTAAAAGCATAAAACAGAGTCTCCCATCACGCTACAAGCTTCACCTCTTAGCCCTAGCTAAGAGGTTTAGCCCATACACATGATTAGGCTAACCTCTTAAATAATAAAGAAAAAATAATAAATAAATAAAACTAAAAATAGACTCTCTAGCTGTGCTCCACGTCCACGCTCCCAGCCTCCCCCTTTCCCACGTTCTCTCTCTCTCTCTCTCTCTCTCTCTCTCTCTCTCTCTCTCTCTCTCTCTCTCTCTCTCTCTCTCTCTCTTTATAGCTTCAAAGGAGTCAGTGGCTGGAAGTGCGTAAGAGGCTCTTACGCACTCCCTGTTGCAATAGGAGACAGAGTTACTTATACTGATATTCTCCGGGGCCCATTCTAGAGTTCAGACAGGAGATCCACTCCATTCACCAACTTCTCCTCGAAATTTTCGGGTAGACAACCGATTTTGGCTGTCTGTTGATGCAGCTCAGGGAAGAATTCATTCTGTCGTTCATCCTTCTTTTGATCACGATTAACACATGCTCGCACGCATGGAGAGAAAAGGACACCTAGGCTTGAACGATAGGGCCCTTAAGCTCCTAATGGATGGCCCCGATTAGGCCGATGGGCCCTGATGGTGGCCCACTGAGATTGACCGCAGGCTCTGCTGTGAAACAGAGTCCGCGCAGACGTGCGCTGTGATGGTCGGTGGGCCCCAGATCGACGTCGGGTGGAAAATCCAGTCTGCCCACTGGATTCCTCTCATAAAATCGGTTGGGAGTGCCCGCTTTTGTATGCTTTCGATGTGGTCCACTGACTTTTCCTTGCTATCATCCATCCTGTGATTTGTGGTGGGGATTGCTTGAGTGCATGCATTGAACCAAAAAAACACCATGGTTGTGGTCGTCCCCATCGTCCGGACGCAATGGACGGTCCCGATCTTGTAAAGGGATGATGGGTGGGGCCACTTCTCATTGCAGCGTCGGACAGCGTCTGCCCGCTGCGGACGCTGCAATGCTTTTTTTAAAAAAATTGTCGGTCAGCCTGGGCTGACCGACCCTATGTGCTCTGGTGCACAGCCGGCACACGTGCACTTTGTGCACACGTAGTGCACATGTGGGGTCCACTGTAATGTGTCACAGAATCCACTCCATCCATTTGTTTTTTTTCAGCTCATTTCATGAGTTGAGGCCAAACTTGAAGCATATCCAGGTATCAGACGGGCCCCAAATAAGGTTTTAATGGGCTGATCTGTCCGTTGGGTCACTTCCACAGGGATCCGATGGCTCAAATTTGACTTATATTGTTAATTCATGGTCCTCAGGACATGTATGAAGCTTCAAGCTGAACGGATGGTGGGAACCCTGTGATCTTGCATTTTGGACCAATTCCAGGCCACTTGAGCTTCAGTTTCTCGATTTTCTTGGATCTCTGGCGTGCAAATCCGTCGATCTTGGTCCCCTAGGGTCCGTCCCATGCTCTTGTGAATTCCGAGCGTAAATCTCAGCTTTTAACACCTTATTTCGATCCAAGCTTGTAAATACCCCTTACATCACAAACACGATTAAATCGGGCCATTAAACAGTACCATGTTTGTAAATCCAGGCAATAACTGGGTTCTAATATGCAATATTTGACCCTTAACAAAGTGACGCCCTCGTACTAGTCGATGTGATACTTCTCCTTGATTGCTCGGGCCGAGATAGACCTTCAACCACAGATGATCCCTCAAATTAGCCATGACCATGTTGACCTCAATGTTAGATGGGAACGGATCCATATCGATCAACATGGCTTCCTTCCCTTTCTTAGAAAATTTCATAAATCCTCGGTCGATGTGATCTTGGATAATGTTCCAGAACACAACGTATTTGTTAGTCGAATGAGACCGAGTTCCGTGCCATTTGTAATATTCGGTCTTTTGTAATTCATTGGTCGATGGTATCTTATGATTCATAGGTATTTTGATAAACTTCCTAGCCAACGAAATGTCAAATATTTCGTCAGCTATAGTGATGTCAAAGGTGTAAACCTTTTGAGCCTTTTATACGTTCGAAGCAGTTAATTCCACTTTGATTAGAGTAGAACATACTAGTGGCTTTTTAGCCACCACTTAAACAATTGCAATCTCGTAATTTGGGTCGTTGTAATACGTCCCTAATGACGAGTTCTTTTGTCTGGCTCTTCTTACAAAAGTTCCTCATAGCGAGAGACATTCTTAATTAGGTCGTATAATCTATGAACTCTGTGCCTATGAACTTCTTACGAAGTTTGTATAAAAGCTCGTCTTATGCAAGTTGCACAAATTTGGCTTCGATCATAACAACCTTACAATAGCTTTTTGCCCACTTAAACTGTGTGATATAACTCTCACACGTCTCCCTGGGCAACTGTCGAAAATAGGCGAGATCAGCCATAGTAATTTCTATGTTTTTAGAGAAGAACTGAGTGTGGAAATTTTCTTCCATCTCTTGCCAAGTGTGTACTCAATCTGGTAATATATTTGAATACCACGTGAAGGTCGTTGTTATTAGTGAATGACAAAATAACTGCAATTTATGATAGTCATTGTTGGCCAATTCTCCACACTGCATTGTAAATCGGCCAACATGTTCGATGGTCGATTGACCAGGCTTGCCTAAAAATAGGGCAAAGTCCGATTGATAGTTCCTTGGCAATGGGTGTTGTTGATCTATCTATTCGGGGTATGGTTTATGATACACTGGAATAGTGTTGCGGCCGAATACTTGACCAGCAACTTCCTAGACAATTTGGATAATCTAGTAACAATCCATTCGCTGAGGTTCTAAAACTGGCAGGTAGTCTAGACCAAATCGGTTCACATTATCATGGAATTTAGGGAATTGTTGGGGATTCAATCCTCCTAGTAGACTTTGATTCATGTTCTCAGGTATAAAGTCCCTAGCCTCTCCCTTCGGTCGCCTAACTTCCATAGAAGGTGGGACATTTCTTATCTCCTAGACAAGGACCAGTGGTGGATTTTGTTACGGAGGTGGCAGCGAAGCTGCATTGCTGATAGAACTTCTCTCAGCATTATCGATGGTGTTGGTTCGGCCATCATAGCCATCAGTCGACGCATGGCTTCAGTCTGGCTAGCCATATATCGATTAATATTCTCAGCTTGAATACTGAATTACTCTCCTTGGGCCCTTTCATATTCTTACACATGTTGAATGCTCATCTATACATCTCGGATCACGATAGCTACCTCCTCTGAAAGAACGGTCTAAGAAGTCGATGCTCTTCCCTGATCCCTAGTAGCATGCAATGAACTATTGTTTAAATTCAATGCCTCGGGGGTTGTTGGAACTAGCACGTCCTCTACTGGAGGTGGTGCAGTTGGCGTAGAAGGATCGACCCTAGCAATACGAGCGCTTCTTCTATTCATAATCGGCAATACTACACCAGTTAGTTAGAGACAGGATCCCACCAGGCGTGCCAAAAACTTGTTGTTATTTTTTTTGGCCGTTCGTGTGCTGTCGTTCTAAAATTGAAATTGCGGCTTCAATTCAAACCAAACAACAATGACCCCAAGCACCAGTATAGGCAGACACGTAGTGTATGACCGAGATTTGAGGAGATCGATTGCCTATTTAGCTGTGACACCCCGGTCACTGCTTCATGTGGGCGGGCACACGTGGGCGGGTACACATGTGGGCGGGCCCCCAAGTGTGGCTGGCAGGCTACTGTATGGCTGGCAGGCTACTGTGCTGGGCGAGCTACTGTTGCAGTTGACTGTAGCGTAACTTGTCCCACATCGGAAGAGTTGTCTAGAGTTTGGTGGTTATATGTTGGGTTCCTCCCTTAACAGACATGACGCGTTTTAAAGTCGTGAGCTTCAGCAAAGCGGACAATATCATGTGCTGTGGGGGTGGGCCTTACATTAGCCACTCGTTCAATGTGTAAAATTGGATCAGGCGATATTCAGGGGGTGGGGTTCGTCCTTTGATAATGGGTTACACATTTGTCTTTCGTATGAAAGCACTTTTCAATACAGATAAAGTGAAATAAAAAAAGGATTCTTACAGTCAATCACGAAGAGCAGCTGTAAAACACCTTTACGAGTGATGAACTAAATCCAGAGCACGAGCATAGACTCAAACTATAGCTAAAAGTTACCAATTACTTGGTTACCGCTACAGATTACACTACAGAATGTAAACAATAGGCTAAACAGTGAAAGATTATACTAAGAAATGTAATTTGCTTAATAGGAAATGTAATTTGCTTAGCACTATGAAATGTAAATTGACTGGTAATTGAAAGATAATTGTTTGGTTTGTTTGGGTTGGTATGAGACGAAATCTTTCTCTTGCATTCATCTTTTATTTATAACTTTACCTTGGCCATGTAGATCATTCCCACGTCTTGATTGTTACTGTTATGGGAAGATCCGAGCCCCTTATAATTCTGAGGACCGATGTTATCAAACTGATGACTACATACGACGCCAACGGCTGAGTGAGTTGTCGAGGCGTTTCGGCCCTGAGATGATCAGGATGAAACTCGACTCAATAAAGTAGACATGATATCCCGCCTCAAATCTCGTGGAAGAAGTCTCTTGGAACGCGTAACTGACGAGAGGTCAACCCCACCGGTCGGCTCAGACTATGAACGCGATTGCTTTTCGACGAAAGCTTGTAATCATTCCGACTGAGGCCTCATCTGCCAACAGGGCCGACCCAAGTCTAGATCCCGAAGTGAGTGTTCCATAAGCTAAGCTTAGAAACTACTATAAGTAGGACGTGGCCGGTTACCTCGCTCGTATATATGTACAATAAGCATAATATCTTACACAATCCTCAAACTGCGCACAGTATCCCCACGATCTGAAAATCCCCCAGATTGAGTGAATCGTGCTGAGATTGACGGATCTCAGTCGTCCGACAGTCAGGGATAAATACTAGAAGACCCCATTGCTACAGGTACACAACATCTTGCACTCTCCCTCTACCAATCAACTTAGACCCTGATTTCGTTGACCTGACTAAGACATTGGAGGGTCTCCCGGCGTAGCCAGGGTCTCCTTTACTCACCCTTTATGTAGGACCAGGGTCCCTTAGAGACGCATCACATGGAGTGGAGGGTGATCCAGATTTTTTCATCAACATTTTTGGCGCCGTCTGTGGGAAACTGATACAAAAGGTCAGGTTCCTATTCTCGAGTACAATGGCTAGAGGAAAGAAGAAAGCAGTCGCTGCGGAACCAGATCCAAATGATCAAACTCGCTCCTCCTCACTACTCCACGCCGAATCAGCCCCGAGACCTTCCCAGTGTTCCCTCAATCGGGCGAGTAAATATCGTGTCATGCAGAGTAAGATACAAGCCCTACGTGAGGAGGTGAACAGGAGGAAGCAACAACAGGAGCCACGACCACACCCGGCCCAGGAAAATCCTATTCCTGAACCAGTCGGTCTGGTCATAGAGGCTCACTCCGTACCAAGGAGTATGAGGCCCGAGGCACCTCAGATGCCGGTTTCGGATCAGAATCCCCCTCCGACCCAAATCCGAGCCTCGGCTAGGAATACTGCCACTCGAGCTCCAACCAATGCTTCAGTCACTTCGGCCCTGGCAACAACGGATCTTCGCCATCGGCTAGAATGGAAGAGGGAAAGGAGAACTCCGGAAATATAAAACAACCAGGAGATCGTAGTGGAAAACAAGGACCCGTGGGAGAAATAGTTCGCAGAGCTCAACGATAAATTCATAGCTCTGAAAAAGAAACAATAGCCGACGTTAGTTCCCCCCGCTATTTAGGCAATGATGGAAGAGACCGAGCCTCCCTTCACCTCAGAAATTATGAACGAGGTGATGCCTCAGAGGTTCTAGATACCTCCCGTCATCCAATACTCCGGGTCTGGAGACCCATCCGAGCATGTGGAAGCATATCGCTCGTGGATGCAGGTCCAGACGGCGACGGATGCCATGATGCGCCGAGGGTTCTCGATCACGCTCACGAGTTCCGCACAGAGTTGGTACCGACAACTCAAGCCAAATTCCTTCAGTTCCTTCGCAGAGTTGAGCCGACTATTCCTTACCCAATTCATAAGTGGTAAGAGAAATAAAAAACCCAACACTCACTTGTTCGCTATTAAGCAAGAGCTGAAGGAATCGTTAAAAGACTACATCGCTCGCTTCAATGAGGAAGCATTATTGGTAGAAGACTACGATGACAAAATGGAGCTTGTTGCTGTGTTCAGTCGCTTAAAAGAAGGAAAATTCACTTTCTCCATTGGAAAGAACCCGTGGAAGACATTGGGTGAACTTGTCGCCCGAGCTCAGAAGTACACTAACGTGGAGGAATTCTCCAATGCCCGTAAAAATGTACAAGTGGCAGAGCCGAATAGTAAAGGAAAGAGGCCTAGGAACGAGGAATCTCAGCCGTCCAACAAAGGGACCGATGACCGTGCCCCTCGCGATCACCGTCCGAGCAGAAGGCCGGAGGGAAAGTTCCGTTTCTACACCCCCTTAACACTCCACCGAGTAGATTTTATTAGATATCCGAGGAGAAAAGCTACTGAATTGGCCTGTTTGTATGAGAGCCGATCCAGATCATCGAGACAAGCGCAAGTACTGCCGCTTCCATCGAGACCACGGTCACAATACGGCTGATTGTGTAGATCTCAAAGATGAGATCAAGGCCCCTATTCAGAAGGGACACCTGCGCAGATACACCAAGGAAGAAAAAGTCGCTCGGAAAGAAGAAAAAGAGCAAGAGCAGCCAAATAACGCAGCGGAAGAGCCCACCGAAATTTGTACCATCTTTGGGGGCTCATTTGGAGGAGGAGATTTAAACAGGGCGCGGAAGGCTTACTCCCGGAAGTCTGAACTGAAACATTACGTCAACTTAACTGAATAGCCCAGCAAAGAACTTCGGGTTAGCCCATACACTCTGACCTTCACGGAAGAAGATGCGCGCGGGATTCAACTCCCACATGACGATGCTTTGGTAGTTACCATGACCATAGCAAACCGCAAGGTATACCACATCTTAGTCGACACCAGGAGATCAGTCGACGTGATCTATTCCGAGGCCTTTGAAAGAATGAGGATTCCGAGGTCTCACCTCAAACCTGTGAAGACCCCCTACACGGCTTTGCCGGGGAAAGAGTGATCTACGAGGGAGCCATCTCCCTCCCTGTGACTGCGGGAGAAGGACAAGATCAAGTCACTCTCATGGTGGACTTATTAGTTGTCAATGTACCATCAGTACACAACATCATCTTGGGTAGACCATCCCTCAATGTAATGAGAGTGGTCATCTCCACCTATCACCTGATGATGAAATTCCCCGCCTAGGGCGGGATAGGCTACCTCCAAGGCGATCAACGAGAAGCTCGGAGATGTTATGCAATGACAGTAAAGGGGTCAGTGAAGCAAGCACTTACCATCAATGTTCTAGACCCCGGAGGACCTGTGGAAGGCTCATCCGTGGAAAACCTGAAGAAAGTACCGCTCAATGAGGCTGATCCGAGCAGAACCGTTCAACTCGGGACTTCATTGAATCCTGAGCAACGGCTCGAAATATTAATGTTCCTGCTACAACATTTGGACGTCTTCGCATGGTCCCACCAAGATATCCCCGGAATCTCTCCGGATGTCATGGTCCACAGGCTGAATGTAGATCCAGATCACGGACCTGTTAAACAGAAGAGAAGGTCATTCGATGCTGAACAATATGAAGCAATAGCCGACGAGGTGTCCATCCTGCTCAACGCTGGATTCATAAAAGAAGTGCATTATCCTAACTGGATCACGAATGTGGTCCTTGTGAAGAAAGCCAACGGGAAATGACGGGTCTATGTAGATTACTCAGATCTAAACAAAGCTTGTGTGAAAGACGGTTTCCCATTGCCTTGGATCGATCAGCTGGTGGACAGCACGGTGGGACATGAATTACTCTCTTTCCTAGACGCATACTCCGGGTATAACCAGATCGCAATGCACCCCCCAGACAGGCAGAAAACTACCTCTGTCACAAACAAGAGACTCTACTGTTACCAGGTCATGCCGTTTGGCCTGAAAAATGCTGGGGCCAAGTACCAAAGACTGGTGAATCAGATGTTCTCGAAGCAGATCGAACTTACAATGGAAGTGTACGTCGATGACATGTTGGTGAAAAGTATCAAGGCAACCGATCATCTGACTGATGTCGAAGAAACGTTCGCCGTCCTCCGAGAATATCAGATGAAGCTGAATCCCACAAAGTACGCTTTCGGAGTTGGCTCAGGAAAATTTCTTGGGTTCCAAGTCAGTCAGAGAGGTGTCAAGGCGAACCCCGGCAAGATCAAAGCACACCTCGACATGAGTTCACCTCGGACTGTCAAGGAAATACAATGCCTCACAGGGCGAGTCGCAGCGCTCAGATGTTTCATATCCAGAGCAACGGATAAATGCATCCCCTTCTTCCAACAGTTGAAGGGTCATAAGAAGGCGGAGTGGAAGTCAGAGTGCGAACAAGACTTCCAGCAACTGAAGCAGTATTTGGGTTCACCCCCTATTGTCCAAACCTGAAGAGGGCGAACCCCTGTTCCTCTACCTCGTAATCTCAACCTCAGCCGTCACCTCAGCCCTGATCAAGGATGTCAGAGGCAAGAAATACCCGGTATATTACGTGAGTACAGCTATGGTACCTACAGAAACAAGATATTCGCCCCTGGAGAAACTGACGCTCAGCCTCATCGTTTCAGTTTGGAGGTTACATCCATACTTCCAGGCTCATTCCGTAGTTCTGTTGATAGACTCCCCTCTCAGACAAGTTCTTTAGAGGCCTGAGGTGTCCGATCGGATGACTAACTAGGTCATCGAACTCAGCAAGTTCGACATCCAGTTTCGTCCAAGGACGACGATCAAGAGCCAACCTGTGGCCAACTTCATCGCCGAATTCACTACTCCAAGCACATAAGAGATCCGTACGTTGGTTGAAATGAATCCGCCTGTCCCTCCAGGAGACTAAAAGGCAGTATCGGACCCAGGATGGGTTCTCTATGTAGACGGTTCATCCAATATCGAAGGGGCCGGGGCCGTAATCGTCCTGGTCACGCCTGATTCCATGATTATCCAGTACACAATCAGACTCAAGTTCAAGGCCTCAAACAATGAGGCGGAGTATGAGGCATTACTAGCTGGACTCAGATTGGCGGCGAGTCTGGGTGTTCAATCTCTTCAGATCCGGTGCGACTCTCAGCTGGTGGTAAACCACATTTCTACCGAGTATACAGCCAAGGAGACAAGGATGATCGTTTACCTCGACAAGGCAAGGAAATTGATCGAAAGATTTTGGAGTTGCACTATCCATCAGATCCCGAGGGCAAAAAATTCATGGGCCGATGCCCTAGCTAGGCTCGCCTCGGCTGCCGAAGGGAAGATCCTGCAGGTCATCCCCGTTGAGTTCATAGAGCATCCGAGCACAGATAAAGCGGAGAGGAAGGAAGTCAACCCAGTGCATATTAATCCGAGCTGGATGGACCCGATCTTTGATTACCTCACATCCGGTGAGATCCCCTAGGATATATTGGAAGTTAGGCGATTGAGAGTCTGAGCAGCTCGATACATCATCTTGGACGGTATCCTATATAAGAAAGGACAATCCCAACCCTACCTCAGGTGTCTCCGGCCCGACGAGGCGGAATATGTCATTTGGGAGATCCATGAAGGAATCAGCGGAAACCATTCCGGCAGCTAAGCCCTGGCCCTGAAGATACTTCGACAATGATATTTCTGGCCAACTATCAGGGAGGACTCCAAGGATTATGTATAAAAATGCGAAAAATGCCAGCACTTCGCAGCCGTGCCGAGGCAACCCATTGAAGAAATACTCCTATGAGCGGCCCTTAGCCGTTCGCTCAGTGGGGAATCGACCTCTGCCTACAGGAAAAGGGCAAGTCAAGTTTGTCATCATTGCTGTTGATTACTTCACCAAGTGGGTCGAGGCCGAGCCTGTTGCCAAAATCACAGAACAGAAGGTGATCGACTTTGTCTGAAAAAACATCATTTGTCAGTTCGAGATTCCGCGCACCATTGTGTCAAATAATAGCCGACAGTTCAACAACGACAAATTTCGAAGTATGTGTCAAAAACTTGGCATTACAAACGCATACTCATCTCCTCGACATCCCCAGTCAAACTGACAAGTGGAGGCAGTCAACAAAGTTATCAAACACAATCTCAAGACGAAGTTGGAAAAATCAAAGGGCAACTGGGTCGAAGAACTTCCGTTCGTTCTCTAGGCTTATAAGACCACAACTCAGTCTTCAACTGGAGAGACTCCATTTTCACTCTCCTACGGCTCGAAGGCGATGGTGCCAGTTGAAATAGGTCTCCCTACGGCTCGAGTCAAGAACTACCAAGAAAACTAGAATTCCGAGCAAATTGCAGCCAACCTGGATTTGCTCGAAGAAGCCAGAGATATCTCAAGGTTCCGAGTCGCGGCTCGGCATCAGCAAGTTGCGCGATTTTCCAATTCGAAGGTCAAGACCAAGCGATTCCGACCAGGGGACTTTGTCCTTCGCCGGGTATTCCAAAACACTGCTGAGCTGGGGGTTGAGACACTCGGGCCTAATTGGGAAGGGCCTTATCGGGTCGTCCGATCGACCAAATCGGGCTCCTACCACTTGGAAGACCTCGAGGGCCGTCAGCTCCCCCACCCCTGGAATGTCAATCACCTGAAAGTTTATTATCCGTAACGGAAAAAGCCTTTAAGGCTCTCAGTGAATGTACGCCTCCGAGCGACAAGCATATAAGGCTCTTAATAAAGTTTACTTCTTATCTACATGAACGAGTTATCTACTAAGGAAAAGTTGCCTCTCATATGCAGGGGCAGACTCAATGAGCTGATCCCTTAAAGAATGGGTTAGCACATTATCCCATAAAAATTCTACATGGCATCCCCTCCTAAGTTAGGGGAAAAGCTAAAAGGTGACCCGACTCCCCCAACATAGGAGTCAGCTCACTGATTGACGAATAAAACGAATGCACCATGCCAATTGTCAGAAGAGCCGACCCCCTAGGGAGCTGGACTCAACAAATAGGTTATAAAGGCCTCAAACTTTACGAGGCAGCATGGGAAGGAGATGACCCGCCAAAGGGTTGGCTCAGCCACGCCTCAAAGTAAATCGGCATATCTACAAATCAGTTCGGCAATCAACAATCGACAACCAACATCCAGAAATTAACTACGGATTAACATATAAGAAAAATCATCATTCATGCACCCTCTCCAAAGGGTCAACAACCATCATTCGTAAACCTTCATTAGAAGGTCAAAAAGTAACTAGAAGGAAAAGTTTTGAATAGTTTAAAAAAGAAAAAAGAAAAAAAGGTAAATGGTCTGATCTACGCAGTCGGAGGAGGAGGAGCCTGAACGACGGGGGTCTGATCCGGGCGGACATCTCCGACAAGCATCTCTTCAGCTTCTTCAGACAACAAAGATTCGAGGTTAAGGTCCGGATACAGGCCCTGGACCGCCTCGATGCAATCATTAAAGCCGCGATTGTAAAACTTGGCGGCCTCAGCGTCTCTCTTTTGAAGTCTTGAAAGCGCCCACCGCTGCAGCCACCGTCGCAACCAAAGAAGCTTCATCCTTAGCCCTCTGGACTTCCCTCGCCTCAGAGACGGCTCGGTTTCGCTCTTCAGTCGCTTCGACCTTAGCTCACTCAAGGGCTTCGCCCAATCGAGCGTTCTCCTGAGCCAGCGAGTCCGCATGAGCCCTGGCTCGGGTCAGCTCGGCGGTCGCAGCGTTGCACCGAGCTTTGAAGTCATCTACGATTCCTTGTAGTCGCAACTCCCTAGCTTCGAGGTCAGCTACGACCCCCTGTAGCCGAAGCTCCCTGGCCTTCCCATCTTCGAGTTGCAGACGCAGTTCGCCCTGCTCGAGTCAGAGGAAGGTGCCTTCATCCCGCAAAACCTCCACTTTAGTCTTGAGGGCCTCCACTTCAACTTCTCTCTTTTTCGACTCCCGCGCCCTCTCCCGAGCCGAAAGAAGCTTCGGGACAAACTGTACAAAAACAAGAATAAGTATTTGAAAGCAGTGAATGCAGGAAAGGCGAGGAGAGTTGACAGAGATACCGTGTAAAAGATGAAAGCCATGTCATTCAGGAAGGAGCTGTCCGACTTGCTGAGGAGATGGGCTATGCTCTCCTCAGGGGCATGTTTGGCGGCCTAAGGTGTCAGACAAGATAGATGGTAACCCAGTGCGAACTTTTCGCCACTTGTCCCCATGTGAGCCGAGTCTGCCGCTTCAACAAATCCGGACCTGCAACCAGCCGAGGCCTGAGTCTCGACCCCAGGGTCATCCCCAACCATGGGAGGGGTGATCATGGCGTCAACCATCAGAACGGCCTCCTCCTGCTCGGATGATGAATGAATAGCTATGCAGGGGGTTGCGGCAGTTAGATGAGCCTCATGGCTGCTGAAGCGGGAGAGATGGGGGGACGACGGAGGGCGAAACGGAAGGAATCATGGCTGCTGAAGCGGGAGAGATGGTTGCTGGAGCATGAGTATCGGCAAGCACCGCAGCCGGAGTCGCCTGCGTATCGACAAGTACCGCAGCCGAAGCCACTGCAACAGAAACTGGGCCAAAGGGCCCATCTCCTCGAGGAATTGCTTGTCATTTCCGAGCGGTGGTCTTTATCATGGGTTCGCTCCTCAGCAATTCCTCCGCTGTCGGGGCGGCTTTTCTCCTTTGAGAACCAGATGCCTCGGCCATGCCTGTGTGAAAAGCAACAAATCAGTAACTAAACAAACAAGTTTGATCCCTGGGGTCGAGAACAAACAAATCAGTAACTAAACAAACAAGTTTGTCGGGAGAGGCGCCGATTTGTAAAGCCCAGACCAATGAAAGTTGGCAGCGGTGATCAGGTCCGACTAGGAGCGGAGCTCTCCCGACCGCGCCTTAGCCTTGACTATGCAGTTTTTCTGATCCGAATCAAGGAGAGGAATGCCCCTCGCGAATTCTACAAAGAAAATTCCAGTTTAGTTTGACTGAAGCAACAACAAAGGACGTCGAAAAAAAAGAGATGATCAATCCAACCTGGTTTTGAAAATTGGGTAGGAACCCGAGTCGTTAGAGTCCTGACTTCAGCCGCCGGTTGTTCACTCCCCAAGTATAGGGTTGTGATGTAGTAATAAACTCGGTAAGACCGAGGTCGAATCCACAGGGACTGAAACCTGTACGTAATCTGAGAGTAACCAGAACTAGAACTAGAAAAAGATGAAATCTAAACCAAAAGGATATGAGGGAATAATGGTGAAATATTACTCTAAAAACTTGTGGAAATCAGAGGTAAAGAACTAGGGTGCCAAGGATCCACTTGTAGAGATCAGGGAGAACTACACTTGATTCATGAAAGTCAACTGAACTTCCTTTGATATAGTTTTCAAGCGATAAGACAGATGTAAATTAGAATGGATTCCATTACAAAACCATGCCCGTGAGACAAAGCAAACAATAGAATTCAACCAACCCACAGCCAATCAGAGAGATGTATGAAAGTTAAGGAAAGTTCCATCATCCAACCATGTCCAAGGGGCAATGGTGAACAACAGGGTCCCTACGATCATAACCTCCATACATGTATGAAAATACCAGAAGATATCGCAGATCTATTGTAATTTAAGTCACAACAAACCATTAAAAACTAAAGGTACTCCATATATCAAACTATAATCAGAGAGGGTTCATCGACATGAATCAAACAATAGGAAACTACCCATCACGCTACAAGCTTCACCTCTTAGCCCTAGCTAAGAGGTTCAGCCCAACATGAATGGGCTGAATCCCTTAAATCAAAACAAAATAAAAAAAAGAAAAGAAAACACAAATACTAGCTTCCTCTCTCTCCCGTTCAAGCCAAGCCAAAAGATGAGATACTCCACGTGATGCCTCCACGGCTGCCTCTCTCAAAGCACTGGATCCTTCTCTCCTTTTATAGATGTGCGGCCACAGGTCTCTGGTGAAGTCGGTGAAGAACTTCCGCCAGAAGAAAAACGGAAACTTCCGTTTTTGTGGCTAAGGTCTGTGGGGTCCATTTAAACTGACTTATGGCGCATCAAATCCATTATTCGGGCTTCTGCATCAGCTCAGGATCATGGGTTGAATTTTGGCGTGGATCCGTGATTCATATGGGCCACACCATCACTGGATGTAGCATGGAGGAGATTGTTTCTGCTGTCTTGATTGTCTGCATGGAAACATGAAATCTGTTGGGTTTTGGTCGGAACCATCCTCTGGACAATCTGGACGGTTTGGATTAGCCGTCTGATGAATGAAGGTGGGCCACGCACCATCCCAGCGGACGGGCCGCGTAACCGTCTAACGCTGTTGAAGTTGGTGGGCCACTGATCAACGCCGTGTCGAGAATCCAGTCCGTTCACCGGATTCCCTTTGAAAAACCGGTGGGACCTGGATGGTTTTGGTTGTCTTTTGAAGCGGCCCAACTGCTGGATCAAACGACCATTTGATCTGCTTTTGAACGGTTGGGAACCAATCTCCGTTTTTCTTTTTAAATTCTTTCACCTAGGCCTTAGTGATATGGGCCGTATTCTTCTGATGGACGGTCTGGATCAGACATTTGAGGCAAGGTGGTGGGCCACAACATCCCAACGCAACTCTCTGTTACGCACGCAGCAGAGGACGCGTTTTGGAAGGAGATGTCGGTCAGCGCTTGCTGACCGACTTTTGTGGTGTTCGGTGCACAACGAACGTGCACACTCCATATGCACGCTCGCGCTGGTGTAGGTCCCATGGTGATGCTTGTGAGAGATCCGATCCATCCATCGCTTTTCTCATACTATTTAAACTGTCGAGACCAAAGTTAAGGCAGTTCCAGATATCAGGTGGGCCCCACTTAAAGAATTACGGGGCTGATCTGTCTGTTGGGTTGCTTCTAGAGGTCTCCAATGGATGAAAATTGACGTGTACGGTTAATTTATGCTCCTCAGGCCATGTATGAAGTTTCGAGTCTATCAGATGGTGGGAACCCTGTGATCTTGCATTATGGACCAATTTCGGGTCACTTAAGCTTCAGTTTCTTAGTTTTCTTTGATCTCTGGCGTGCAACTCTGTCGATCTCAGTCCCTGGAGTCCGTCCATTGCCTTTGGTGTCATCAGAGCGTTAAATCCATGCTTTAAGCATCCTTTTGCAATCCATGCTCGTAAATACACTCTACATCACAAACACGATTAAATCGGGCGTTAAACAGTACCATGTTCATAAATTCAAACAATAATTGGGGTCTGATATGCAATATTTGACCCTCAACACCGGTGCATCCCATTCGCTCGCAGCCAGAACCATTTATTCTTCCAATCCTTGTTAGAGGACGGAAGATTCATTATCAGCCCCGATCATTTGCTGCCTCGGATTGCAAAGTAGTACCATGGTTCTTGACTATCGTGCTTGACCAAGTATAAGCTCATCAGCTCCTCTGGGGTCAGCTCCGAGTTCCCGACTTGACGCCAGATAATATAGGAAGTCATTACAACCCTCTAGGCATTGGCGGTGAATTGCTCGGGAGCTAGTCCGAGGTAGGCTATAATGGCTTAAATGAAGGGATGCAGAGGAAGTCGAAGCCCACATTGCAGTGCACAAAGAAAAATGGCCATTTCTCCCTCAATAGGCGCACCGGCGGTGTCAAGGGGCTCAGGGGCTCTTATCCGTACGGAGTCCGGGATCTGAAACTCCGATTGGATCCACTCCATTTAAGATTCCGACAGCACGGAGCCTCCTGGGATTACCTCCGAGGCCCGCCCACTCATTGACATCTCAGTGGCCTCGGCAGTCACGGTCCGAGGGCCTCGAGCGACCTTCTTTTTGCCAGCCCTGCAAGTCCGAGCTCCCGTCTCCTTCTGCTTTTGGGGCGGAGGGTATAAGGGTACAGCTTCATAGGGACTTTCAGAGGCCCCTCACCCGTTGCCAGAACTCCCCGACTCAGAGTCATCATCGTAATCCCGAACAGTCTCCAGGTCGGACGACATCTTAAGAAGAAGGAATGCAAGGAGCCACAAGGAGACTCACCGGACGATCACCGAAAATCGCTTCTGTCAAAACTATCCTGCTGGTCGGAATCGCCTGTCGAAAAACCCTGATTGGCTGGAATCGCCCGCGATGGAAATCGCCTCCTCCGGTATCAGCTCAAACGCAATATATAAGTGAAAACAAATGTTCAAAGGAGGGTTTATATAGACCTCATCAAATCCCTGCATTAATGACCAACAATGATGGCTGCAGCCGAATCGTCGTGAACCGACCTCGGAGCTGACGTGGCCACATATCATAGGCTCAGGCTCTGTCAGGCAGTACGCCTCTGACATCGAGCGGCGTGTTTCGGATAAACGAAACGACGCCCGAATAAGGCAAGGTTCCATCCAAAACATTATTCCAGGCATAGGTGGCAACAGGTCATAGGCAGACAGTAATTCAAAATCTTAACCGTCGCCATACATCCACTGGGCGTGAGCCCACAGGCGGGAAACCTTGAGAGCGCGATGTTTCAAAACGTAATAACTTCGGCATGCGCGCAGAAGAATCGGCGGATGAGGCGATTGATCTTCCGTAAGCTTACTCTCCCAGTCCTTAGCAGACCTCGAAGAGTAGGGGGCTTTGATTGCTTGCCTCCAAGTGCAGAGGTTCATAAGTAGTATCCCGTGAATACGGGGTCGATTCCACAGGGAGATGAATTGTGAGAAGAAAAAAATCAAACGCAAAATAAACTAAGTAATAAAAATTAATCTGATGATTTGATTTTGGGATTTTTGAATGGATGTAATTCAATTGAATAAAATAACACCCAAGCTTCAAAGTTCCACACATACGTTAATGTTCCAAAATCATGATGACTTGGATAACACAACTAGGATCTGAGCACTATGGTCAGCCTAGTCGGAAAATAAAATAGTTTAAGTATTTTAATAAATGATATAAAATATTAGAAAATTATGGATTTGCACAATTGACATATATTCTCAAGCGTCAGTGATTTTAAGTATTCAATATCTATAGGATAATGAATATCAAAGAAATATAATAGGTTGAGAACCTCTCCTATCTAAGAAATCTGATTGATCTAGGGTAAGCCTATCCATCAATGTGGATCTCATATGATGGAAACATATGGATCTCACAAGAGGATAAAAAACAAAACCTAAATAATAAATAACATGCATACACCATTCTTCTCATCATTAAAACAATCAATCATCATAATCTTAAAGAAACATTAAACCCATGTGCTTCCCTTCTAGCTTGGGCTAGAAGGAACTTAGAAAAACATAATTAAATTGCAGAAATAAAAAGCAACAAGAAATAAAGAAAGAAAATGCAAATAGAAAAGATCTTTAAAAAAAAAAACAACTTATAAAGCTTTAATAAAACTAAAAATACTCTTTAAAAACCCTAAATTTTGCTCTTGAATGTCTTGAATAATGTTTTAGAATGCCCTAGGAAGCCCTATTTATAAGTACGGACCTCCAATTTTCGTACAAATTTGAAAAACCCTAGAAACCGCATCAAATATACGTATTTTTCTAAAATAGACTTCTCGCTGCATAGTTCGTTTAAAACAGTCTTCCTGCTGCGCAGTTTCCCAAAATAAACTTCACAGCTTCAGAATACACTTTTTCAGGACAATCTCAGGATTCTTCACTTCAAATCTTTGATTTTCTTTATTCTTCACTCGATTTTCTTAGATCTTTGGCATGTAAATTCTTCAATCTTGATCTCCTAAGATCAATCCCTTGCCTTGGTAATTCATGAGCATCAAAATCATGCTTTTAACACCATTTTTCAATCCAAACACTTAAATTCACCTTGCAACACATACATGAGTAAAATAGAATATTAAGCGGATTCATGTTCATAAAATCAAGATATAAATGGGAAAAATTATGCAATATTTGAGTCTCAACACACCCCCAACCAGCATTTTGCTAGTCCCGAGCAAAATAAGCGAAAAAAAATAAAAACTAATTTTAGAAACAAAATTAAAATGAAATAATAATAATAATAATAATAATAATAATAATAATAAATTCTAACTACACCACTTTCGCAGGTAATCTCGATTGCATTTAGCATATGCAACAAGCCTTTAAACTCTTAAGTTTCCCTTAGTGGACGAGTTATAGTCTCGTGAGGGTTTTCAGAAATGTTACCCACAAACATTGAAAACATGAAAAATAATTTAACACTCAGAAATTTATACAATTATGCCTCCATTCATCATATGAATTCCAAAACAAAAAAAAATACTTACCCTAAGTCTGAAGTTAGTTAGAATATCAATTTCCTAATCCATTACATCCTTGAGTTCAAAGACCTAATCAAAAGTTAGAATAGTTATGATCCAATATCCTTAGGTGCTCCATGACACTAGTGTAACTTTGAGAAATATGCATGTTCTCTATCCTAACTCCTTTCAATCATTCCAAGAGTATGAAATCTCTAGTTATCTTTTTTTTTCATGTCACTCTTCTTTTATCATCATATCCTGATTATTATAGACCACCCTTAGATGAAGATTCCCACCGGGTTTGCTTCATAACCTAAGGTATCGTACTCGTAATGGTAACAGTAATGGATACTTAGGTATCCTTACTCCGGATTACTGACACGATTGTTATGCTCATTGCATTTATGCTCTATAATAATAATAAAAAAATTCCATCACTCTTTTTTTTTTTTCTTCTTCTTCAATATTCTATCTTTTAAGCATATATCAATGATACTAGTTCATTCAACCTTATTTGAATCAAAAGTTGTTATTCTAGTTCACATATCATATTCCTCACTTAGTTAGCTAGGGTGTATTGTGAATTCAGTACATCAAATTACAAGTCACTTTAAACTAGTGATTAGATAATTGAACTCAAGTTTATAATTTTCAGTTATCAGAATTCTGACTACTATCAACCTAGAACAAGTATTAACTTTGCCTTTAGAATTCGCACAATATCATGTTCACATTTTTGTATATAAAAATATTATTTTGAAAATGTCGAATTTTTATTTTTTTTTCATAAACCTAAAAAAATAAAATTAAACTTAAAAATAATAAAATAAACTGAAACAAAAAAAAAAAAAAAAAAAATCACATGGATGACTATCCACACCCCCCAACCTAAAATCTACATTGTCCCCAATGTAATGATAATGTAATGCAGAGAACAATAAAAATAAAAGAAATGGTGGATAGTACCTACCATGAAAAACTCACCTGCTATGTGATACTAAAAAGAATTGAATATGATACAAACCTTATAGAAATGCTCCGTCAGACTAGGAGCATCAATCTGAATATTCTGGCTCATGAAGAGGGAAGGACTCCTCTCCCAAATGAAAGTTTTCCACATAAGGCTTCAATCTCTGACCATTAACCTTGTACACATTGCCATTACGTGGATTCTCAATTTCAACAGCCCCATGAGTATAAACATTCTTCACAATGAAAGGGCCTGTCCATCTTGATCTTAACTTTCCCGGAAAAAACTGGAGACGAGAATTGTACAATAGGACCTTTTGCTAAGGTTCAAAATTCTTCCTCGGGATATTTTTGTCATGAAAAGCTTTGGTCCTCTCTTTGTAGATTTTAGAATTTTCATAGGAGTCTCTCCTCAGCTCCTCTAATTCATTCAACTCTAATTTCCTTTGTCCACTTGCTTGGTCCATATCAAAGTTTAATTTCTTTATTGCCCAGTAGGCTCTATGTTCCAATTCCACAGGCAAGTGGCAAGCCTTCCCATACACCAATCTGTATGGAGACATTCCAATCGGGGTCTTATAAGCAGTCCTATAAGCCTATAAAGCGTCGGATAGTCTGAGGGACCAATATTTCCTATCTGGCCTTATAGTTTTCTCTAAAATGTGTTTGATTTCCCGATTAGAAATCTCAGCTTGCCCACTCGTTTGTGGGTGGTATGGGGTACTCACTTTATGTTGGATGCCATATTTCTTCATCAAAGCCTCAAATGTCCTATTGCAAAAGTGAGACCCACCATCACTAATGATGGCCTTTGGAGTTCCAAATCTAGAAAAAATATTTTCCTTGAGGAATCATATGACCACTTTGTTGTCATTGGTCCTACTTGGAACTGCCTCAATCCACTTTGAAACATAGTCCACACCAACCAATATATAAAGAAATTCAAAAGAAGTTGGAAATGGGCCCATAAAATCAATACCCCAACAATCAAAAATTTTCAATGGTAAAATTGGGGATAAAGGCATCATGTTGTGCCGGGACACTCTTCCCAACCTTTGACATCTATCACAAGCAACACAGAAAGCATGGGTGTCTTTAAACATGATAGGCCAGTAAAAACCACACTGTAGGATTTTTGCAGTAGTTTTCTTAGCAGAAAAATGGCCACCACATGCTTCCATGTGACAAAAAGAAATAACACTCTGAACTTCATCCTCTGGGACACAACGTCTAAAAATTTGATCAATCCCATATTTATATAAATACGGGTCATCCCAGAAGAAGTTCCTAACCTCGGTTTCAAAACGCTTCATATCTTATGACTTCCAATGATATGGCATTTTTCCTGTTACAAGATAATTCACTATATCCGCATACCAAGGCAATTTGGAGATCGCAAATAATTGTTCATCAGGGAAATTGTCCTGGATATGCATCTCCTCAGTGAAATCATCTAACACCAATCTAGAAAGGTGACCGGCCACTACGTTTTCTACTCCTTTCTTATCTTTTATCTCTAAGTCAAATTCTTGGAGTAGGAGGATCCATCTCAAAAGTCTCGGCTTTGCATCCTTCTTAGACAACAAATATTTCAAAGCCGAGTGGTCCGTGAAAATGACCACTTTAGATCCCAGCAAGTAGGACCTAAACTTATCCAAAGCAAAAACTACTGCAAGTAACTCTTTTTCAGTTGTTGAGTAGTTCACTTGGGCCGAGTTTAGAGTTCTACTCGCATAGTGAATAACGTAGGGCCGTTTATCTTTTCTTTGGCCCAAAGCAACCCCTATGGCATAGTCACTTGCATCACACATTAGTTCAAAAGGAAGTGTCCAATTTGGTGGACGCATGATAGGTGCAGTGGTAAGAGATGATTTAATTTTATTAAAGGCATTTGCACACTCATCTGTCCACTTAAATGGAACATCCTTTTGAAGAAGATTAGTCAAGGGTCTAGTAATGACACTAAAGTCCTTGATGAATCTTTTATAAAAACCAGCATGCCCTATAAGTGATCTAATATCTCTAACAGTTCGGGGGATAGGTAGATTAGCTATAATGTCGAGTTTTGAGCGATCTACCTCGATTCCATTTTTAAAGATAACATGGCCCAAAACAATTCCCTTTTGAACCATGAAATGACATTTCTCCCAATTTAAGACAAGGTGTTTCTCTTCACACCTAGACAAGACAAGAGATAAATTGTTAAGGCATTCCTCAAAACTACTCCCAAATACAGAGAAGTCGTCCATGAAAACCTCAAGAAACTTTCCAACCATATTTGAAAAAATACTTAACATACACCGTTGGAAAGTTGCTGGAGCGTTACACAATCCAAATGGCATTCGTTTGAAAGCAAATGTGCCAAATGGACAAGTGAACGTGGTTTTCTCTTGGTCTTCCAGGGCTATCTCTATTTGGTTATATCCGGAATATCCATCAAGAAAACTATACAATGAGTGACCTGCTACCCTCTCTAAAACTTGATCAATGAATGGTAGAGGGAAATGATCCTTCTTTGTAACCTGGTTCAATTTTCTATAGTCAATGCAAACACGCCAACCAGTGGTGACACGTGTTGGTATGAGTTCATTATTAGAATTTTGCACAATAGTTATTCCGGATTTCTTTGGGACTACTTGAGTTGGACTCACCCAAACACTATCAGATATTGGGTAGATGCTTCCCACATCCAATAATTTGATCACCTCATTTTTTACAACTTCCATCATGTTCGGATTGAGACGCCTTTGAGGTTGTCTAATTGGTTTGGCGTCCTCATCGAGGTGGATCCGATGGGTGCATATGGAAGGGCTTATACCCTTGATATCAAAAATGGCCTAGCCCAAGGCTCCTTTGTGGTCCCTTAGAACATTCAACAATTTAATCTCTTGATCCTTGTCTAAAAATGAAGAGATCACCACAGGATAAGTTTTATTTTCACCTAAGTATACATACTTAAGCTCATTTGGTAGTGGTTTTAAATCAAGCTTTGGAACATTGGTTGGTGATGGCAGAGGTCGCGAGTCCTCGATAGATAGGATTTGAGTGCGCGGTCTCCATTGGTAAATACCAATGTCCTGGGTGGTATGCTCTCATTATCATCACAAATTTCAGCAAGCACTTTTTCTAAATCAAAATTTTTCAAGTCCCCAATGACTTGAATCAATTCCTCAGTCAGACTAGGTTCCAATTCCTCTTCTTCTGTCAAGCAGTCCATGAAATTCAGCTCATGGATATCATTATTATTAATGGGCTGCTTACATAGATTGAAAATATTTAGCTCTAGAGTCATGTTACTAAAAGACAAGTTCATCATTCCACTCCTACAATTTATGATTGCATTTGAAGTTGCTAAGAATGGGCGGCCTAAAATGATGGAAACTTGAGCGCTAGCATTTACACATGGTTCAGTGTCTAGTACAATAAAATCCACGGGGAAGTAGAATTTCTCCACTTGGACTAACACGTCCTCTAAAATTTCCCTTGGTACCTTAATGGAGCGATCAGCGAGTTGAAGTGTAATCGTGGTTGGTTTAAGTTGACACTTGCACCCAAATCTAGCAAAGCATGCTCAATTTGAAAATTTTCAATAATACAAGGAATAGTGGGACTTCCCGGGTCTTTGTATTTAGGTACAACCGTTTGTTGAATAATAGCGCTCACTTTCTCAGTAAGGAAGGCCTTTTTGTGCACATTTAATTTTCTCTTTACAGTGCACAAGTCTTTGAGATATTTAGCATATGATGGAATTTGTCTAATGGCATCAAGCAGAGGAATATTGACAGTAACCTTTTGGAGCACATCCAACACTTCTTGATATTTCATGGGGACAGTCGGATTCTGAAGTCTAGATGGGAATGGAACTGGAGGCTCATATGACTTAGTCTCTTTATCCTTTTGTTGTTGCGGCTTTTGAACCATAGCCGGTTCATCATTTTCTTGAGACAGTGGCTCATCCTCCGGTATTTCTACCGGTTGCATTATCTTGTTATCGACCTCTTTTCCACTTCTCAAGGTAATGATGGCCTTAGCTTGTTCATGATGTAGCTCACTTGGATTTGAGTCTCCAATTAAATGTGTGTTTCCATGGTTTGGCACAGGTTGAGAAGGAAGTGTGCCCTTTTCCCTAGCATTTAGTTGAGTCTCAATCCTAGCCACAGCTGTCTTTAATTCCTGATTTGATTGGATTAGAGACTGATTCATTTGAGCTTGAGAGTTCATGAATGCGGTCAATGCATCCTCCACAGATGATCGCTTTGGTGGGGGCACATATGGTGCATTGTTAGGTGCCCCAAAGAAGTTGTTTTGTGGGGGCATTTGAGGTACATTGGGCACATTAATTTGTGGTCCATTCCTCCAACTAAGATTAGGAAGGTTACGCCAATTTGGATTATACGTGTTTTCCATTGGTTGCATAACAGACCTTTGGTAGTTATTTATAGCATTTGCTTGATCATGCTCATGCGTGATATTTTGTACAACTGAGATCATTGGACAATCCTTTGTGTCATGGTCTATACCACCACAAATGCTACAAAAATTACCTAAGGAAGTGTTTGCTTTAACCATATCAACCTTCCTAATTTCCAAGGCTTCGACCTTTCTAGCCAATGCAGCGAATTTTGCATTAAGGTCCTCTTCCTCTCTTAGGACATACATCCCCGCTTTCTCTCTAGGAACGGGTCTAGTTTGGTCTGATTTAGCAGAGACATCCCATGTCTGCGTATTTTCTGCTAACATATCTAGAAAATCCCAAGCCTCATTATGATCTTTGTCAAGAAAAGTTCCACCACACATCATCTCTATGAACTGACGGGTATCCATGGTGAGCCCCTTTCGGAAAGCATCAATCACGTGCCATGGTTCATAACCATGATGTGGACAAGTAATTAGAAGGTCTTTGAAGCGCTCCCAAGCTTGAAAAAACAGTTCATTCCCCTTTTGGGAGAATGACATGATTTCTTGTTTTAGTGCATTTGTTTTGTGCTCGGGAAAGAACTTTTTCAAAAACTCTCTACTTAAGGTTTGCCATGAAGTGATGGTATTAGGTCTTAGAGAGTTGAGCTATGCTTTGGCCCGATCCTTTAGAGAAAATGAGAATAACCTAAGCTTAAGTACATCCCTATTGCCATTGTTTACTTGCAACGTTGTAATTACTTCCTCAAAATCCTTGAGGTGCAAGTAGGGGCTTTCAGAATCCAAGCCATGAAATTTAGGAATTAATTGAATCACACCTGGTTTAAAATCAATGTTCCATATGTAAGCAGGGAACACTGTGTAAGATGGTAAAGTTGATCTCTCAGGGTGTAAATGTTCACGTAAAGTCCGTGGTTGGTTTAACACATTCCTATGAACTTCATTTTCATCCTCAAGAGGAGGATTAAATTGATTTTCTCTATTTTGATTTATAGTTGGATCTAGCAGATTTGGATTTGGATTTGGATTATCAACTGGGTCTGTCATGGAATCCAAGTGATGTTGAGTGCCTCTTCTAAGTGAATGATTAAGGCCTGGAACTAGTCCCCCTTCAGAGGAGAGTCGATTGTTTTGATCCCTACTCCAACGGGACATAAACCATCCACACCACACAACAAATACCACTAATTCAAATAGCAAGTATGATACTTAAAATAAAAATAAAAACTTAAATCAACAACCCAGGCGGAAGGGCCGACCATGAGGGTTCAATCCACAAAGCAAAAAAAAAATCAACAACCCAGGCGGCAAAGCCGACCATGAGGGTTCAGTCCATAAAGCAAAAAAAATAAATCAACAACCCAGGCGGCAGGGCCGACCATGAGGGTTCAATCCACAAAGCAAAAAAAATAAATCAACAACCTAGGCGGCAAGGCCGACCATGAGGGTTCAGTCCACAAAGCAAAAAATTAAATCAACAACCCAAGCGGCAGGGCCGACCATGAGGGTTCAATCCACAAAAAAAAAATAAATAAATAAATAAATCAACAAAAGTAAAACTAATGCAGAATTTAACTATGCTAATCTGGAAAATAGATTCAATGGATGATCTTTATAATCAAACAGCAACTATAAGACAACCATAACACTTGGTGATGAAATCCCAAGCAGGGCAACCTTATGTCATAGTTAGTGCTTGAAAGACCTAACTGAATTTATTTTCAAAGAAAAGAAGAAAAAAAAATCTACAGAAAATTTGGAAGGTTTTGAAGAGAACTTACCTTAGAAAAAAAAAAAAACTTACCTTAGCTATCTTGCACAGATCTGATCTCTTTAAGTCTCTCCCCGGCAACGGCGCCAAAAACTTGATTGCTTGCCTCCAAGTGCAGAGGTTCGTAAGTAGTATCCCGTGAATACGGGGTCGATCCCACAAGGAGATGAAATGTGAGAAGAAAAAAATCAAACGCAAAATAAACTAAGTAATAAAAATTAATCTGATGATTTGATTTTGGGATTTTTGAATGGATGTAATTCAATTGAATAAAATAACACCAAGCTTCAAAGTTCCACACATACATTAATGTTCCAAAATCATGATGACTTGGATAACACAACTAGGATCTGAGCACTATGGTCAGCCTAGTCGGAAAATAAAACAGTTTAAGTATTTTAATAAATGATATAAAATATTAGAAAATTATGGATTTGCACTATTGACATATATTCTCAAGCATCAGTGATTTTAAGTATTCAATATCTATAGGATAATGAATATCAAAGAAATATAACAGGTTGAGAACCTCTCCTATCTAGGAAATCTGATTGATCTAGGATAAGCCTATCCATCAATGTGGATCTCATATGATGGAAACATATGGATCTCACAAGAGGATAAAAAACAAAACCTAAATAATAAATAACATGCATACCATTCTTCTTATCATTAAAACAATCAATCATCATAATCTTAAAGAAACATTAAACCCATGTGCTTCCCTTCTAGCTTGGGCTAGAAGGAACTTAGAAAAACATAATTAAATTGAAGAAATAAAAAGTAACAAGAAACAAAGAAAGAAAATGCAAATAGAAAAGATCTTTAAAAAAAAACTTATAAAGCTTTAATAAAACTAAAAAAACTCTTTAAAAACCCTAAACTTTGCTCTTGAATGCCTTGAATAATGTTTTAGAATGCCCTAGGAAGTCCTATTTATAAGTAGGGACCTCCAATTTTCGTATAAATTTGAAAAACCCTAGAAACCGCATCAAATATACATATTTTTCTAAAATAGACTTCTCGCTGCATAGTTCGTTTAAAACAGTCTTCATGCTGTGTAGTTTCCAAAAATAAACTTCACAGCTTCAAAATACACTTTTCAGGACAATTTTAGGATTCTTCACTTCAAATCATTGATTTTCTTTATTCTTCACTCGATTTTCTTAGATCTTTGGCATGTAAATTCTTCAATCTTGATCTCCTAAGATCAATTCCTTGCCTTGGTAATTCTTGAGCATCAAAATCATGCTTTTAACACCATTTTTCAATCCAAACACTTAAATTCACCTTGCAACACATACATGAGTAAAATAGAATATTAAGCGGATTCATGTTCATAAAATCAAGATATAAATGGAAAAAATTATGCAATATTTGAGTCTCAACAGGCTTCTGTTATGGGAAGATCCGAGCCCCTTATAATTCCGAGGACCGATGTCATCAAACTGATGACTACATGCGACGCCAAAGGCTAAGTGAGTTGTCGAGGCGCCTCGGCCCTGAGACGATCACGATGAAACTCGACTCAATAAAGTAGACATGATATCCTGCCTCGGATCTCGTGAAAGAAGTCTCTCAGAACGCACAACTGACGAAAGGTCAAGCCCACCGGGTCAGCTCGGACTATGAGATTGCTTCTCGATGAAAGCTTGTAATCATTCCGACTAAGGACTCATCTGCCAACAGGGCCGAGCCGAGTCTGGACCCCGAAGTGAGCGTTCCATCGGCTAAGCTTAGAAACTACTATAAGTAGGACGTGGCCGGTTACCTCGCTCGCATATATGCACGATACGTATAACATTTTACATGATCCTCAAACTGCGCACAGTATCCCCACGATCCGAAAATCTCCCTGATTGAGTGAATCGTGCCGAGATTGACGGATCTCGGCCATCCGACAGTTAGGGATAAATACCAGAAGACCCCATCGCTACAGGTACACAACATCTTGCACTCTCTCTCTACCAATCAACTTAGACCCTGATTCCCTTGACTTGACTTAAGCATCGGAGGGTCCCCCGACATAGCCATGGTCTCCTTTGCTCACCCTTTGTGCAGAACCAGGGTCCCTTGGAGACGCATCACACAGAGTGGAGGGTGATCCAGATTTTGTCATCAACAGTTACCATAATCGTTCACCACTACTTGGCTTCCTCTGTTTCTCTTTTTGTCATTTGTCCTGTAATTTCTTCCACATGATTATTTCTTCATCGGTCGCTCAAATAATGACACGACACTGTTTGATATGCTTCAGCTACTATTATTAAGATATCTCTTCTGGAAATATCGTCAGATCTTTGAATAGTGATTGGTTATTAAAGGAAAGGGTGATATAAAGGGATAAACAGTTACAAAACTCTTGTGGCATTATTAATGTTTCAACAATGGTCATTGGGTCCCCGTCGTTTCCTCTCGTGTCCCACTTAAGTTTTGAGTTTTGGATCCACTTTATTGCATGTAATAAAATGAGCTTGCAAAAAGGATAGACACTGTGGATTTCTCACAAACATTATGGTGGGCCCACCTAGCATCTTGTTGCCGGACAAAGGATTTCGCTCGAAATCCGCATCCAGGTTTGATTTTTAATTTCCCGGTAAATACCTAGAAATAAGTAATCATGACTTACTCAACCTCTTTGAAATTAGCTGGCAACTACGTTTTGAAAATCGGTCCATATAAACAATGTTATTGATGATTTAAATATGTGGGCCTTATCATGATATATGTGACTAATCAACACCATCTATCCTTTTTAACGGCACATTTTAAGGCATGGGTCCAAAAATGAGAAAAATCAAAACCTCTGGTGGACCACACATTAGGAAACAATGATCATAAAGACATCAATGGTTGAAAGTTGTTTTCTCCCTAGAGCCACATTGATGTTTATTTGTCATCCAACATATTAATAAGGTTACAAAGTCACAAAGCTTATGGGGTCGTCAACAGTTGAAAGTTGTTTTCTCCCTAAGACCCACATTGATGTTTATTCGTCATCCAGCATATTCACAAGGTTACAAAGTCACGGAGCTTCCGGGGTCCTCACGAAGCTTTCAATGGTAAGAGTTCAATTGCTATAGTTTTCCTGTGGTGTGGTCCACTTGAGATTTGAATCTGACTCATATTTTAAATGATGCCATAAAATGATGTAGCTAAAGGGTTGGACGGTGTGGATAAGACACACATCGTTTGGCCCCACGATTCAATGTTTTTCTCCTCGGGTGAGGGGAGGAGTGCTATAAATGAAAGGTGGCAGTAAACATCACCTTGGAAATTCAACCGAAAATATATAGGTAAATAATTATTACCCATTTATCTTCAATTACCAAGGTAATTAGAAAATCAAACAGCCCATGAGGAAACGAGGCCCACTTTACAGGCATTTATGAACCCGGAGTGGATCAAGCGTTAACCGGGTAACACATTAGCGGCTATTACCCTTACTGTATGGCCCACCTTAATGATTTTTTAATATCCACTCCGTTCATCCGTTTTTTCAGTCCATTTTAATTGAAAGAAGTTAAACTTAGGAAGATCTAAGTTATAGGTGGACCACACCAAAGTAAACAGTTGTGATTGAATGCCCACCATTAAAAACTTATAAGGGCCCAGAGTAATGTTTATTTAAAATCCGACCCGTTCATAAGGTCAAATAGACATGGATGAAGGGAAAATATAAAGATCTTCTTGTTCGAAAACATTTATAGCCCACAAAAATTTTTTAATGGTAGGAATTCAATCACGACTGTTTCCTGTTGTGTGGTCCATCTAAAATTTTCATATATTTAAGTTTTGGTATCACTTCCTAATTTATTTGGAAAAAGCAGATGGACAGTGTAGATATATAAAAATAGTTATCAAAGTGGCGCCACACGGTAAGGGTAACACGCACTGACGTGTTACCGGGGTAACACCTAATCCAGTGTCGAAGGAACCAAAAGAAATTCAAATATTCAGAAGTAACCGTTGGAGCCTTGGCCCAAAAAAACTAGCCGTTACCCTTCCCCATCTCTCTCTCTCTCAAACACCATTTCATCATATTCTCTCTCCTTTCTACATTTCTTAATCACCATTTTTCTCTCTATCTTCCTTCAAAGAAATCTCTCTGTTTCTACTGAAATCAAATCAAGAAAAAAGAACAGAAATGGCTTCAAGAACCATATCCAAAGATATAATCACCCTCCGTGGCTCTGCCGCCATCGTCAGCGAATTCTTCGGTATCTTACCCTTTCCTCCTATTTCTTTTCTTCCTTTAACGGTTCTTTTTTCATCCAATTTCTTCTGATTTCTGGAAATCTCTGCCCCTTTTAACAGGTTATGCAGCAAATAGGTAAATTCTCGAAAGTTGAAAATCCACCCATTTGTTCTTTTCAAGTTTGTAATTACAGGAACCTTGATTGTTCTCCAAGATTGGGCAATCCTATTCCTTCAATCATTGGCCCACGAATGATCGGTCAACGGTTCACATTCTATGGGGAAAACAACCCCAAGCTTGGATGCTAGGATCCTCCAATATTGGAGATTCTTGGGACATTGTATGGGGCCCATCATATCAATGATTTTGATCATTCAAATGATGGATAGCGATTCCTCTGTGTTAATGCCAATTTGAAAGATTGGATGCTATTATCCTCCAATACTGGAGATTCTTGTGATATCCTGCACAATGTGGGACCCATCAGATCAATTGTTTTTATCATTCAAAATTATGGAAAACGGTCCTCTTTGTTTTTATTTCAATACCCCTTTTTATCCAACCCTTGAAGTGTCTTTAATGGAAAATCCAGCATTCTCTACAATCGAGGCGTTTATCCTGAAGAAAGTTTTGCCAAGGTGAAGAAGTACGGGCTCTCCATGTTGCTGACTCAGGACGAGGGTGTCAAATCCTTCATTGCTAATCTCACGTCCCAGCTATCAGGTACATCGTCGATCACACCTCTCACAATCTTTCCAACCCCATCTTTTCTTTTTCTCTCTATCTATGATTCTCAACATTTTTTTTTTCCTTTAATTTCTGAAGAATGGTTGGAAGCTGGGAAACTGCAGAGGGTTGTTCTTGTGATAATGAGCAAAGCCACCTCTGAGGTTTTTGAGAGATGGAATTTCAACATTGAAACTGACAGCGAGGTCGTCGAGAAGGGGTATTTTCTGCCAAAATGCATTTTCCTTTTGAGGGGCAATACACTTAGGCCTCAGCAAGAATCAGCGTCACTTCCATTTGAGACAGAAAATCCGTACAGGTGGGGCCCACCTTGTAAGCATCTACAGATAGTTCATCTAGTGATGGAACAAAAGTCTCCTCATCAACAATACCAGACTTCCATTTGGACTCCTTCTGGGGGGTAGTCAGCTATATTTCCTTTACAACTGTCCATCTTCAGACCAGATTTTTGGATAGCTTGGATTTCTCATAATTCTCCATCAATGTGGGGCCACTAGATGAATGGTGGTCTGGATTTAGAAGCTAGGCCCCAGCCGTACAGAATGTTGTCCAGAATGAAAAGACCAGTTAATCATCTTTCCTTTTGATCTGTTAGTCGCATTTGCGATCATTTTACTTTCATGCCCTTATACGTTTGTGGAATTCGAGTTTTAAGGGTCTCGAGGGAGAAGAGCGATAAGGAGATCATGAGAGAGATTCAAGCGATCATGCGACAGATCGCTTCCTGCATTACTTACTTGCCATGCCTCGATGAACCTTGTAAGTATTCCTTAAAACTGTCTAAATGAATTCTATTAAGCGGGTTCATTCTGTCATATATCTGATTGAATCCTTTACATCTCAGGCGTTTTCGACGTATTAGCATATACTGATACAGATGTGGCTGTGCCCTTTACTTGGATTGAAAGCGATGCCAAATTGATTCAAAACCCACAAATGGTGAAATTGCATTCGTTTGATACCAAGGTAAGATTGATAAATTATTTTTTTCGAAAACAGAACATGTAGTTTGAATTTATTGAAACTAATGTGTTTTTTTTTTCGCTTGTTTCTCTGTGGGTTTTTGCAGATACATAAGGTCGACACACTGGTCTCATACAAGAACGATGAATGGGACGAGCAATAGTGTTTTCCTTTGTCTTCTTTTTCTTTCATTTTTTCAATGCTTTTTGTCTGGCGTGAATGATTTTTTTTGTGAATATCTATTCACTTGGGCTCGTGTGGTTGAGAAGCTTGTTTTAACCAAATGAAGAAGAGGCTTGGCGGGCAGGTTTTGCTCCCTCCTTTCACTAATATAGTAGCTTCTTGTTTGTTTGTTTGTTTGTTTTTTTTTTTTTTTTTCCCGAGTTATTTGAAGCATTGGGTTAGTGCGGTGGTTCCAATATCAATTCCACTGAGGAATTTGAAGTTATTGGTTAACACCTACTGCAGCCTACTGCAGTTAGGCTGCATCTTGGCATTCTCTATTGAATTGAATTTACAATAATTAGTTCAGAATTTTCTCTGTAATGGGTCGTTTGGATGCTTGGAAAGTCCTCAAGTTGTAAAGGGATTACAGGTAATCTGATTACAGGGGCTGTTTGGATGCATGGCTATAAACATATTACAGCTTTTAGTTCGAATTTGAAATCCGGTAAAAAAAAAAGTTATGTTTCATATTACAAGTATAGTCTTTATAGCTAGAAAGACATTATACATATTAGAACACAGTGGTTAATATACTCATGATACGTGGGGCCCCATTGTAATGTTTATGGTACATCCAATCTATCCATCATGTACTTACCTTAATGCTCTCATGTGGCCCTAAAAAAACAACTCGTCCATTATCAAATAAACCACGCGAGGGAAGGATGAGACGTCCACCATTAAAACTTTTAGATTGCATTTGGGGCCCACTGTGATGCGTGGAAGACATCCAACGTTTGGTGTGCATGCTTGAATGCTCTCTTAAGGCCTTAAAAAATCAAGTCTTTCTTATGTGATTTACGGATTTTGAAAGGTCTATGGTATGAATACCCACTTTACTCATTGTAATCACTTTACAGGCTAGCCACCCACTCTCATTGTAATCACTTTACAAGCTAGCCAAACACACAATCTACCTACTTGTCAAACAGATTACCACTTAAAAGTCAAACAAAATAAACTTATTACACCTGAAATTCTTTTTAGGTGTATGTGTTTACAACTAAAAAAACTATAGGCATCCAAACGACCCCTAAGTTTCAATGCGTGATGATCTAATCGGCCAAGAGCATGACAACCTTGCCATGCATATGGCTACAACTGGGTCCATCTGCTATGAAAATTATTCTTCATTCATTTTTCATGCCATTAATTAGACATTTGGATCATTTAATCAACATGTATTTTTCCAAGCACCCTAAGAAGAGTGCAGTGGACCTAATGGACACAGATAGGTGATGTGGATGCCAATTAAAGCTCAATTCTTAAATTAGTGGATGTCAATTAAAGCTCAATTCTTAAATTAATATGCCAATTTAAACTAAGTAAATGAATTTAACATTAAGGCTTACAAATAGATTATTACAAAACATATTCCAATGAAGCAACCAATTAGAGCTCAATTCTTAAATTAATATGCTAATTTAAACTAAATAAAGAAATTTAACATTAAGGCTTATAAGCCAATCACATAGATTATTACAAAACATATTCCAATGAAGCAACGGTCCATCTACTACGAAAATTCTTCTTCATTCCAATTAAGCTTTTTCGAGTCGAGTCGAGTCGAGGTAACTCGGTTCGTGTACAGCCCTAGTCCCAATGGCCCCAAAATTGCCTGGTACCCAGCCAAACTAGTTTGATTTTTGGGTCTTAAAGTATACAGCGTAATTTGATGGGCTTTACTTCACTTCCATGCCTTGATTTTATGTCTCAAAGGCCTAGATGGATGCCGCCGTGCACCCCTCTTCAAATTATATGGGATGAATCAAGGGGTTTATTATATGAAATTTGGCATATTAGCCTCTTAAATTCCAACTTATAAGAGTCGTGGTCCAATATTCCAAACCATTGGTCTTTTCATTGGCATCTTGGATGGAGTGGACCCAAAAATTCCTTGATGCATCCGTATATTATATAATTCTTCAATATGGTCATTTTTACTGAGATGATCCCATCTACTACGAAAATTCTTCTTCATTCATTTTTCATGTCATTAACTGGACATTTGGATCATTTAATCAACATGTATTTTTTTCAAGTAGCCTATGAAGAGCATTGGACCTAATGGACTAGGTGATGTGGATGCCAATTAAATCTCGATTCTTAAATTAATATGTCAATTTAAACTCTGTAAAAAAAATTTAATATCAAGACTTACAAGCCATTAGTGGGTCCAATCACATACAATTACAAAACATATTTCAATGAAGCAACAGTCCATCTACTACGAAAATTCTTCTTCATTCGTTTTTCATGTCATCAACCGGACATTTGGATCATTTAATCAACGTAAATTTTTTACAAGCAGCCTATGAAGAGTGACCTAATGGACATCGATAAGTGATGTGGATGCCAATTAAAGCTCAATTTCTTAATTTAATATGTCAATTTAACATTAAGGCTTACAAATCAATTTAATATGTCAATTTAACATTAAGTAAATCAATCACATAGATTATTATAAAACATATTCTAATGAAACAACTAGTATATATTTGATAATGAGCTTGTGTGTGCATTACAAGTACCTAACACACACAATTCAAATCGAGCATTTATATAATTCTACCAATCAATCCCAGAAGCATTAATAAGAATCAATTAGTTTGGTTTTCCTACTCCACTATTGGTGGACGCACTCTCCTAAAGTGTACCGGTTTTAAATCAAGTTCACATCTAACCTTTATGGCCCTACTACAGTGGAGGTGAGCAAGAGACTTTAGTTAGTTTTCTATCAGCAAGAGACTCTCATCAAAGGTTCTCATGGACATTAACACGTACACACCTGTGTCCGGTGAATTCAGCCCTACACAATGTATAATGTGTTTACAACTGAAAAAATTATAGGCATCTAAACGAACCCTAAGTTTTAATGGGTGATGATCTAATCGGCCATGAGCATGTCAACATTCCCATGCACATGGTTGCAACTGGGTCCATCTGCTAAGAAAATTCTTCTTCATTTGTTTTCCATTAACTGGACATTTGGGTCACAAATCTTACCCTCAATCCTACACAAGGAAATAAAGTATGAACTCACTAATTGACAATTGTCAAATTAAGCCCCTTACCTTCTTGGATTGCTTGATCGATGCTCTCTCATGCTTTAATCAGCTCTCATTTTGCCCCCCCCCCCCCCCCCCCCCCCCCTCGATCATTGATGCTAATGTCAATGCTTGTTAATGCTTTAATCAGCTTTACACCTTGCATGTAATATTTCATTGATGTGACCAAGATTATGTGAGTTGGGTAGAATCTCCTATAACTAAAGAAAATTTGAACTCCTAGGGATTCTCATTGATAGACACTAGGATTTACCAATAAAGTCATTGTCTAAACTCTATGGAATGCTTGAGATCATGATCTTCTAGTATAGGAGCTTGGAATACTCTTTTTAGTTAATAAAGCTTGGGATAGAGAGCCTAAGAGGTTTGGTAAAGCTTAGGATGCACTATAAAATCTCTAAAATACCAAAATTCTTCATTCGCCTAAAAATCTGTATGCAAACCCTCAATCAATCAAGATAGGCCGAAATAGTCCAGTGAACTTGCTAGACTATTTTAGCCCTATTCGATCAATCAAGCATGATCGCTCGAGAGAAATGATGATTCCTCGATCGATCGAGCTCGTGTCTCGAGCGCTTGAACTAAATCAATTTTAGGCTAAATTGCTTGCTAGACGTTTTGGCTAGGTTCGATCGATCAAGCTTTGCTTGAACACGCCAATGAGTCTAATGGTTTGGGCAGTTTGTTTTCCAATAGCTCGGAACCTCTATAACCTATCATGTTCCAATTAGGCTTATAAGGCTATGGGATGATCAAACAGGCAATGATCATCTAGAGGTTCATGGATTGTTTTAAATCAAGGTCAATGTCACCAAGGCATCTTATATACATCTTCTTCACTTCCTCGATACTTCAGTCTTCCTATGTTTTCAGTCTTCAGCTTTCAAGAGCTCAACTGACTCCTTGACACACAGACGAGCATGATTGACAAATAAAGTGTATACAAATAAGTGCACTAACAAACTAATGTTAATTATGTTTGTGTTTCACTAAATTTCTATTACAGTGTGACATTAATTAGACAAAGAACAAACAGTTAAGTGTGTGAGTGTCATCAAATTTCTAAACATGTTGAATCAGTCAAAATCATGAACTGTTTTAAGTATCATTTAGGAAGAACTCTACCAAAAACAAGGACAATGGATTGTGAATTACTTGATTAATCGAACAAGAATAAGAATGAGTGGAACTAAATACTGGAAATGTATGGTAGATGCCTAAAAATAAGTTCATCTCATTTTAGTTACTAGTATGTTAATTAAATATCTTGATCAATGTCAACATGAACTCATTTTAGTTACCAGTATATATTAGAGATCTTGATCAATATCAACATGAACTCATTATGTAATAGAGGTCAATATTTCCATTACATAATTATTGATAACTGAAATGAGATAACTCAATTTTAGGCATCTATTAGAAAGAGCCTAAGTGAATGCAACCACCCATGGGATGTCCAAGTATGCCATAAAGCTTATTACTATGTTTGTAGGATAGATTATATCAAACCATGGACTGGACTCATCATCGACAAACTTTCCCAAGTACAATGATTCAATCAAATAGACTAGGCATCGGTGCAATAACTCAAAGAGCTCCTTCTAGTGTATTAAGGCAGTCTAAATAAGATGCACAATTGTGGAGGCTAATGCATTGCAGCTACAATCAAGGCATTTAAATTCAGTATTAGTCTTGGACTTGACCATGAGAAAACCTTAGTCACACCTCTTCAAGCCCATACTCCAAAATGTGCTAAGCTTGTGGGCCAAGCAAAATCAATACACCTAGTTCGCAGTTCAAATTTTGAAGTAGAACTTAAAAGTCAACTTAGGTGGGTGGCCCCTTGAGAATCAATGGTCTACACAATATTGGGGGAGCTTCACATAAAGCTAAAGATGGGTGGAAAACATCTAGAGGTCTACTAATCACTACAAAAACAAAGAAGAAGATCAATGACTTAGATCATCCAAAAGCATGCCAGAAGAGCATATGGTGAGATGATCTCCTCTTTATTTTCTCTTTTGAATATTTTTCTCAAATTTTGGATACCTTATACGAGAGAATGCCTTCCTTTTTATTAGGAAAGAATTGGGAGAGTTGGATGCAGGAGGGATTATCAAATATCATTTGATCTCTCTTCCCAATCATATTTACGTTGAATTTGCAACTTCGATTTTGAATTTCAAATTCAAGTCCAAAATGTGAATGATAAAGTAGAGATAAATTAGATGAAAACTTATGTGGGACCCACTCATTAATGGTTTCTCACGAGTAGGCCCCACTAGCCCATATCCAATACCTCTCACTCAATCACGTTGTGAAATGAGTATAATATAGAATGTCCATCTAAGCCCTCTTAACAATTAAAAAAAGAAGCTATGTTCACAAGAATTTTGAAAACTTATCCAACTTATCAAGTTATTTTGAAAACTTAGTATTTTTCACAAACATTAATTTAAATATTTTTTTATGTAGTATTATAATATATATGCTTTTAAAAGGAATATTATTTGTAAAATCTATTAAAAAACTCGACAGTGACTACGGATAAGTCTTTAAGTATATATTTATAATTCTAGAAATTCAGTATAGCTATCATGGGATCTCCTTATGAAGATGTATAATTCGGAATTATCCAAGTCGCTTTTTTAACGTAACTGAATTCGGTATCTAAGGAGGACATCTCATCCTCCTATACACAAAAGGAGAGCATCTAAGGACATAAAGAGTTACTTATAGGAGTCCGAATATAAAGAGTCTGACTACTCACACATTATAATGATTACATCGAATTAAAGCAATCTGTATGTAATAGGTCCCTACACATGGGCGATAATCCATGTCATAAGCTAGAAAATAGTAGGCATATATTGGGTCTACAATCGCAGCATATAACTCATCTCATATCCTCATGACCTAGTGTAATAGACTGGACTCAAAGCCTACTCAAGCTTCTTGTGTGCATGTAACCATACCCTTCATGTGTGCCTTGGCTTCCCATCCATGTGTGATTGCATTCATGTGTGCGTCCCGGCTCTCCACTCTTATGCGGCCATACTCCCGTGCGCATATGTCTGCACCCTATGCGTTAGTGTTCACACCTCCCTCCCATATGTATCTCAAGCACTCAGAAATCCTTGAATGGTTGTGTGTGTGTGTGCATGCCCTTGCTTACGTATGTTCCGAACCCATGAGTGTGCACTCATACCCCATAGGCATGAATGCAACCCCCCATACGTGTGTAACTGAACCCTACACTTGCACACCCCACGAACATACGAAATCGCGTGTACAAGCGCACCTTTTTATGTGCATGTAAAGCACCATAAAGGAGGGGAGGTGTGAGCCTCCTCTCTCACCGACCTAGTGGGCTTGGACCCTAACCCAACCTATGGGCCTAAATCCCATTCCTACTCTCTCTACTCTCTCTCATACCTCACCCTACATCACACCCCACTAACTCCCCCACTCACTCTCTCTCCCTACATCACACCCCACTAACTCCCCCCACTCACTCTCTATCCTCTCCGTCTCACCCACATGCACATGCATGCTAGCCACCTCACTTACATGCACCATCCATGCATGCCACCTCATCCCACTCACCCTCATTCTAACCCTAGTTAGATTTCTAAACACCTAGATTAGTTGTTAGGGAGTTCTAACAAAAGAGAGAAAGAAAGAAAAGAAAGAAAAGAGAGGAGACAAGAGACAAAAGAGAAGAGAAAGGAAATGATTGAAAAAAAAAAGGAAGATGAAGGAGGTCAGAACCTTGTTGCACGCTACGCACCCCTACCCTATTGCATGCATGGTGAGTGTATCTCCCCCTTCACCCCCTATGTGTGTAAGACCCCACCACAAGATGGGCCACGTTGTGAAGACATCATGCAATATATGTTGTGTAAGACCCATACCTAGATTAACCCACTGTACACTTATTTTTTAGTGTCGATATACCTAAAATGGACCAAATTGGTGAGCACTAATCAAGCACCCTGTTTTAATACTACAATGCTCCAAGACTTATACCTTGGCGATCGCGCGGGCATTGTGATTCCAACGCTGCATGGCATCCCCCAATTGTGATACCTGGTATAGAAGTTACTATCGTTGGCACAATCTAAGGCGGGCCGCGCAAAGCATGCATGACTATGGCCCCACTTGCAAAAATTTTGAGGAATCTTTTCAATCAACTCCCATCAATCCATCACCCGCCAACCCCCATCACCTTTTTTTCCCTATCAACCATCACACATCACCCTAATTACTCAAATACCCCTACTAAAAGTGCCACCTACCCCCTACAATTCCATTTTTATCCATACTTCTCTTCCATTCCCCATACAAGAGAGCCCCAAAAGTCAACAACTATGCCCTAGCTATCATTTCTCCTCTATCATTCCTTTCCACCCCTCTCCCTTTCTATTTCCTTCTTTATCTAACTTTCTCTACAAATCCTCCCAAGCTCCCAAACCCTCTTACTCCACCCATTTGCTGGAGAGAGAGAGAGAGAGAGAGAGAGAGAGAGAGAGAGAGAGAGAGAGAATGATAGATTAGGAGGGAGACTAAAAGACAAGAGGAGATTTGAGAGAAAAGAGAGATTGAGAGAGATTAGAGGAGAGAAAAGAAAGACTAGAGAGAGTTATGAAGGAAATAGAGAGGATTAGGGGAGGAGGCTTTGCTTGGAGGACCCCGATCGTGATTTGAGCCGTCTGATCGCCAATATGACCATCCATCCTTTGTTGTGAATTGCAAGGGTGGAAGTTTTCCCTTTTTTCCTTGTTTTCTTTCATTTTTGTGGGCCCACAAGGGCCCAACCCACCTTGATGTGGTTAAATTTGTATGGAAGGCCTCATCGTGGCGAGGGCCACCCGATGACTAAATTTCTATTTTCCTTTCTTTTTTTGGTTGTTGTGGACTGTTGTGAGGCCCACGAGTGGGCCACAGTGTGCACTGCAGACTGTCACAATGTGGACCACCATGTGTGTCCCACCATGATGTTTGTTTACCGTTCAACATGTTAATGAAGGAAAAATGAGTTTCAGCTTGATCCAAGGCTTTTGCCCCCACCATGAGTTGGCCAACCTGATGTACAGCGCAAAACTCTCGTGTAAACCTCACCATTGTGATAGAAAAAAAAAATGTAAAGTGTACAGATTAATCCATTTTTTCATATCATTTTAGGTCATAGGCCTAAAAATGAGACAGATCCAGATCTCAGGTGGACCACACCACAGGAAACAGGGAGGACAATAATGCCCGCTGTTGAAACGTTCCTGGGCTCCACCATGTTGTTTAGTTGCCATCAACCCTGGCCATAAGGCCACGTGGGCTTGGCTGAGGGAAAACACTAATGTCAGCTTGACCCAGGACCGCCTGAGGGCCACACGAGTGGACCACACTGCAGGACAGCGTGCCTGTGCAGGTTGTCCAGCAGGTGGCCCACCCTGTCGGTCCCACCGTGAGGTATGTGCTCATCCACACCACCCATCTACCTTTCTACATCATTTTAGGCCATGAACTCAAAAATGAGTTAGCTATGGGTGCCACACTAGAGGAAACAGTGGCTATTAAGTGCCTACCATTGAAACTTTCAAGGGCCCACTGTAAGTTTGATTTTGACACTCAACCAGGGGTCGTGGGACCCACCTCAGCCCAAGTAGCCCACCGTTTTAACTACCGAAAGGCCAATGGGCCTTGGTAGGCCCGATAAATGAAGCAGATTCAAATTCAAGTGAGCTGCCCTATTTGGGCAACCATGTAATGGGACAACCGTGATGTTTGTTGGTACCCACTCTGGAAGATGTGGAACCCAATGTAGGGTCCCACCATGATGCTGTAGTGATGCAGGGATGAACGTGATGAGGATAACTACTCCGAATCCATGGAGCTTCTCTAGACTCCTCATAGAGACTTCTCGAATCCACGAGGAAAGAAAGCAGAAAATAAGAATAAATTCTAAGAAATTCGAAATTGATTAATTGATGACTAAAAATGAGTTCAAAACCCTTTAAATAGGGGTACCAAGCAATGGGAAAGAAATCAGAATCAAACTACAACTAAAACTCCTAGAAATCGCGACTTACTATAAATAGTAAACTTACTATTTATAGATGGTCGTAATGTCTACTAGTGCGCAAGGTTTTCGGCCAAAAATAGTAAGTGTCCTATTTGGCTTCACCAAACCGTTCTCCTAATTATTCTAAGCTCTTTTCACGTTGGGTACAACTCCTAAAGCCCGACGGATGAAGAGTTATAATCAAACTAAAACTTACTATTTATAGTAAAAACGAAAATAAAGCACGGAAACGACGGTCGATCCAGGGGTTTTTTGCAATTCTGGGCGTTGCAACCCGGCATAGCGGGTTTGGTTGGCTAAAGTAGCTCGTTCTACCCCAAAATCATATATTTTACGTCAGGTAACTCATTCCGGATTGCGAGATACACCCGATCTAAGGCCCGACGGTCCGGATCACTTCTGTCGTCGACCGGGCCTCTTGTGATCCATCTTGGCCATGAAACTGCCCGTAACCCGCTCTACATCATGTGGGGCCCGCTGTGAGGATCCCACCTTGATGTAAGTATTTTATCTGTGTTGTCTATGCTTAGAACAACTCGTTTGCAGGCATGTGGCCTGGCGTAAAGAAACGGTGGTGATTAGGTGCTATTTTTCCATCTTCTGTAAGCCAACTGTAATGTTTGTTTGTCATCCAACCAGTGTGCGGGGGCGTTGTGAGGTCCCACCGTCATTATTTATTGTATCCACACTGGCCATCCATCTTGGCAGCCATGCGTCATGTGGGGCCCGGTTTTCGGTGGGCCCCACCAAGAAAAGAGTGGTGTTTGAATGCTTACCGTGTAAAACTTCCAATGGCCTACTATAATGTTTATTGACCACTCAACCTATTCGTAGGGCCCGCTGTGGACCCCACCATGGTGCATGTATTTATTTAGGTTGTCCTAAGTAGGTCCCGCAATGATATATGTGTCATATCCACGTTATCCAGTAGGAGCCCATCTTGAAATGTGTTGTATATACATAATGTCCATCTAATTGACAGCTCATTTAGGGCATGGACCCAATGTGTGGTAGATCCTAGGCCCAGGTGGACCCATGTTGGACCATGGGGCCTACCCATGTTGTCCAATCTTGGGGCACTCATAATGGCCCACCATGGCTCACCACCTTAATGTATGTGAAATCCATGTTGACCATCCATTTTTGCCACCCTAATTGAGGGTGTGGGGGCCACTATAGACCCAACTTGATGTGTGTATTGTATATTCACACTATCCAGCCACTTTGACAGCCTATTATAGGCGGGCCCACAATAGTCCCCACCTTAATGAATTTATGATACATCCACCTTGTTCTTTTGTTGATAGCCCATCTATGGCGCATGTTTAAGATCCAAACACCTTTCAAGACCAATTTTAGAGCACCTTGATGTCCTTTATGAGACCTACCACGATGGTTTGTCCTTGATGTCCTTTATGAGACCTACTCCGATGGTTTGTACACCCCATTTATCAGTCTTTTCTTGGCCATTAAGAACATGTTTAAGTCATGATTAAAGGCTAAGGTTGGAACCCATCTTAGACCCTTGATGTGTCCACATGGCTCGCTATGAGTGGGCCTTTGGACTATTCGCCTACCTATTTAGGACCCATTAAGGTTGGATCCAAGTGGACTCCACCTAGGCCCAAGTCTTCCGTAATTGTTGTGGCATGTATATGAATAATATGAATGATAACATGTTAGAGTACTTAGCCTAGTAGCTCCATACTGATAACATGCTTAGTATAATAAATCTCATGCCCTTTCACATGATCATATGCATCATCTGTAAGCTTGTAATAGGTAATTAATAGGTAATGATTTATCATAAATACGCCTTATGGCTTTGATATACTTAGGGGACCCGTACGAGATAAGGTCATCCCGCATGATTGTGCAATGCGCGTAGGTCCAACGCATGACTTTGATAGAGTGATTTATTGTAATAGGCCTTGATTTTGTGCCTGAGGTCATTTCGCCACAAAAGACATGTTCGATGAATCCGAGTCGTAAGATGATTGTCGACAGTGGTACCTTATCGGTTACTTCAGCGTACGCTTGTACTAATCGAACTTGTCGGTTAATCTACGAAATGTATATGTATAAATCCATGTTTAAGTTTTAAGAAATTAATAAGGTGTTAGGATCGACCCATTGCCTAAGAACGTCTAATTCCAAGTGGCAAAAATCCGGGGTGTTACATTTATGTATTATGCATTATGTATGGTACATTACATCTATTCCCTAGCGACACTAGGGAGGTAGTCCTGCAACATTTACTTGTTCTTCACTCCTTGATGTTTCCCGTCCTCTTATGTCTTTGGTCTTCAACTTTCAAGGGCTCAACCGACTCATTGACACATGGACTCACGTGATTAATAAATATGTGTACAAATAAGTTCACTAACAATCTCTCACTTTGTTAATTACATGACAGAAAACTAACCTAAACTTTGTCATGGTTCATACCAATGATAAACCAAAACAACTAAAAATATTACATGTCAAATATAAAGATTTACAACTCGATTACAAACAAGACATGTAAACACTTGCAATGCTCTCTCCCTCAAATGGTTCCCTTAACTTCATCAATTCCCTGCAACAACAAATAGAACCTGCAAATTAAAATTCAACTTGTTTTGATGGTACTTGATCTTTCTCTCCCTTTTTGCCAGTAAATGATAAAGAGACAATTGCATGAATATATATACCAATAAGCACATAAAATAAAAAGCTCTATATAAGCACATATTAACTAGGAAATGTATTGTGCATATAAACACAAAAAATATGAAGCATGCATATCTGGTCATTTAAGATATATGCTTATTAAGCAACATGACAAATGATAGTTTAGTAATAACATATAATACCAAAATTAAGTAACTTTAAAGCTTAAAATATCAAAAAGAAAATGAGGCTAAAATCCTCGAATTTACATATAAAGCTCACAAAGAGAAGCTTAAATCCTCATATTTACCTATATGCTCGCGTAGTGATGTTCAAATCATCAGATTTACCTATAAGCTCACATAGACCTAAAAGGATCACCTATCCTTTTTCACAACTGAAAGGACGAGCTATAGATATCCTAGAGGGGGGTGAATAGGACAATGTCAAAAATTTGATAAAATGCGGAATAATGAATAAATTAAATACAATATTGCAAAGTATTGAATCCTTGATACCAAATTGTTCGTAGGACAACCTTTCACCTAAAAGATTTAGGTAGGACAACCTTATGTCACGACGTCTTAGAAATAAAAAACTCAAACTAATGTAATGAATAAATAAATCACAATACAACAAATAACAAAATCTAATCACCACAATGTACAAAAGAGTTATAGTGATTCGGTGCCTCAATACAACCTACTTCACTCCCAAAATTACTACCATCGGCTTTTCACTAAAGAAAAAATATTTGCCAACAACCACAGATATCAAAGGAGAGAAAATTTTAAAAGAAAAATCTTAATCTTCCTGATAAAATTGTGGACTTACTCAAAAAGTTGTTGAAATCCAACTCAGGTAAGAGAGGAGTAAACACGAATAGGAGAAATCCTAACTCCCAAAAATAATGAAAGGAAAGATACTATCCAAAGCCTAGAACCGTCATGAAGTGGGTTCCAAAGGTAAATTGTCTTGTTATCCACACAAATTTCAAAGCAAGTAGTCATTCAATATGGTACCTCGATAGTGGATGTTCTAGACATATGATAGGTGATAAAGCTATTCTTTCAAATATCAACCAAATTGATGGTGGCTCAGTTACATTCGAAGATGGTAGTAATTGCAAGATCATCAGTAAAGGTAATGTACATCTTCCAAACTTACCTATGTTTGAAAATGTGTTGTATGTTAAATGATTAAAACATAACCTTCTCAATATATCTCAAATCTGTAATAATAATCATAGTGTAAAAAATTTTTATCATGGATGTGAGATAATAAATAAAGAATGACACAAAATATTAAATGGTTGCAGAACTTTTGAAAATTATTATATCACTGATGACACTTGCTCCACAAATCATTCATATTACATGGTTCAAACAGACGAGACTGAATTATGGCATCAACGTCTTGGACATGTAAACTATAGAGATATTTATAAATTGAGCAAAACAGATCAATTGCGAGGCTTACCCAAGCTAAGAAAGAAAGAAAATAAAGTATGTGTTGCTTTTCAGGTTGGCAAGTAAATTAGACGTTGTCACAAGAAAGTGAACTCCCTAGTCACTACTAGACCTCTTGAACTTCTCCAAATAGACTTAATCTGACCAATAAGAATGGAGAGTAGAGGAGGAAAGAAATATTTCCTAGTCGTAACTGATGACTACACTAGATACCCTTGGGTAGCATTCTTGAGAGAAAAATTGAATGCTTTTGATCAGGTCAAAAAACTTATTAAACACATCCATACTGAAAAAAGAACTATTTGTAGTCATAATAAGAAGTAATCATGGAACAAAATTTGAAAATAACAATTTTGAGAAATACTGCAATGGTCATGGCATATTCATGAATTTTCAGCTCCCAAAATACCCCAGCAAAATGGAGTTGTTGAAAGAAATGATAGAGTATTGCAGGAAATGGCAAGCGTAATATTGAATAGTATGAAATTGTCTAAATATCTATAGGTTGAAATGGTGAATATTGCCTGCTATATAATTCACCGTGTTTACATTAGAGCTAAAAAATAAAAATAAATAAATAAAAATACAGCATTTGAAATGTTGTTTGAGAAAAAACCCAGCGTAAAATATTTCATACTTTCGGAAACAAGTGTTACATTTTACGTGGCCATGAAAATTTTTTTTTTAAAAATGATAAGGAAATATTCTTGGGATATGCATTAAATAGTCGTGCATATCATGTTCTAAACAAGAGAACTGGGGTAATTCAAGAATTGATAAATGTTGTAATTGATGATCAGTCGATCAATCCCAGTCTTCACTAAGATGATGGTGATGGTGATATTATTATGATTAATCAAAGTGAACCATCATCCAAATCAGATTTTATTGAGTTAAGGTGTGGGATCCCGGTCTTTTGTAACACCGTTCGTGTGCACACGTGTTCCAACTTGCACCGTTGATAGACCATATACTACGCCCCAGTGCACCTAGCAAACACACCCAAGTTATTTGTTCCATATGACCTTAAGACATCAATCATGTGGACCGCATCATTCCTGCAGTCGTAATGGTGAAAACCGTGCGTCAATCCGACACCTGAGCGCGAAGATATGCTCAATTCATCAAAACCATCAAATTGTCCAAATCTGTGTGGTCCACTTGCTGTGGGGCCCACCTGAGTGGGGCCACGCCCAACACACTCTCCCAGGCAGTCGTCCCCCTCCTTGCATGCATTTATTGCATTTTCTCCTCCCAAGTGTCATTATTGTTTGTTTTTGAAAATTGCATTTACTTTCTCGTTTTGGTTAAAAAAACATAATTAATACATTTGAAATCCCACAACCATCATAACTCCAGTCATGCCTTTCCACTCCCCAAACATCCCAATCACTCCATTGCTGGAAAAAGAAGAGGAAAATGGAGGAAGGAGAGAGAGAGAGAGAGAGAGAGAGAGAGAGAGAGAGAGAGAGAGACGTCCCTCCATGGACGCCCACCATGGATGCCCTCTCCCCTTGCTCATCCACGCCTCACCCTTTTCTTCTCCCCTTCCTTCCTTCCTTCGCCCAAACGCCCCCAACCTCCATCAGAGTGAGAGAGAGTGGGGCCAAGTTGTGGCCCACCATCAATCATAGAGGGAGTGGACCACACATCATCATCCAACCATCCATCCATTTAAGGTGAGTCTACACCCCTCCTTCCATCTTCCTCATTCTCCTCTTTCTTCCTCTTTTTATTTTTTTGATATGTGTGGGCCCCACTGGTGTGGAGTTCTTGTGTGCATGTATTTATGACTATGGTGGTCAGCAAGGTGGCTCACGTCAGTATGGCCCATCATGATGAACATTATATTTATACCCTTCACATGTAATCTCGTTTTTGTATCTGGACAGCAACTTGTAAAATTCGTATAAAATCAATTATGCTAAGATCAGAGTTAAAAATAATATAAAACACAATATGAGCTAACTTTGGGCCAAATTTCATAGCCATCTAAGGGCCCAATCATCCGTAGCATCGAGTTTACTTGGCTGCTGTACAGCAGCACATGCAGGCTTCCGATTTGCCAACAACGGACCTGTTTTTAATTCCTTTAATGAACGTATTAAAAATATATGTTATGTTGGATTCGTAGAAAATCGGACTATCTTTCCAACGGTATATAATAAGCCTCAATTGGAGTTCGAACGGCTGAGATCTTGGCCTTATATGAAAGATGTATTTGGGAGCTTGTTATGACCATTCATGTGTGGGCCATGTCCGCGATTCCAACGGTCTGATGTATTTGATATTTGTTTTTAACTTACTTGAGATAGTAGATAATCATATGTATGGTCCCAATGGTCAGATTTTCATGATAAAATTTAGAAAATTCTGGACCGACAGATACTTCTATAAGGACAAATCTTGAATTTCTATGTGTGGTCCACATGGATCCAAGGCTCTGTATGATTGGAAACCTATAAACGGCCTGAATGATGTATTCCCAAACCATCCATTGGCTTGAATTTTCCAACGTAGAATCTAATCATAGATATTTGATCAAGACATTTCATATGTTACTTGTATGTTGACCACAACATTCATCCTCTTATTATGGACCCACTTGGTAGTGAGACCACTTTTGATTTATGTACTTTATTAGTTCATCCAATCTGAAAACACATGTACATTGTTGTGTGTCTCTTATCTATGGTTTGCTAGCATGTGGGCCCCACTTACCATTGGATCTATTTCATTTCCTTTGCACTTTCTGTTTGCTGAAATTTTCTAAGTACTTAATTGTATTGCATGTAGGCCTCTTTGACACCTTGTAGTGGGCCTCACACTCTGTAGTTACGGGTCCCACTTTGGGGGATGTTTAATCATTATATAAGTGAACTGGGATGTCCCACCTTTTTATCAGGAACGATCCCCAAGTGTTTGGAAAGTGTGCACTAAGTTGTGACAAACCTCATTGTTGAAAACTGTCTGATTATTTTCTGTTTTGTACCAACTTTAGGCCTCTGTAATGGACCACACGCTGGAGATACGAATAGGCCACCACTTGGAACCTTTAACCTACACAAATGAATAGATAATAACATTTTACTCAGGCTAAATCAGACCCCACATGATCGGGGAGTGGATCTCGAAATGGGACCAGGTATGGTTGTGCAGAAAATTAAAATACCTATGTTTGGCCCTATACCAAATATTATGTGTGCACAACCGATTGGTCCCAGATTATAATTTTTGAATTACATATATAGTACTACCAAGGGTACCTAACACTTTTGTAACACCCTGTACTTTTCTGTACTCGAGTGTTACCTCAAAAATCTAAATCAATTACACGTGCGTGGGATCACGCGTGACTCACCCTACACATCACCATCCAGTGGTCCTCAATCTACCCATCTAGACCATTTAGGACGATCTTCATCCATATATCAAGTCATCTGACTGTTGGTTCTCAAGAACAAATAATCATCTCATCCCAAAAGTGACATTGATCTTTAGGAACCCACTATACTACCAAGATCCAAATGGCGACGGAAGTCTAACCCTACCTCATTAGACAGATTGAGCCATACATTATCAATTGTAGGCCTTAGATCATCAGATCCACCATTCATTGGATCCACAACGTCCAACTTATAGATCTACCACCTGGCCATCACAATCAAACCATCAGACCACCAATTCAAAGATTAAGCGATCCAACTGTTGAATTAAGGGAATCAGTAGGATATCAAAATTGAGAATTAGACATTCACTTGGAAGTGGCCCAGTTTAATGCAAAGTAACCCTAATATTAGGGTATGTAGCTAAATGATGCACAACAAGTAGCCCCACATCTTACATATAGGCTTGATGATAATAATAATAAATAATAATAATATAAAATCATGAGACAGATAGTCCTAATAACCTACAGAGCGGACCCACAACATGATAAAAGAAAACATGCATATGTGAAGTAAAAATAATAATAATAAAATGAAATAAACAACGACAATAATAAATAGTTTATGATATAATAATAAAAAATATTATTAATATTAGTGTTTAGGTAGTAATCTATTATGAAAGTCAGGCAAATGACACATTGGGTCCTTCTGACTGTTAATTGTCAGGTTAGGATTGATTCAACCGTCGGATCGACGTAATCGACACCTAAAGATCATGATTCGATTAGTATGGCCCACCTAAGCATTGGATCTGCCACATCTTTGGTCAAGATGGCTTAGTTGAGCCATGGAACATCATGGATGGAGTGGATTTCTCAAAAACATCTTTGTGGGCCTCATAATCGTTTCCTGTGTACACCAGAGGAGTTGCACTCGAGGTGCACCAGACCGCCAGCGCAGGTCAAACAAGTTTGACCCGTGTTTTCCCACGAATGGGAAAAAAACTCCCCCTCTCATTGTTTTCGACAGCGGACTGACTGACGTCCATTTCGTTGGTCGGTGGCCCACCTACACCGGCCATCTGGGCAATCCAAACCGTCCATCTGGTTCAGACGATCCCTCTGACCAAAACCTAGTGGGCCTCACATGTAGACATGATAGTGTGTGTATACAAACGTCGGCGAAAAAGGGTGGTGTTTAACCATGTTTCCAAAAATAGAAACTGTTTCCGTGCGCCACGCTAGCGATCCGCGTGAGCTCTGTCTCCTTTAATCCCAGCCTTCCATTCGGTGAGATCTCAGCCACCCAATCCGCGGTTTAGGGCTCTCTCCCATAGCCAAGAGAAAACAATGGCCGGTTTTGCAAATACAGGCCGTATTTTGAGGTGGTTTTTAGTGGATTAGATCCTAGCCGCTCATCGTCCATTCGAGGGTTGTGAGGGAGCCAGGGTGCTATAAAAATGGAAAGAAAACGCCCTACCTCCCTATTCTTGCAGCAACCCAAGAGAAAACTTGTCGTCACCTTCCATCTCCAAACCCACCAACTAAACCCTCTCTAAGCTTCAATTTCTCCATCCTGGAAGCTCCCTACCACTAATCCAAAGCCTCCACTAGAATCAGATCCGAAGAAAACCCCTCCTTCTGCAATCTGCCATGATCGTCCGACCTTCTTCCACGTTCAAGCTGCACCAAACTGGGTCGACTAAGGGGCGAGTCAGGGTGTCCAGTGGCCTCAGTTATGGAAAATACAGAGAGAAAAGGGAGAGAGAAAGAGAGGAAGGAAATGAAAGAAGGAAGGAAGAAGAAGAAGGGAAGAACAGGGAGGAGTGGAGACTGCGGCCGGAGACTGCTGCTACACTCATCGGACAACACCAAGTTGCAGACTCAGTCCGTCCCTCCTGAGTGCCCAAACGACGAGGGAGAAAGAAAGAGAGCCGTAGAGGGTGAGTTGCTGCTTCGCTGGGTACCGCCAGCGTGAATCCTCTCCCTCTGCTCGTCGGGCTATTGCACGAGTTGTGCCTTCGTCAGAACTCGAATCGGGACCTGATGGATGGCTCAGATTGATCGATTTGACTGTCCCTGTTAAGCAGAGTTGTCTTCAGGTCCGGCATGTTCGAAGGAATTGCGTTTGAGTCCAGCATGTGGGAAGCAGAGGCCGACCCTTCCACCATTTTTCGTTCCACGTGAACTTTCTACCAACACCGGCATAAGGTGAATCAATGCATCCCCACCCCTTAAGATTATCTTTTTAGGAAACTGATGATTAAAACAAGGAAAAGAAGAAGAAAAAAAGTGTGACATTCACCATGTAAATGGAGGACTAACCACCTCATCAATGGTTATGGCTGATAGATTACAATGGAGCGATGGACCTGATGGACAGCTCAGATTGATCGGTTTGACTGTCCCTGTGTCACTATGGATGGCTCAGATCCAACTCAATGAGCTGTGGAGAACACGTTTACATTATTGCAACGATGGGTGTTGTTGCCATCTTCTGATATGCAGAAGAGGCTAGCCTAATCAAGCTCATTTCTGATAGCTCATTTGTTGGGTCCCCAGCCACCAAACCAAGCTATGTCGAGGGCCAAGAACAGTCCCAAACCTAGGCGAAAAACAGCCTTCAGTTGGGCCGTGACCAGGGCTGAAACCGGCCTTTAATTGGTACGTGAAGTGGGTCGAGATCAGCCCAAGTCCAGGCCAAATACCAGGCCCAAAATAATAGTGGGCCTGTGCCAAGCCAACCGCACAAATGGGCCAGGCCAGTCGGCCCAGTCCCATTGGGGCTGTACCCTGCATGATGCAGGTGGGCCACACTTAAAGCCTGATGTGGGCCCAGGTCCTTTCGAAACCAGGTAATGGGCCCAACCCTTTTTGCAACCGAGCTGCTGGGCCAGGACAAGCCCAGCCTAGCAGTTCACATGGGACCACATGAATGGGCCTGAGGTGGGGACAGCAATGGCCTAGCCCTGCCCAAATTTTTGGGCTCATATTGGACCTAACAGACTGGCCCAAGCAGGCCCAGTTCAGGCCTTAGTTATGGATAGTTTCAGGCCTAGTCCAGGCCACATTGATTAGGCCATGGTTGATGGGCCTGGTCACTCTAATGCAGGGCCAAATGCCCTTGTTCTTGGGTCCTTTCAAACCCCCACACAACTTCAATATGTTAATTAGATAAAACCTTGGGAACACTTGACTAATACAAACTATGACTTTAGGAAACTACTTGTGTGATTTTGGCCGCAAGATACTCACGGGAACTTGAATCGAGGACAGAAATACGACCCTATAGGTGATGATTTCTTCCCCTTAAACTTTCCATTTCCAAATTAGTTAAGTAATAAGGAGTTCTTTCTCCGAGAAGAGTTCTGCAGTTCTGTCTCTCCAATGGGCAGGTGCAGCTAGGGATGGGCAGCTTCTCAGATCAACAACTGGCTCCTCTCCCGGTGGTCGAGTGGCTTTCCGTTCCTCTTCTACCATTGGTTTCGCTTTTTCCCCCTGCCCCTGCATGGCATTATCATGACTCACCTGCCTCAATATCGATTGAAAGCATGCGCTGGAGATGGGAGTGAATCGAAATCGGGGGGAGAAAAGCTTCTTCCCGACATTAGCATGATGAACTATAGTCTTTATCAAAATCACACATGTTATCTTATAGGATGTGATCTCTTACATTAGTCATAGACTCTTAAGGTATGACTTATATTTTACTTATGATTGCATGCAATAGTTATTTACATGATGGCTTCCATTTAAATTTCAATCCATGACCCTTGCGATTATTATGTATCAAATGCTGCACATACATCTGGCATGCTATGTCTATGTGCTTTCACATGAATTGTTGTGAGTCGCTTATGAATCTGTTTATGAATCTCTATTCACTACACTTACTAGTGGGTAACTCCCTCTTGTGTACGTGAACCCATACTTAGGATGGAACAAGATGGGTTGTAGTAAGAAATGGGCCCTCGATTTAGAGGTTATTTGGGATATGGAACATTTATGTGGGATTTACCATCCATGGGCCATACAACTTAAGTAACTTGGAAATGACTGCTTTAACCACTCTTACTTAACCTTACCTGACCCCTTTGTCGTATCGATTTAATGTTCCGAGCATCCTTTTACCACTGCGATTTAATACCGGTCCCATGTTTTTATAGTTGTCTTGTGTGGCTTCGACGGCCTATGACCATATGATCATAATCCTTAATTATCGAATGTGATTGGCCACTGGTCGTTGGGCATCCATTTAGCATCCTAAGATGGGGAAATCTCATGTGTCGGGGATGGCGGTCATGGGACACTATGCTCGAGCAGTCGGCCTACGCTGGGTGATGAGCCTCCCGTAGTGACCATTGAGTTACTTAAATTGGCTGATTGTAATTTGAATAAATATGATTTGGCTAATCATGCATTCATAGTATATTTTTGATGACGGGTGGCTAATTCTGGATGTTGTAGCACGTGCCCTTAGGGCCTGTTTATTTTTCAGAGCAATGGGAAATGCAAGGGAAATAGTAATTATTACCATTTCCTGCGTTTGAAATTTGATAGGTAGTTGTGCCAGTGAAATTGGTTTGAAAGATGTAATTTTAATTTTTGAACTGCAGGGTAATGTGTATGATATATCCATTCCGTCCTTCTATTTTATTACAATATTTTGGAGCATGGGACAAAAAATAAAGTGGATCCAACACTCAAGTGGCCCACACCAAAAGAAACAGTGGCCCTACAAAGTTTTTAATGGTAAGTATTGGATTCCCTTTTTTGTATGGCGTGGTCCAATTGAGTATTGGATATGCCTCAAATTTTTACTCATGCTATAAATTCAAATGGAATAATGGATGAACGGTGTGGATAAGTGAAATGAATCACAATGGGACCCACAGATATTTTGTAATATTTTTAGTTTTCATGCCAAAAGTAAGCAGTCAAATCAGGTAATGCGAATTCTTGGGAAAGTAATTATTACTTTTTTTACCCGGGATTTACCATTTCACCGAAAATCAAACACGCCCTTAGGTTCATTGGGGTATCGTTTCGCTAGCTCCCAGACCACCAACTATCGACCTATTTTGATGACTTGGTACCATGTTGTATGAGATATGCTACGCTAGTGACCGGTCTTTTGCATGGGTGACGAGCCCAAGTCCGACTGGATGAGTATTCTCAGGTCGATGTTACATGGGTGACGAGCCCAAGTCCGACTGGATGAGCATCCCCAGGTCGATGTGCATTCATACATCCACACATTTAAAAAGACTGCTTCATATATTGTTTTGATTGCCTCATTTTTTTTATAACTATGCTTAGCTAAGGCGGTGATGTGTAATCTTGAGGGGAATTCACACTGAGTTGGCCACTCATCCATCAAATATATAACCGTACAGGTAGCACAGGTAGCTTAAGTGATATTCAGGTTCAGGTTGATGAGGATCCGAGTATAATTGACAAGGATGCATGGTCGTACCTGCCTAGAGGAGTTGCGCGATCTTGCAGCTCAAATTTATATGCTTCTTTCTATTTCTCTTGTATAAATTATGGAATTTTTGCATTTGTTATTTCGAAGACATTGGTTTGTATAAGTCATTATGGGCAGCCTCTTGTATATTCTAAATGTAAATGTAAATTTTCTTTTTTACTGATTTGTCCATCCTACGCTAAACTGCTAACTCTGAAAGATAATATATATATATATATATTATATATATATATATATATATATATATGTAACGCCCTGAAAATTGGGGGTCGAGCAGAAGTTCAACTCCCGAGTTCCAACGCATCACTTATGCAACATAGATAATGATGATTAAATATTGTCCATTTTAGTACATTAAACATGAATGGGATTATACCAAATCAGCATATCATACTCCATTGACAATTAGATTACGCAAGCGGAAGACTGTGATAGATATATAAAGCATATAAGTGATTGTAAGTCCCCAGATTATGAACGTCACCAGGTTAAATAATTACAGGTATAATTTCAAAAGATACAAAATAATGAAGTGAAATGTCATCTATCTATATCCCTGTAGCCCCGATACGCAACTCCAAGTCTACATAGACCCGCCAGAGAGTTGCATGTAGGAGAACTCCTCCTCGTCATCGTAGAAGACAGGCTCCATCTCGTAAGCCTTGTCATCGTAGAAGACAGGCTCCATCTCGTAAGCCTCGTCATCACCTGAAACTACAACAGAGTCTGGTTGGTGTTTTAAAACACCGTCCCAGAACGTGGGAGTGAGTGATTAACTCAGTAGAGCTATAAAGCAAAGGTTAACATGTTATCAATTCAGTCAAGCAGTAAAGATAAAGTAGTACAACACTCATGTCCTGAGTACTCTTGTTAATGCAAGGATGATATGCAATAATGATGTATGCCCTCGCCTGCACTCTCTCTGCGACATCATCTCACGATCGCGACATGCAACACTCCCGCTGTGCTCAACTCCAACGCCAAAGGCACAAGCAAATGCAGTGCATGTGCGTGATTAACCAAGTTCTTAATTAGACTCATTCATACAGCAGGTTTGGGAAGCTAAGGTACCTCCTTTTATATCATTCACCCAAATAATGATCCATCTAAGGTCGTCAATCCTAGTTTATCACATACGATAGGCAAGTTCGCGAGTTTATACTGTAGGTTGCTACGAGAGGCTCGTCACCGTCAGCGTATGCTTAATTCACACTCGAGGTCACTACCACCAACGCCCTACCAACAGGCAGTCTATTTTCGAAGGCTCGTCACCAACCTGATTGGGGACCACGGCCAGGCTGCATCGAGGTAGGCCTATTTCATACTCGAGGTCACTCCACTAACGCCCTACCAACTGGCAGTCTATTTTCGAAGGCTCGTCACCGACCCGACTGGGGACCACAACCAGGCTGCGCCAGTGTAGGCCGACAGCTCAAATACAGTGTCTCATACTCCGTATTCGGCTTATGAGTTTGTGTTGCTCACTGATCACTACGGGGAGGCTTGTCCCCCCAGCGTAGGCCGACGGCTCGACCACGGTGTCCCATACCACCATGCCCGGCTCATGAGTCTTAGCGGATCGTGGTACCAAGGTTTAACGGGCTTTACATTGGTAAGTGGTACCTTAGATTCAAGCAGTAATGTCCATACATGGTAAACACACAATAGGCCAATCGGTTTATTAGTACGAGTGTACGCCGAATTAATCGACATGGTACCACTGTCGACAGTCATCGTACGCTTCGGATTCATCGAACGTGTCTTGTGTGGCGAAATGACCTTAGCCACTACTCGAGAATCATTACCAATTGTCTGGACTACATCGTAGCCCTAATCACACTTCAAACGATAAAATTCACAAGTGATAATCAATGACAGCATGTGACAACCAAATCTAAATATAAATCTTAGTTGAGCATTTCAACAAACACATAAGACACATGTTATCTTACATAGGCATTTCATCCGTACAACACATAGTAGTAAGATAGGTTACATAAAGGGAACTGTAATTATAGAGAAAGAGATTGAAAATTCTATCTCAACACCCTCATTAAATACATTCCAACAAGCATTTCCTCATTCAGGCATTTTATCAAACACTTAAACTACACATTTCAACATACATGTATTAGACTAATTATAACATATATCCTGGCAAGCCCTTTTACAAAGGAGTTGCCACAACACAACAAGCATATATTCATAGTTAATAATCATAGCAAGCACAAATCCAAATTCCATATTCATTCAAACATTTTTACAAGCACTTAGACTACACACTTCAACATACATGACGTATGTTGGTTATAACAGGTGTTAGGGCAAATCCTTTCACCAAGGAGTTGTCACACGTATAACAACCATATATTCACAACGAATAATCATGGCAAGTACGAATCCAAATTCCATACTCATTCAATCATATCAACAAACACATGGAATACACTATATTCAACATAGTTCATATATGTGTGTAAAGCGCAGGAAACATCGTATCTAAGCATGTGATAGCAATCAAGTCAATCATAAATCATTAACTGACATTGAAAGCCTTGAAAACTATAGCCTAAACGTTTATAGTCCGCGCCTTTCGCCGGTAGACCCGTAACGAACTCAGTTTAAACACTAAGTCCTCGCCTACGGCACAATGGCAACCTATAGCATGAAATAGGTTAGCTATTTCACTATTTACTCTATTTGAATCCCTAAAACATATTAGGGTTAGGATTTCTTACCCAAAAATGGAATCAGAATCGCCGGTATAGCGATACAGTAGCGATGGTTAAGCACGTGGAGGGGTGAGATCGAATCCTAGGAACAAACTCTCACTCTCTCTCTCTTCTCCTCACTTTCTTCTTCTCTTTTCTCTCTTCTCTCCCCTAGGGTTTGAAATTCGTATGGAATGGAGAGAGAGGGTTTTAGGTCCTTATATAGGCCCAGAATTGATGGGAATGGCCCCAAGGCCATGGTATACTTAGGTTATAGCCAAAACTCGTCTGTTTCGGCCTAACGGAGCGCATCAGGGGGCCCCTTTTCTGCATACGATCGGGAGTAAGTCCCCTGACATTGGATCTAGGTCAAGCTAAGTTTTCGGTCCGATCGAATTTACAAATCGACCGCAGGGGACCAGTTTCAGTTCAACGGTCACCGGTACTCGATCAGGGTCACAAGTACACTAACGTGTGTTAGAAATTTCCTCTGATCCGAGGGTGTAGTTGGGTCAGATTCTGACGGTCTGAATCCTTAGATTTGGCCGACAAGCGAACGACTCAATTCACTTAAATTTTAGTTCATTTTCTAAAGATATTCGCGTTTCTCACACACTTCGCTCCGGGCTCAAGTTGTGCATTTCGGGATATTATCTGGACTTGATTTTCGAGGTGGTTGTCAAGTCCAGTGAGGTGGTCTTAACGGTATAGTTTCGTAGTTATCGGATTTTCGACGCGCGGTCCAGGTCCGATACGGAGTTTCAATGCTCTCTTGAGAGGAACTGGGTTTAGAGATTGATCCTAGGTTTCAGGGTAACGTAACGTCAGCGATCCTACTGATTTTGGATTTTGCGGTTCGTATTGAAAGCTGTCCAAGCTAATTCGCCAGGTGATTTAGTTAAACACTTAATTAATCTTCGTCTAATTTCTAAAGGATTTAGTCCTTATTGATTTCTGCCTGAGGTGGTACTCGGGTCTTTGTACGGATTTTTCCGAGATGTTACTATATATATATATATATATATGAAATTTGGCTCTCTTCAGGTTAACACTCAGGTTTTTTGGGAAACGAGTCATATACTCAGGTCCTGAAAACACGGGGCGTTACAACTTTTAAATGAGGCTCACCTTATACTTTTTAAAGCCCATACATAGAGTTACCAGATGGATCCTTCCTTTCACCATATGTGGGTCCCACATGATCATAAATCTGAATTGAAGATGGCCAGAAACCAACATTGCACAAAAATCTATTTGACGTAAAATTTATGTGGGGCCACGTCAATGGGGTCCACCACCTTCCCAAAGCATTTAATGTAGCATCTGAACTCTGGAAAACAAATCCCAGGTGTTGTTGGGCTAAAAACCTTAAGTGGGCCATCTAGTATGGGCTATCTTGTATGGACCTTACCTTTCATGTAATGAGGACCACCTAGCGTGTTTTGTAAATGAGTGTTATATAACTTGTAAAATATTTAATGGAAAGATCTTGTTGTCCAAATGTTCTCTTAAGATATAAGTGGCCTTGGGCCCATCTAAATGATGCAACCCTAAGGCCCAAGTGGGCCCTACACTAAGAGAATCGTTGGGGAGTGAGAAGCCCACAATGGTAACCTTCCTTGAGCCCGTTGGGTAGGCCCATTGCCTACTGGACAGCGTGCCTTGCATACTATACCTCTAGTCAAGTAGACCACGCTTAGAGAGACCTATTTTATAAAATTTTAAAATACATCAAATAGATATTAAGAGTGATTTTTAAACGGTGACTTGAATGAGAAAGTTTATGTTGAACAAACGAAGGGTTTTAAAGATCCCAAATGAAAGTACCATAGTTTGTCAATATACGTGATGGTTGAGTCATAGAGTCAAGTGAGCCTCACATTGAAGACTATACGGCTAAAATCTAAACAAAAATGAAAGGATTAGGAAGTCTCAAAAGGTAAATTAAGCCTCATATCCCATTACCAAAACACCCAGGTATAAGAACCCCCTCATAATCTAAGTTTGCTCAAAATCAACTAAGAAAACTTTAGAAAAACTTAGGATTACAAGGTTCCAGTTGCAAAGTTATATGAAAAAGAAAATCTTTTTTTTTTGTAACTGTCGATGACATCGAAAAAGTGCCCCAAATATGTCCAGCAACCAAACCACATGTCTGGAGAATTTCTCGATGACATCAAACAAGTCTCGATGACATCGAACCTACAAATTTGTTGACATCGAAGCTATATCGATGACATCGAAAAATGGGCACCCAATTATCCAGCAAGCTCAATAGGAAAATCATGAATTACTCAATGTAATCGAACTGCCTTTGATGTCATCGAAATTCAAACTTCAATACATCGAAAGACCATTCGATGACATCGAAAAGGGACCAATCTGTCTAGAGAATTTTTTTATAGAAATCATGAATTATTCGATGCAATCGAACTGCCTTCGATGTCATTGAAATTCAAACTTCCATGACATCGAAGAAGGTTCGATGACATTGAATATATGAACCCAAAACTCTCCAGCAAGCTTCAAGAATTTTTGGTAAAAAATCTCGATGACATCGAGAAGTCATTCGATAACATCGAAGGTATACTTCGATGACATCGAAGACCACTTGATGACATCGAGCAAAACTGTCCAAGCACTTACAAGAATATTTATACGTTTAGGCTCGATGCAATCGAAGTTAGTTCGAGACATCGAAGGACCTTCAATGACATCGAACCCTAACAGATTTCTACCCATTCTTTAACCATTAGGACTTCATTGCCTATTTATTGAGGGTTGCTTTCTTAGTTCCTTGTGAGAAAAATAATGAGATTTAAGAGAGTTATTGTTGTATGAATACTACCTACCATCTTAAATCCCTTTCTCATGGGAGTTCATCCTTCAACCCTATCTTAAATGCAATCATTGAAAAATCAATAGATTGGACTGAAGAATGAACTTCACCATTCAAGGATCTTCTAACAACTCATTCATTGGTAAATCATTGAGCTGAAATCCTTTGAATGCTTAATATTTGGGAATCTCATCCACACTTAAAGACCCATATTTAATAGATAAGATTCACTAAAATACCTTGACCCAACAACCAGCGACTTGCATTGGAGCATCTATAGCTGTTACAAATCAAGGGAGCTGAAGATTCTTCACTACAAGGAAGATCATCATCAATATGTACTAAAAGCGGGGCTCACTTAGTTACAAGTAATAGAGTCCATAAGAGCCTGAAGCCATTTCCTTGTGTAGGATTTGGTTTCAGAGTATGTTCTCAAACTCGCTAAAACCTTTCGTAGGCCTCCAACTGGAGAATATGTATAATGTCCTTGTGTGCGACCTATTGCCTTGTGTAGGCATGTGTATTTGCCTTGTGTAGGCATGAGTGTTTGCCTTTTATAGGCATAGTGAGTTGCCTTGTCTAGGCACCTAAGGATGTCTTGTGTAGGCTCCTTAGTTAACCTTGTGTAGATTGTAAAGGTTTATGGTTAACCTAATTTAAAACCATTGATAGTAAAATCGGCACACTTTAGGGTGGAGTGCATCAACTGGAGTAGGCACATAGCCGAACCACTATATATTGTTGTGTTTGTGAAGATTGCTCTTGCTCATATGTATTGACTATTGGAATGTCTACTTTATGCACAATACATGTTTGATTAAATGCAACACTTAGATTTTTCATTATCTTAGAAGTTGAATATATTCTTGATAATCCTGCTTAACTTGTTTTAAATTGGTAAAATTTAGAGATCAGTAGGATTAAAGTTTTAAAAGTCCTATTCATCCCCCTCTAGGACACTTGGACATACATCCATACTTCAATAGTAGCGGTCCTATTTCACCAAACTTCTTAATCATGTATACTGTCTTTAAAAGGCCTTGTATGGTCTGAAAAAATCCCCTAAAGCATAGTATGAAAAGTTAATTAAATTTTTACTTAGACATGACTTTCATATGGGTAGTGTTGACAAAGCTCTGTTTGTCAAAAGATCAAATGATGATATCTTAATTGTGCCAATATATATTGATGATATTATTTATGGATCTACTCATGTTAATCTTTCATCTAAGTTTGCAGAACTTATGAAATTGGAATTCAAAATAAGTATGGTTGGCAAGCTAACTTATTTTCTTGGGCTTCAAGTTAAGCAGCTTGAAGATGGAATTTTTATATCCCAAATATGCACAAAATTTGGTTAAAAGGTTTGGATTTAAAAAAGGTAGAAATTTTAATACTTCGATGAGTACAACACTTAGATTATCCAAGGATGAATTAGGTGAAAGTGTTGATTCTCATCTCTATTGAAGCATGATTGGTAGCTTACTATATTTAACTGTCAATAGACCTGATATATCATTTGGTGTTGGTATTTGTGCTAGATATCAATCTGATCTACAGAATCACATTTATCGGTTGTCAAACGCATAATTAGATATGTTGCAAGCACTGTTAATCTTAGACTATGATATCCACATGATATATCTATTCAAATACCAGGATATACTAATATAATTGGGCAGGAAATATTGATAATAGAAAATCCACTAGTGGTGGATGTTTTTACATTGGAAATTGTCTAGTCTCCTGGATAAGTAAAAAAAAACAAAACTCAGTATCCTTATCTACTACAGAAGCGGAATATATTTGTAAGTGTTATTATGTTAAGCACACATAGATTGTCAAATTTCGTAAGACAAAAGCGCTTCAAGGTAGAACCTGAAGATCAACTCAAGATCGACTTACGATCAAGTCAAGATCGACACATCTTCTCAAAGAAATCATCACCCGTATTCAAGTCAAAGTTCAAGACAAGGTGACTCAGATATTTGCTAAATCTCAGGTGGTATAACCCTAAAAAGACCTTATGATTAGGTAATTTTAAAAATTCTCTATCTTGGGTTTTTATTAGTGCTTTTGCTATGGAATTTAGCAAGCCTAACTTCCTCGGCCGGCCTAACTTCAAGCCTAAGCAAAATAACTTCTGTTGAAAATTCGGCTAGCCCGAGAAAGTTCAAGTGAAATTCCAGCAATGCAATCTTTTGTAATTCGAGGGAATTCGGCCAGCCGAGTTTTGGATAAACTTATCACACACGATCTGAGAGCCATTGAACCAAATCCGGTGGACTCCGACTAGCCGAAGCCAGTCTTAGGCTAGCCGAAGTTCTAACTTATTTGCCTATAAACTGAGTCTTTCTCTCATTCTAAAAGAACAAGAAAAATTATTGTAATCCTTCTGCAAGAGAGAGAGAGAAGCTGAAGTCATTGGTAAGCTATCTATTGGGATTTATACATTTTGTTTTATAGCTTATTCAATTCCCTTTTTCTCAAGATCATTTGATTCTTAATCTAAGAGAGTAATCTATACTCTTCTTTGATATCTAAGAGAATCGAATCAAGTAGCGTCTGGGTCTTTACATTTCTAAAATCTATAGAACCCTGGACTCTTTCTGTCTAATTGAACACTGCGACATCTACGTTCAAGAAAGATGTCTTTCTATTACAAGCTTCTACCACTTCTTTGAATCTATATTTGAAGATAAGTATATTTACTGAATTTCTTTTTAGGTTTTTCTGAGGTAGCCGATGGAAATCTCAGTGAGGTTTCGTTTAAGATAGCCTGTGAAAATCTCAGTAGGGTTTTTATTGTGATAGCCCGTGAAAATCACAAAAAATTATATCAGGTTATTAAGGTGACCCTATGAAAACCTTTTTATAGTGAAAGCTAAATTACGAGGGTAGTAATTTTGGGAGTGGAGTAGGTGTGATTGTTTTTAAGCACCGAACCACTATAATTTCTTGTGCCGTGTGGTGAATGTTTTATTCTTTTTGGTGATTGGATGCTAATTATTAGTTCATTCTTGTGATGAATGTTGTAATTGTTTTATATACTCTTTCTAGTTTGAAAGATTGATTTTAAAGACATTCGTGAAATAAAGTTGTCATGCCTAATATTTTAAGTGAAGGTTGTCCTATGAATTATTTGGAATCAAGGTTTCAATACTCAAGCGATTGAGATTTTTTTAATATTTACATATTCCGCATTTATTTTGATTATTTGACATTCTCCTATTCACCCCCTTCCCTCTAGGACATCGCTAGCTCTCCATTTCAATATTGCTGCAGGAAATGCTTGTACTCAGCTTACATGGATGAAACGAATGCTGGCTGATTACGACATAATTCAAGATACAATGAATTTGTATTATAATCACATAAGTGCTATTAATATATCTAAAAATCATATCCAACACTCTCATACGAAACACATTGACATCAGATATCACTATATACGAGAGTTGGTTGAAAAAAAAAAAAAAAACAATCTTGCTTGAGTACATTCAAACTGATAAGTAGCTTGTAGATATTCTAACTAAGCCGCTTGATAGTATTAAATTTTCTAATTTAAGGCATAATATTGGCTTGTATTTTATTCAATTATCTTATTAAAGTTAATATTTCTTTTTCTTTCTTTAATCTTTATTTTTATTTTAGATTTTGAAAAAAAAAATGAAATGAAAAAATATTCTGAAAATAAAATGAAAAAAAAAATGGTTTATTCGGCCAACCGAGTAGCGACTAACTACTTTTTAAAAGTAGAAAAACTCCATTTGTCTCAATTCTTCTTCTTCTTCTTCGACTCGCCGGTAGTTCCTTTAGCTAACCCATCTTCCATTTCTTCATTGTAAGTGCATTTGAGTCTATTTTATTGTTGATTTAAGTTACTATTTGCATTTGCATATAGATTTCACCTCTTTTCTTAAGATTTGAAACCCCTTTGGTGAGTTATTTTAAATAGGATTTGATTTACTTGATCTCTTTACTTTCTTCTTTTTTTAATCTAATGGAACAACGATATAAACGACCTGTACGCAAATTACAAGCCAGTTCTTCATCCCGATCTGGTTCTGATATACGGTCCGTCCGTCCACCGAAAGATGACCCCGAAATCATCAGGATTTTAAAACAAGATGGATTATTAGTGAAATATCAGTAAATTTAAATCATGTTGTTGAATATGGGTTATACAATTTCCTCTCTAAGGTAGGATGGGAAAAAATCTCCAATGAGGGGGGGGGGGGGGGGGGGGGGGGGGGTTGGGACTGCTTACTGATTTATTGTAAAAGGAACGTATCCATGTATTTTCGAATTATCTCTTGAGAAAGAGGAAACAATTTCAGTTACAGCCTCTACCATCGCATCTTGATGGAAATTGAATTAGCGGAGGATGGAATTCCAATTGCTACTCTAATGGATAAAATATTTAATTCTGAGAAAAATTTGTCCCTCGCGTTTTCTGTGGTTTTGATGTGGATTGGAGATCGAGTAATGTTCTTCCTATTGGAAAACTATTTCTAAAATACCGTGTTATTCATCGGATTTTCATTTTCAATGTTTATATTAGAGCGGATAACAAAATTGACCTCACTCCATTCATGGTTCGCATTCTTCATGTTATAACTACCAAAGTTATAATTTATCTTTCTACCCTCACATATTATTCTATTATTCAGTATTGCATGCATCCTAGGCATAGCTCTCTTCCATTCGGTCATCTTATGACATCACTCGCATTATTTTTCCGTGTCTAAATTCTATCTATTGAGGCACCAAAATTCGAGTTTCCCTTTAATTCTTACAATTTATATATAATGAACTTGATGCCTTTACCTACGCAACGAAGAGTTTAGGATGAAAGATAGGAAGATGACGTGAATATGGATGACATTTTCAATGAGTTGGAGGAAAAATCTGCAGAAGATGAAGATGACTCATATTATCACCCATCTAATTTTGATGAGTGATTATCCTCTTTAGAGCAGAGGATGGATGCATTGCATGTATCTCAGGAAGCTCTAGTAGTAAATCAAAAGATGAATATGAAGTACATGAAAAAATATTTTCATCGATTAACCAAGAGCTTGAACACCATTGATCCTGATATGCCTACTCCATCTTCCTCTGAATCAGAATGATTTGTAATCATTTCTATTTCCGACTTGGATTTGCTATATATTTTCTGACTTTTTAGCATGTTAACTTAATAATGCATAGTTAATTGATGCATTTTAATATCGTTAATATTTACTATTATTGCTTCCTATATCTTTCTTAAATTTTATCTTCCTTTGTCAACTTGTAACAAAAAGGGAGAGAGATGTATCTAGTGGAAAATCTCATGTTTATGTGAAACATCTCATATTTATGTGGAAAGCAAGATTTTCTTGAGTATATTTCTAAGGGGGAGTGGGTGGAGCATACAACAGAATTGATCTTCAAGATTTCATCTAAAGCCGAATTATGTTTCTGGTTCTAGTCGTCAAGTCCTTGTGGCCATTATAATTATTCATAATGTGAAATGTGATGTGTATGTAATGTTTTATTACAAAATTGACAAAGCGGGAGATTGTAAGTGCTAATATTCTAAGCACACATGTAGTTATCAAAAATTCGTAGACTAAATATAGTATAGATCTTTAGCACACTTCAGTTCTTGACGACAATTAAAGAGCGCGACTCAACATTTCAAGAATAGAATGTTCGGAATGATTTCAAGTGAAAGATCAAGTGTATGCCAACCTACAAGTAAAAATGACCTTAGAAAAGACCCTAGGATATAATGCTTGATCATGGCTTTTCAAACTTTAATTTATGGAAATTTTATATGAAAATTTTGATGATGTTCGGCCAACCCAACTTTACCTTCGTCCAGTCGAACTTAGCTCGGGTCAGCCCAAGATCGGCCTAGGTCAAGTTTCCAGCAACTTCAATTATAAAATTAGTTAGAAGTTCGGCTAGCCTGACCATATGTTCGACCAGCCGAACTCAGCTCCGGTCAGCCCGAGGGTGACCTGGTCAAGTTTACAGTAATACAACTTTTCAAATTTCTGGGAGCTTAGGCCAGCCGAACCCTGTATTCGGCCAGCCGAATTTTTGCTCGAACCAGCTTAAGTTTTTATAAAATCAAATCCCGCGAAATTTAATAGTCGTTGGAACAGTATTGTGGAAATCCGACCAGCCGAAACAATTCTTAAGTTGACCGAAGTTCCAAATCCTTTAGCTATAAATAGAGACATTTTCTCATTATTTTAAACACGAAAAAGTTAGATAATTCTTTCTCAAACAAAGAGAGAAACTCTAGTCTTTTCCAAGCCATTTGTGTAGTAATTTTAATTTTGTTTATACCTTATTCAATTCCCTTCTCAAGTAGATTTAAATTCAATTATAGAGTAAGCTATACTCAACTTGAGATTAGAGAATTGAATCTGCAGCTTTTAGGGTTTTATTCCTTGAGAAATTATATATCCCTAGATCTTTTCTGGTTGAGCATACATTAATTCATCATCATCCAAGAAAGAAGATCACTGCATTGATTGAAGCATCTACTTCTACAAGACTTCATCAATATCTTCACATCGACATTTTGTCTTCAAGAATATAAGTATTTGTTCTTAGTATATTAATTTCATTTTGGATTTTTATGGATTGTCCAAAATATCTCATCGGGTTGTGTAGTGGTTAGCTCGTGAAAATCACTTGAAGTTTTATTGTGGTAAGCCTGTGAAAATTAAAAGAACTGTAAGAGGTTGTTGAGGTGATCTTGTGAAAACCTTAAAAATATTGGAAAGCCAAAATTGCATGTAGTAATTTTGTGAGTGGAGTAGGTGTGTATTAAACACCAAACCACTATAATTCCCTATGTATTGTGGTGATTAATTATCTTATTCTATACTTTTATTGGATTTAAGGACGTCGTTATATAAGGTTGTACTGCCTAAGATTTTAGGTGAAGGTTGTCCTGTGACTCGATTGAAACCAAGATTTCAATATCTGTTGCTATCGAGAATTTATTTTCCGCGATTGGTTGTCATAAAATGGTTAGTCCTATTCACCCCCCTCTAGGACATTTGTAGCTCAGCTTACAGTTATATTGATTATGGCACATGTCAATCTCTCTACCATATTTTAGGAAGACACACTAATTACAATTGTCTATGTTCTTAATAGAATCTCTAATACATTCCTAATGCCCCCACATGAGATGTGGACTTGGAGATTTCTTTTCTAGCTAACCTACTTCCTTGCGAATCATTGGGATATGTTTTGTTATCTGCTCCTCATAAAGGTAAACTTGATAGTAAAATTATTGGGTGCATATTCATCACGTGTCACATACACTCAAAGGAATACATTTTAGTTTATGAGAATTGTGGAGGATGGACTGAGATATAATTTTGGAACATGAGCTTCATCGAAAATAAATACCTCAGCTAAAAAAGTTGAAAGTTAAGATAGAACTTTTTGAAATGATTGATGAATCTCAAAAGAATAAAAGCTTCATTACTCAAAATGGAGATGCTCTCATAGTTCATAAGAACAATGGGAGTATACCTTAGCAGGCTTCTGAATTACGCTAAAGTGAAAGAGGATTTATTTGTCTAAGAAACTTTCATATCGAGGGCAAATCGTACTCTTACAACGTGATTGACAATGATGAACCTTATTCTTATCAGAATGCATTGTTATCTCCAAATTTGGTTGATTAGGTAACTACCAAGATGAAGAGATCACCTCTGTGAAGAAGAATCTAGTCTAAAAACTTATAATTATGTCTTCCAATTGCAAAGCGATGGTCTATAAGTAGGTACTCCAAATTAAAAGAAAGATGTTGAAGAAGTCCAAAAGATGATTAGTTGCTTTTATATAGGAATGAGTTAATTACAAGGAGACCTTTTCAACTGCTGTGAAATTCTCCTCAATCAACATTATCTTGTCCATTATCGTAAGTTTAGGCTTAGAGTTATATCATATAGATGTAAAGACCACATTCTTAAATGATGACTTAGATGCACATGCAATAGTCCACGTGATATATTAACAAAATGTACCCAAAGAATGTATATAAACTGTTAAATCTATCTATGAACTGAAGCAATATTCAAGCCAGTGGTACATGAGATTTCACTTAGCCATTACCACCTTCAGATTCATAATGAGTTAAAAAGATTATTTCGTATATATGAAGTTGTTTGTAATATCTTTTCTAAAATTATCTTTATATGAAGACGATATCCTTCTAGATAGGAATAATATACGATAATTGATGATGACTAAAGATTGACTTTTTTCAAGCTTTGAGATGAAAGAATTGAGTGAAGCTAAGTTTATTCTCAAGATAAAAATCATCAGAAACCACCCTAAGAGATATTATTTTTATTTTTTTGTTTCAAGCTATTTACATACAAAAAATCTTAAATTGATTCATGATAAATAATTTTTTTAAAAATCAAAAAATCAAAAGTTGTTGAAACCCACATATAAAGAAACCTACCAAGATAAACAAGAAGTCGTGTTCTTAGACTAAAGCTAAAAAATTAACTATGTTCTTGTTTCTTATGTGAGCGCGGTAGGTAATTTAATATATGTCATGCTTTGACCTGACCAAATATTTGTCATGCAATTGGCATAGTCAACATTTATCAAAATAACCCGGGATAGTCTCATTGGCAAGCCATCAAACACATATTTTATTATCCCAAATTGACCAAAGACTTAATGCTATGTTAAGAAAGGACGAATTTCAAACTTAAAAGATATTGTGATGCCACTTAGAGTAATGACGCCGATAAGTTAACTTCATGTCACGTATTTTTTGTTGGGTGGTGGAACTATCTCATGGTCGTGTAAGAAACAGACATTTACAACCCTTTCATCTATGAAGGTCGAGCATATTTCATGTTGTGTTATTATTCAAAAGTGCATATAAGGTCCAAAATTCTTACAAGGTCTATGTTGTACCGGACATTTTGAGCTTGTATCATTGGAGATAAACACGTCTACTATTGACTTGATGAAAAACTTCAAACACCACCAAAAGTTAAAACATATTGAAATCAAGTATCATTACGTCCGTGATCAAATGAGAAATAAAATTTTAAAATTATATATTTATGTGAGACCCACCCACTAATGGTTACCCATAAGTGACCCCGCAGACCAATATCTAACAAAACCGACTTAAGACTTGCGCTTGCCCGTTGCCAATCTTGTACCCACCAAAAGTTCCAAAAGATTTTAGAGACAGGAAAAAGTGATAAGTAGGGGAAGCAAACCTCGACGCAAGCACTTATAAATTATTTAGAAATTGCATGTGTAACATACATACATACATACATACATACGTAAAAGAAGAAGAAGCTTATTTGGCTATCTGACTACTCAATTAGGAGATTATTGGACAGTAAAAAGTAAATAAAGAACAAAATTGCATGCCTGACATACAGGTAATTCAAAACGGACTTTAATGTATGCCATGTGTACCCCTTGGAAGTGCCTGAATATCAAGCATCATGCGCAATCGGAGTTAACTCCCATAAATTATGGTCGTTGAGCTGTTGATGTAAAAGCATTGAGTGGGCTCCATAGCTGGTATCTTTTGATTCTCAGATTGCATATGCACTGATTGGGTCCGCTCAATGTGAGGACTTAGTTACCTTGCATATATCTCGAAAATAGTTCACTGAAAGCTTGGATACGGTCTTGAAAAATTTTGCCAATTTAGGATGATGTTTGTAGCAGCTTCTCTTTCAAAATAGAAGCTGTTCTACTCTTTATAATAGCTTCTGTTTTATAAGAGAAGTTGCCAGAGGTAGTTTCTGGTGCTGTTACTAAAGGTAACCATATCGATACAAACTAGGAACTGAAATTTCAGTTTTGGCTGCATTGTATGGGCATCTCAATTCGCAATCGACTGAATTTACCCATACTAGTTTAAATTTTGAGAAGGTTTTGAGGAAACGTTCTATTGCAAATTACCATTGTACTTGTGATCATGTTCAGATGGCCCACATTACAAAACTACATTGTTTCAAAAATATCTTAGCTTCTTGATTGATTGTTATTTCCCCTTTGAATATGCTCGTTTGGATTTTTTATTTTATTTTTATTTTTGTACATTCTCTTGAAACAGATCGAACAGAAGGGATTGCCCAAATAGTGCGGTCCTTGTACCAATGACAAATCACCGGTACAGCCCAAGTCCTTGTTATCCTTTCTCAATTCATCCCTCTGTATTTCTAATAAATACTTAATTTCTCTCAAATCTTTTCTGTTGGTGTGGGTCTCTAAATACTCGTTGAGAAATTAATACTAGCGCTGTCATTGGCTGGTGGGACTTTCCCCATCAAAACCTCCCCTACCTCAGCTCCATTGCTGACACTTATATTGCCCAAAACATGCATCCCAGTATAAATACTCCCATCTCTATGGGATAAACCATTGCCAAGAGTCTTTGCAAGGCTGGAAGGTCTTACAGTGGAACCTTCAAAAGAGAAATTGTTTATTCCAAACATGTCTCATGTGCATGCAAAATGAGGAGCCTGCTGAGGATTTGTTCTTGCTTTGTGCCGTTACTAGAGAATCTTGGGAACCATGGTTAGGACCATTTCACTGCAGTTTGGCAAGGCTTTCCTCGCATGGCATAGGGGTATTTTGGCAAAAAGGGATGAAGCTATCGAGGCTTGCTTTGCTTTGCTTTGGAGCAAAAATAGAGATAGATGCTTCAGGTATCGGAGTAGGGCTCCTACCAAGGTCCTTTAGAAGGCGAAACTAAATGTCATTGAATGCCTTGTCCCTCTCCAGTTGTGCTTTAGGCCATGTTTGGAACCATGAATTCCATACCAAACATAAGGAAAAAAAAAAAAGGTGAGGGTTTTTCCTTTGATGGGATAACTGGATGGCAAAGAAAAGGGTGGATTCCACCGAGTCATTATTACTCTCCCATAATTTGAATTCTTGGTTCAAGAAATTAGGTGAGTATTATGAGAGGAATACGAAATTTCCACTCACGATCCAAACAAGAACTCAAAATGGGAACCAATGTTTCAATAGTTCCTATATAAATCATTATTAGATGATTATTGTTTTTTTTTTTTTTTCTTCCTTTCTTTTGACTAATAAAATTTCAGTTATCTTTCAACTAATAATAATAACAATAATAACACCCCATCTCCCCATTTTGGGGTGAAAGGGCTTGTTCGCCATGACTAGCAAACTTCATTGGCCACAAACATCTTCAATAATACAAGGCAATTCCCTTCTTTCAGATAATCAACATTTCATCATCACATATTATACACAATTTGGGATATGGCTCCAGAAAGATTAAGCACACTTACATGGGAAACGCTGGCTACAGCAGACTTAAGAGCTGTGCCGATTAACAAGATGAGGTACCATGCCACATGCAAGAAAACCAAAATTGATTTTGACCTATTGATGCTTAAATCATGGCTGTAATCCACCACAGCATCTCTAGTCTCCCAGCAATCTAACACCTTGATACATTGCACCTGGACGAAGATCATCCAGGGTCTCAACACTTCTGAAGCCACTTAACTCTCTTAAAGCAGCCCAACCACGGCGACTCAGGAAATCGCGGAAATCATCTTCTGTGTACAGTGTCTTTTCTTCGGTTCGAACAGGGAGACGGTCAGATTCATCATAGAGGCAAACTTTTATTGTCAGCCCTGAAAAGATCAAACAAGTCAACTTGGACGACCAGAAAAAAGATCCCTATTTCACAAGTTGGTACCACAAGATTTCTTGTCTGGAACTTGTTTACAAACTTGTTTACATTAAAAAGGACCATTGATTTAGGGGCCACTGCAAGGATGGACCATATCCAAAAGGCAATGCAATAAACTGATGGTAACTAAAAAACAAGCATGGTGCGAATTCAGCAGGCAAAACTCACAATAATTGGATGATCCAGGTCATCCAATCATTCTGATTTTTGTCCCACCAACTACACAGTTCCGAACACCATACTTGTTTGCCACATGTAAAGCAGCAACTGCACTTCATAGAACTTCTACGAAGTGTGCATTATAATAGCATTTCTCTAATTCTAAGCAATCCCAATTGCTGAATGCCAACAAGTGAGTTCGATGGCCATATTTATCAGATCAACATTAAACAGAAGGCATGCGAATGCAAAGTTACCCTCATCAAGATGAAGAGAATATGTTCCCAGTGGCATGTCCCTATCAAGGCTGCGAACCACCTCATCTTCATCCTCTAGCCAAAAAGCCCTTTTCGTTCTCAACCCAAATGCAGATTTGATCGCTTCCTTGATCGCCTCTGCAGTGCCATCAATACCAATCCTTCTAGTGTACTCACCCCACTTAACAAGAATAACCCTTCCACCGTACGAGTGATTTTCTCCACCTGACACAGAAATGGAACTATTCATTGCAACACAGTGTGAGAGAAGGGGCCGAAGCCTTCTATGTTTGTATGTGGTTGGATAACTTCAACCAAGGTTGTTATGACATTTGAAAAAAGTACTTGAAAGTCATGGTTTTAGTGTGCCTTTCCCCATGAGAGACATCAACATCCCACCTTCGCAGTTAGTTAGGAACATCTCCAACGATTTTAATTGATGTGGGAAACTATCATCGGCGTAGATCTGAATATTGCTATCGTATCGGCCGATATGGTCGTATCGTATCCGAATCGGCATGAGACAATACAAGATAGGGAACCATGAAAGCTCAATTTTGAATTTTTGTTTTTAAAAATTTCACTCGTCTCTTCTTTTTTCATTTAAACCATGGATGAAGCTTAAAAACTTATTTTAGGCTAGATCTATACCTATTTTGGAATCAAAAGAAATGATTTGAATGGGATTCAACAAATCGAAATGAAGTGGACCATTATGGAAAAAATCTGAAAGAACGATAAATCTTCACTTACTTTTTGATATTTTCATCTTCTTTTTGTTGTATTTTAATGTAATAGGCCCTAATCCACCAAATCATGCTTGATTTATGTCCAATTAGGGCCCATTTAGTTGACCTTAGCAAGTCAAACTGACAAACAATATTCTTATCAAAGAATGATCCACTACACCATCATATGGATGTCCAAAATACACACCCATATATATAGTTTCTTGAATATCTTATTATTCCTTCTTTTTTTTTTCCTGATATTTTCCTCAATTCTGTCTTTAAAAAAAAAATTGACCGATACGTGACACCCATATTGTATCGTTTTTTGACCGGGCCTCGATACCGATATACAGAACCATTATCATAAGTCTATACTATCCATTCATTGCCATGGTCCAAAAACCACGCCGATTGGATGATCCTAACCCTTTGAAAGTTGGGCACTTTGAATACAGCCATCCATTTTTCACAAGCTAAATATTGGATGGTTAGCATCACCTAATCAAAATGCTTCTTTGGAATCAAAAGCAAGACCTAGTGAATACATGTTCAAGATGATTGGATCTATTTTTTACCAACTTAATCGCACTGTCCATTTTCAAGCTATTGATCGATTCAGGATCACCCAGTCAGTATATTTTTCATCATGGTTCATGGCAGGAACACCCAATCAATGATTGGCTGGACCATGTGTTGCTTAAAAGTTTTGGAGATGTTGCTTATCTCCCCAAAAGGCTGGACACTTTAGCATTTCCCATATTTGAGTGCATGCCCACCTATGTGCTGGAAAGCATCCGGGCATTTTTGTTTGTTCATGGGCAATTTGGTCCACTGGAAAAGACAGACCAAATGTTGCTATGACCCATGAAATATTGAAATGCCGTCTCCATTCCATACAGAATAATTTAGCTCTTAATTGAGTTAACTAATCATGATCTATTACCTATTCACCCGTCTTTTCTCTAATCCTGATTCCCGACGGCATGTCCATCAAGTTCTTTCATTAACTAAATACAATATACGTGCATAACAAATATAGGAAAATGATTATATGCATACAGTGAGCAGTGTGCACCAAGAGTCAGTGCACGTATCTCCAACCATCCAAAGATGGTTAGCAGGAATCTAAAACATCTTTCAAAATGTGATTTCAAAATCCCGTTTTGGAACACATTGGATTTTCACCCACCATCGTCGGACATTTGGAGATACTTGGACACAACTCTCTACCCTTACCCAACAAAGTTGGACAGACAACTATGGATGCAGAGTTGATTCTTTCGGAAGAAAACAGGACAAAGGAAATGAGCTTCTATTTATGGAACTAAAGATTTTTCTAACACATGGACACGTGCATAACAAGGGCATTTCATTAGAGGCATACTGCAAAACTACCAGTTCAAATCAAAACCCAAATGTCGTTGAAATCATTTTTCCCAAAATGGATAAAGTGTCCAATTGAAGGTGTCGGACTGAGGTATAAGCTACTGGCAAAAAAAGAGGATTTTTCAATAGATTAGCAGCAATTTGCAAGGGACTTACCATTTGCTGGGGTATCTCTCCAATTCCAAGGGGGAACTCCATTGGCACCAACTGCATCAGCTGCTGTGATGGCAAGAGGATGACCATCATGATCCAAACGTCTTTCTAGATTGAGTGTTGACCTACCACCTGCTGCATAACAATCAAAAATAGCTTTTGACTAGAACTCCAGAGAAAATTTAAGGAAGTGTAAAACATCCAGTGAGCGTCCAGTTGATGTATATGCTCTATTTCATGAGAGTGAAATTAATGCCTGGAAGAGTGTCAGCATAATAACAACTTCATTCTAACAAGAAGATCAGAGGTACATCATTCACAACCTAGAAAAGATAAAGTGATCGTAATTAACCAGAACACCTTCTTGATATATAGAACAATATGTTTGAAAGGAGAGAATAATTATACTAAAAGTGAAAATAGACCCTGCCTGGGAGATGAAAAAAACAAAAACAAAAACAAAAAAGAAAAGAACCTTCAGAAAATCATAAGCCCCAATTTCTTTGAATCCCTTGCGACGACATACTATTCAACCGAAGCAATATATTATCCAGAAAGGATAAAATTTTGAGTCGTATAAGAATCTATTTTAACTGATGCAATTTATACAAAGATATCGGAATATCTTTTGCAGCAAGAATAATGCACAAATAACAAAATGAAGAACACTGACAGAAAGGAAGGGGGAAAAAAAATCTCAGATACCCACTGTCATACACAGTAGCAAGAAAAGCAATAAATAAACATATATATGAGAAAAGGTATTATGAGGTCGACCACATGGAAGTTCCCATGAGGTCGAGCTCTGTGGACCCAACCATGATGTGTGATGAGCATCCATCCCATCAATCAGATGCACACTCCCATGTTAAGCCATAGGGCTAAAAATCAGGCCAATCCATGACTTATGTGGGCCACATCACAGACAACATTTGAGAGTGGATGCCAGCCCATTGAGATGTGGTTTAGACATCCAGCCCATCCATTGTGTCCCCCAATTGGATGAGGGGTCACACCAAATTTCAGGCCATTCAAAAACTCAAGTGGGCCCCGCCAAGTGCTTTTTGATGTTTTATTCATGATTTCCCACGGTTTCAGATGTCGTGGCACACCTAAGTGCCAAATAAGGCTGATTTTTGGCACATCCCATGACAAAGATGGGACCTACCAAATGCACGGCGTGGATGTCCATCACACATCACAGTGGGGCCCATAGAGCTCGACCTCATGGGAAGCTCCCATGAGGTTGACCTCACACACACAAATATGGTAAAGGAGATTCCATTAATATGGAATCGTTAGGGGGCAGTTTCGAAGCGCTTTGAAAACCTTCCACGGAAATGCATATCAACTGAAAAGGACCGAATTGGCCATTTGCTAGTTTGTGGAACTTGCCCAGTCCCATGAAAACCCATTTGTGTAAAACTTCAATTTCAATATTAAAAATAAAAATAAAAATAAAACCATTCGCATTTCCTACATGGAACCTAATAAATCAATTGCCAATTCCAAGGAGGAACTGCAAACAATCATAATTAATACCCATTCATATTCTGACAGAAGAAGTAACTTCAACTCTCTATTATCAGGGGTTTTCTTCCTGTACAGTTGCCATTTAATAGACACATTGTCTCCAACTGCAATTACCATATGAAGCAAAATGCAAAGTTAACACCCAGTTGATTTGACGGACTCACTGAGACAACACACATACAGGTATTATTAATGCTTTTACGTAAGATAATATTGATACCAATGTATCCGTTCTCCTTTCTCCAAACAAACTTGATGTTTTCTAGGATTTGAGATTATATGTTCTTTCATGATTATTTTATGTTTTTTCCTTGTTCTCCTCAATAAACATAAAACTTTATCCATCTCTTATTAGTAAAACTGAGTTGAGTTACTCAGCCCTTGAGTCAAACTCGCCCAACTAGATGTCGAGTTGGTTTAGGTTTTTCAAATTCTTCACAAATATTGGTTTTAGGGCCAAAACTCCACTTTCAAAGAGAACTTCAACTGAGACCAAGCATCCAATTTGGACATACAACCATTGGTTATGAAGGTATTCTTGAAGAGGAATGCCACTTGCAAATGTGCATCTTAAGTCCCCACCTGCATGCCCACATGTCAATACAACCTGCTGGTTGGGCCACACTGTTAGGGTACCCTGGTCCAAAAACGAAGTTAATCTGCTCATCAGGTGACCTATACGGAGGGAAGGTTCACTACCTTCTAGACAAGGTGACTTGGAGATAAAAACCAACCCTTCATGTATTTAGGGCTGTCATTGGGCTGGCCCAAGGCCTGTCCAAGCCCCACAAGCAAATTAAAACCCTAGCCCGTATCCAACCCAAGCCCATGACAGGCCAAAACTAACTAGCTTGAACCTGGCCCGGGATGCTTGTTCTGGGCCCAAGCCCGGCCCTGGACCTAGCCCAAGCCCTATGTGGCACTAGGGCATGGGTACGTTTGGAAATCACCACCATTTTTTAAATGTTGAAAACTAACATTGGAAATTGGTCATGTAAATATCCTCTGTTAGAGCAATAGTCAAGACCTGATTCCCTACAATGTGGTTTTTGGAAGAGCATGCAACAGCCGACCTCCATGGGGCCTACCGTGATGTGTCCAACATCCACTCTGTCCATCAATTGACCCACCTCATTGTCACCATTTACAATAAGACTAAGCTTGATCCAAGACTCAGGTGAGCCACAACATGGGAACTATGCAAAAAACGCAACTAAAACCTCTAAGTTCACATGGTGTAGCCCACCTACATTTTAGAACAAGCTGGATTTTAAGGTGCCTCTTCACTCTATTGAGTATCAGTTTATGAATGGATTAGATGGAATATAAACAACATGGTAGACCCTACAGAGGTTCCTATGGTGCTCATCTCTATTCCCACTATTTCCTGTGTTGCGGCCCACTTGAGCTTTGGATTGGCCTGATTATCAGGCGTAGGTTCCTAACATGATGTGCCATATCTGAAGAAGAAATTGGATGTCACACAAACATCACAGTGGGCCCAAGAATTTTGAGTGTTGCACAATGTTCCTACAAGCAGAGGATTACAAACAGTCTCTCTTCTTGCAAAACCAAGTGGAAATAAATGAAGGGAGAGTTAAGAAGTGACTATTTTAAAACAATCAATTCCCAAAAAATAGTAAATGATACTTAACTTGGTGTATATCACATAAATGCTTTAGATAAATGGTAAATCAACAGGTGTATATTATGTAAACGCTATGGATGACCTTAAACAAGTCAGTGCCGGACAGGGCTTGAGACTGGCTGATGGGCCTTCATATGTAGCCCAAGGCCCATTCCAACTAGAAAACAGGCTTGAATTTTAGGCCCAGTCCTCAGGCCTAATACGCGAGCCCAACTCCAGCCTGAAGCAGGCTATGCGCGGAAGCCCAACGGGCCAGACCAGCCAATTGACAGCCCTACATGTATTCATTCATCATCATCACCTAAGCCTCAACCCAAAATTGGGGTCAGCCCTTATATTCATTAAAAGTTAAAAACCATTGGAAGGTATATATTTGAGTTCCTCATAGCAATGCGATGGTAGATATTGGCCTCTCCAACTTGACGGCAAGATAATCATGACAAGTGTCATTTCTTGTTGTGTTTTCCTAGAGCACTTTAATCTCTTGCAAAGTGGCAGTAAGCACAGTAAATCGTTACATCACATTGTTCCTTTTATTTTCTTTTCCTTCTTTTCTTTTTCGTTTTTTCTTTCTTTTATCTTTTTTTTTGTTCTTTTTGTATCTCAATAGCAATAGTGAGGGATTGTTTTTGTGAATATATCCACTTAAACTCTACAATCATCGATTTGCACTATGATAAGTAAAAGACATTAACAACCACAACTTTATACAAGATGAGGATACCTTTGAATTTGTGGAAGAGAATAAGTCCATTAGTTCTTTCTCAAAATAAAGACAAAGGACAGGCTCCTCAGAGACTATAGAGCATACCACCACTAGAGAAATGGCTAACGAATTTGTCGCTTTTCAAAAAAATAAAGTTCTCTTTTATCTTTTATTATTTATTATTGCATCTATTTCATGTGGAGACTGAAGTCATTTGAAGCAGCCTAAGAGCAGTCTCAGTTTAAGAGATAAAATGATGGGGAGCAAATTGTGATGGTTCGGTCATGAGCGATGAAGAGACAGCTTCATTAAGGAAGGGAACATTGATTGAGGGTTCAGGGGCCTTGAAAGAAGAGGAAGACCTAAAAGGACTTGGATCGAGGTAGTGAAAAAGGAGATGAAGACTTGTTAACTTACTGAGGAGTGAGGATGGGGCCATAGAATTGATTGGAGAAGCATGATTCATAAAGCCAACTCCAAATAGTTCAGACAAGGTTATCATGACGACAACAAGAATGATGATGATGGGACACTTTGCATAGGCTCGGCAAACCAAAAGGAAGAAGAAAATTATCCTAACTATACATAAAAACTCATTTATATGACCTGAGAAAGGTTAACTTGTTGAACTGACTAGTCATAGGGATAAGGCTTAGATGATAATAATGATGATGATGATGATTTAACTGACTAGTCGTCTACATAATTTTACTTGTATGAATTAGACAAAACCCAAATAACATGTAGAGGATAACCAAAATTTCATGAAGAAAAGTGTCATCAACCTTCCAAATGGAAAAGGAATTCCCCTTCGCAAACAAATAACTGTTTCGATCTCCCTCAATCCAAGCAGGATACCAGTGGCTGATAACGAAGACGAATCCCAGTTAACTACTCTAAATAGATATGAAGCCAATATATTTGAGCATCAACTACCATCACCAACTCTGAATCAGAGTGAAACACCCCCATAAGCTTTGTCTATGGTATCCACTCACCTCACATAAAAAATGAGTTAGACCAAACCAAACAAAGGAGCTGTCAAATGTTCAAGAGGTTGATCATTTCTTCTCTCTTTTTTTTAATTCGTTTTTCTTTGCATAGCCGGTTGATCTACATGGAGAATCTATATTTAATAAGATCATGGTCTTAAAAAAATGGTTACTTTATGGCCATATCAACATTTACATAAAGGAAAGGGTCACCTGCATTCCTCAATACGGGTGAATCCATACATTATGAAACAAACAGATATGGGCTAATCGGCACCAGTACGGAAGAGATGCAGCTGTTACGTGCCGGTATGGCCATAAAGGGCCCGTTATGAAAGTTTTGGTTTTCAGTCTCTCGTTTTTCCACTTCTTTATTCAGCTGTCACGAGCCAGTATGGCCATAAAGGGCCCGTTATGAAAGTTTTGATTTTCTGTGTCTCTCGTTTTTCCTCTTCTTTATTCATTTCGACCATGAAGAAAGCTTATAAACTATTTTAAAACTAGATCCAGGCCTATTTTAAGAACCAAAAGACAAAAAATTAAGTGGGACTCAACAAACCGGATTACACTGGATCATTTTTGCGAAATATCAAAAAGGGTAAACTATCGCTTCTTCTTCTTTTTTTCTTTTTCTTTTTCATTTTCCGGCTTTTTTGTTGTGTGTGTGTGTGTGTGTAAAGGGCCGTAATCCACCAAATTATACTTGATTTGTGTCTGATTATGGCCTATCTAGGGGACTTTTTAGCAGGTCAAGCCCAGTGTTCGAAATATCGGTATCACCCTTGGAATTCAGATATGTATTGGTTATCGCATGGGATATATCGTTTGTATCGGGTAATTTATCGCACTTTTTGGGAAACATGGGGAAACATTGGGAAAATGGTTGAATTTCTCAATGAAACTTCAGGGATTGTTAAAAAATACCTTAATACACATTTTTAAATCATAACATCTCAAAAAGAAGTGCACATAATAGGTTTCCTTTGTAAATGGCCTAAGTTATGCATTGGTTTACTGAACTAATGCAACTATATTCAAATTGAATGCTTAATATTTATAAATGTATCAAGACATGTATGAAAACACAATTAATTCATTCAAAAGCGAAAAAATAAGTACAAAATGGATGGACGGCATGGATAAAAACATACATCTATGTGGGCCCCACAGAGCCCCTGCCAGGACCGTCCGTCTTCAGCTAGGTGATGTAGGATGATGGAAACTATCCTAGGATGCAAGATGAGAAATCAAGCATACATTAATTTTAGCAATCAACATGTAAAATCAAGCACATCCACATAATAGATTCGGAAATTCATATTTATAACATGAAAATCCTAAGTTAATCATATACACGGTGCACAAAAATATAAAATAATTCAAGAGTGGCCCACTTGGAAGTAAGGACTTCCAATCTAGCATGGGTAGTGCAACAACCACGTGAATAAACAAAGATGCAAGCAAAAGTCTGGTATAGAAAAAGTTTCACAAAAATTCATATTTTCATTAGCGTTTTGTATTCATGGGTGGAGATTTAGGAATGGGGCTTTTTTAGGGATTCAAAGGATCTAAGGATTAGGGAGTTTTGGAGGAAAAATCAAAGAGGGAAAACCCCAAACGGGGGCCCATACGTGTCTATGTAAAGGAGAAGAAAGAGAGGGAGGATTGAGTGGGGTTTTGATGGATTTAGAAGGTTGTAATAGAAGGGGAAAGAGAATGACAAGAGAAGAAAAAGAATACCTTTTGAAGAAGAGAGGAAAAATGTACCTTGGGGAATCCACCACCAAACAAGCTTTTACTATTCCACAATTCAACTAGAAGGGAGGGTTTTTCAAAAACCCTAAACCACAGTGAGGAAAATTCATTCACACAAGAGAGTTTCTCTCCTTTTTCTTTCTTCTCAATAACACAACTAGGGTTGGACCTCCACCCCCCAGTGCTTTTATAATTAAAAATTTGGAATAATTACAAATATACCACTCACTTAAGTGAAATGGTCCATCATCCAAAATAAGAAAACTAAAACATTTATTATCAATCTCGACCATCAAATAAACCTTAAAAATAACAAAAAAAAAAAAAAAAGAAGAAAGAAAGATCCGAGTCCAAGGGGCCCATATCTACAAGATCTAGTGGCCCAATGGCCTGATCGACAAGATCCAACGGTCGGATTGATACGAAATAAAAATCATATGACTAAAATGGTCTCTTAAGCAGCCCACATGCATCATCCCAAAGTGGGATCTTCTTGATGCACGTCCAATGCATATGGGGTATTCAAAATTGCCCAACAGGCCTCATCTAAAACTCGTCTCCCATCCACAAAGAAAGTTGCACTGATGTGGGAGGTCGTCTGTCTCTAATACACCCAAGTAGGTCATCTGATGTCCCCATCAATTCCCCCGACTGAGAAGAATTCACCATTGGCGAAATAAAGTTGTGATAACGCTCAAGGAGGTCAAGATCAATGTGCTAGAACTCTGCCTCTGTAATCCAAGTGTTATTTGTCTCCAACCTGTTATTCCACTTCACGAGGTATTTCTAATATCCTCCATGGCGGGTAGAGACCGCTCGATGGTCCAGAACATCCTCGATCTCTTCTTTCCAACCAGGTAGTGATGGAAGAGAAGGCAATGGGTGGGAAGTAAAGTCTGGTAAAGGCCATGGGCTGGGGACGGAATCAGGGACACCATCATCTGGGATAGGAGAAAGATTTGCAGGAGGGCTAGAAGATAGATGTGTGGGTCCATCACAAGGGTCCTTCACGTTGAATGTTGCACTAATGCCCATGTCAGATGGAATATCCACCACATACGCATTAGGGCCCACTCTTGTCAAAATTTTATATGGACCTGCCTACGGGCATGCAATTTCCTTGCAGTTCCCTATGGGAATCATTCGGGCCTAATGCGGATCATGACGTAGTCACCCACCTGAAACTCCTTAAACCTACGATGTGAATCTGCAGAGATTTTATAATGTTGATTACTAGCATTAATGTGCCTCTTGATCTCACTATGTAAATCATGAATATGTCGTGCAAATGTGTCTGCGGACTCAGATGGCCTATGTGAAATGGACATGGGTATGAGATCTATAAGCGTTCTAGGCTTGTAACCAAATACTATCTCAAATGGACTCATTCCTATGGACCTATTAATGAAATTGTTGTATGCAAACTCGGCTATGGGCAAAAAAGCACCCCAGGTCCTAATATGGTCTCCCACCAGACATCGTAGCAAGCTTCGATTGACAACCTTCATCTGACCATCAGTCTGAGGATGGTATGCCGAAGAGAACTGTAACTTAGTCCCCATCATGTGGCATGGAGTTTTCCAAAAATAACTTATAAACCGCACATCTCGATTTGACACAATGGTCTACAGCAAACCATGTAGACTAATTAACTCCCCAAAGAATATCTTCGCCACGTTAGTGGCATCAGATGTTTTAGAACATGGGAGAAAGTGAGCCATTTTCAAAAAACAGTCCACAACTACAAAAATGGAATCGTGCTTTTTAATCGTCTTGGGGAGCCTAAGCACGAAATCCATGCTAATATTAACCCATGGGGCATGGGGGAGTAGCACAGGTGTATATAAAATGGTGTTCTGCTTACTCTACTTTGCTAGCTGACAAGTCCTACTTTGCCCTATAATGTTAGCCAAGTATCAAACCTCTACAAGGGCAATAGTCTTGTTATGCTCAAAATGACCAGCTATCCCTCCAGCATGAAGCTCCCAGACAAGAAAGCCACAAAGGGACGTAAGGGATATACACAATCTATCACTTCTAAACAAAAACTCACTGACCAGGACAAACTCACTACTACTCCTACACTAACCATCTAACAACGATACATACACATCTCCAAAATCTGGGCGACTAGGATAATCTTTCTTTAAATGCTCAAACCCAATGACTTGGACACTCATGGAGTGGAGTAACGCAACCCTACGACTCGGTGCATCGACAGGTTTATTATCAACCCTAGCCTTGTGATTCAACACAAAAGTGTACTCTTGGAGAAATTGGACCCACTTAGCATGTCTCGGGGTCAACTTCTTTTGCGAGTTGAGATAGCGCAAAGCCTCATGGTCAGAAAATAAGACGAACTCATGCGGTAATAGATAATGTCGCCAATGGTGCAAGGACTGCACTACCGCATAGAATTCCTTATCATAGGTAGAATACTTATGTTTCATTTCATTTAGTTTTTCGCTATAAAATAATAATAATAATAATAATAATAATAATAATAATTTAAAAATAAAAATAAAAAGCGACAGGGTGCCCTTCCTGACTAAGCACTCCACCTAAACCTACACCAGACGCATCACAAGTGACCTCAAAAGCCTTAGAAAAATCTGTAAGTCGCATAATAGGAGCTTCAGTCATCTTGACCTTAATCTCCTTGAACGCCCTAGAGGCTGCTTTAGTCCCCATCTCTAAATCCATCCCTTTTTGCAGCTAATCCTTCCTCTACAGCAGATTTGCAGAATCAGGCCTTGAAGAAGGGCTGAAACTTCGGCGAAGTACTGTACACAAACCGGACATCCGATCGTCCCGAAATTTGGTGTGAAGGTGGACCTCCCCTGGCCGACCAGACCCAAGTTGGCTAATTTCATATTCGTGGGCCCCGCACACGTGTGGCCAAGATCCCACGCACGTGCGTCTGGGCCCAGCCGTTGTCCACATGTGTGGATCACCTCGGGTTCGTCTATTTCCTTTATTTCACTCCTTTCTCACCCTATTTCCCTAACCCTAACCCTAGATTATCTTAAATCCCAAGTTTTATTCCCCTTTTTCAACCCTAGGGTTTCCCGAATTGAAACATGTGAATCCCTTGGATTGGGGAAATAATCGTTTGCATGTGTGGATGAATTTACTCTCATTTGATCATTGTTTGGTCTATAATTTTAATTGATCTAGCACTAGCATGTGTAGGCTTGGACCCTTGTAGATCCCCCTTGCTGAATGCTTGACTTTATGTGGGATGTGGAATTTTTGTGAATGTTTCTAAATTAGTATGATCTAAAGTCTAAAATCTTGCATATCACATTTAATTTCCATGTCCTGCATCAATGTGATGATCGTTTCATCAAATACTTCAAAATTAGTCTCAATTGACCGTTGGTTGAAGGAAAATTTTGAAGGAAAAAAATTTTAATATTTTTTATTAAAACATGATTTTTATTTTCTGAAAATTGAGGACTTAACAAATCAGTAGATCAACCCTCATATATGCTTAATTTCATGTTTGGAGTGTAGCATTACAAGCAATTTAGAAGAAATTGGAAAAAAGTCCAATTTTTCCCAAATCAAACCACCTATACTCAAATTTTAAAATTAGTCTTAATTGACAGCTGGTTAAAGGAAATTTCAAAAAAATAAATTATGAGGAACATGAAGAACCAATGGATATCGAAATCAAAGCTTCAACTGCATGATTTTTCATACAAAATATGAAGAACCAATAGATTTGTAACCATTTGACACTGATTTAACATAATTTTAACAAAAAAAAAAAAAAAAAGGCATTGGAAATTGAAAATGCTCACTGGATCGAACACGTGGGATATATCGACACTACATGTGCGTTGTATATCGCACAGGTAGGATACAAGATACATCGTGGGATATATCAGCCAATATTGTCGATATTTAAAACATTGGTTGTATCCACACCGTCCATCTATTTGGAGAGATCATTTTAGGGCATGGGCCAAAGAATAAGGCCGATATAGATATTGACAAAGAGAAAGCACAAATATAATCCTAATTGAAATCTTTTGTGGTGCCCCAAGAAGTTTTTAATGGTAGGCATTCAATCCTCGTTGTTTTCTATGGTGGGGTCCACTTGAGCTTTGGATTTGCCTCATTCATTGTCTCATGACCTAAAATGATCTCTCCAAATCGATGGATGGCATGGATACACAATGGATACATCAAGGTGGCCCTAACATAAGCGTCGCACTATCTTTGTTGTAGCCGAATTGCACCGAATCCACTCTCCCTTAACTTAAGGGGCTCGGATTTTTATTTTTTATTTTTATTTTTACACACACACACACACCCCACACACGCACGCCGTAGTGGAATTTCACCACCTATGGGTACTCGAACCCTTAACCCGGTGTTGAAACTCCTGAGAGTCTACCACACGAGTAAGAGTAAGGACCCTTAAGAGGCTCGGATTGGGTGTTACCCGGTCATACAGCTTCATGGGTGCTACCCTTACTATAGGGCCCACTTGATATGATCTATATCCACTCCATCCATTCGTTTTTTCCAGCCCATTTTAGGACGTGACCCCAAACATTAAGCACATCCAAATCTCAAGTGGACCACACCACATTAAATACTGATGATTGGACGCTCACCATTAAAATGGGACCCAAGGCCCACTTTAAGCAGATCCGTAATGTTTATTTATCATCCAACCCGTTGATAAGGTCAAACCAGAATTGGATGAAGGGAAAATACAGATATTATCTTAACCCATAACTTTTGTGGCCTACAAAATGCTTTTAATGGTCATCCACCACTTTTTCTAGTGGTGTGGCCCACCCGAGATTAGGATCTGCTTAAGTTATGGGATAACATCATTAAATAATATGAAAAAATGGATGGACAACGTGGATATGAAACAAATTCATCAAGATGGACCCCACACGGTAAGGGTACTCTAAAGAGTATTAGTGTATAGTGTGTGTGTGTGGTTAGTGGCTTTTTTAATGTAAGTGCATGTGCACACTTTCCTCCTCCTGCAGTGTACTATATGCTCTATTCTAATACATAGTGTTAGGGCATGTTGAAATACACAACATTTCCCCCAAACTCTCTTCTTTCATCTTCTTCTCTCTCTCTCCTCTTTTTTCCACACTATAATCATCAAATCATCTTCTACTTGGTATCAGAACACAAATCAGGGCATTCCGCATCTAACAAGTTGAGAGGCTACACGTCACATTGCTGACGTCAATTGTCGTGCTGCTGACGTCAGTGTTGTACAGATGCATGGACCCCATTTGAGCTAAAAGTTTAGGGGTTTGATAGATCTTGATTTTAGAAGATTTGCATGATTTTTTTAGACCTTTCGTGGTGTTTTGGCCGAAATAAAGAAATTCGAAAATCAGGTCATAATCCGTTATTCTTCAATCTACCTCAAATCGGTAAGTTTTCTTTGGTTTCTTTGCTCTAAACCGAAATCTTCCTCCCAAGCTACTCATGGAGAATTTTTTAGCTATGATTCATGTTTGAGTGGGTTTTAACCCCAAATGGATGTGCGGATGGGCCATTTTTCACTCATTTGCGTCAGATCTAACTGGATTTGTTATTATTTTGGAGGATTATTAATTGTTTGGGGTTTATCTCTCATTCCCTTGAAGGATTGAGTGAGAAAGAATTGTTTGAATCATTCCTTCTTACTTGGAGTCTCCTATGGATGACAAAGGGCCATCATCTCTTGGCATGGGCTCTCTTGAATCCAACCCCTTGCAGATTGCCTCCATTAAGTTGAATAGTGACAACTATCTTCAAAGGGTGCAATCTATAGAAGTGTTCAGAAGAGCCCATGAGAAGTTGTCATATTAGTTTGGATGATCCTCCAAGCTCTACAGATATTACCTACAAGTCTTGGACAAAGGAGAATTATCAAGTTATTGCATGGTTGTTGAATAGTATGGATTCTTCAGTTAGCCACTCAGTAATGTTTATCCTCACTAAAGGCATTTGGGATACGCTTCATGACATGTTCTCAGAGTCTCAGAATTTTTCACGGGTATTCCAGCTCATTCAAGAAATTGGTCGATTCCAACAAAACTCAAGATCATTAAAATATTACTATTCAACACTTTGGGCCTGTATCAGCCTCTTCCTTCCAAATGTAAAGAGTATCATAAACATGCCCATAAGTAGCAGGACGATACTTCATACTCGAATCATGTAGTTCCTAGCCGGGTTGAACTCCGATTGTCTTCATGTTTGAGATCAAGTTGTTGTGCAGGATCCTTTCCCCTATTGACGACAGTCTATGCCATGTGCTACCGCGCTATTATCTTCGTTCTTCCTTCGCATTCATTTATGCCACCAGAGCGTTCGGCACATCTTGTTAACAATCAGTCTTATTTTCTTCTTGGCCTTCGGGCACCATCCTTGAGTTTGGGGCTCATTTTTTGTTATGGTGGTCGTAATAGAGGCCACGAGGTATATCGCAGTCGTGGTGGTCATAATCTTCGTAGTCGTGGTAGACGTAAACAATAACGTTATGGTTCTCACATTTGTTCGCATTGCAGTGGAACCAATCACACTGTTAATTATTACTGGCAGCTCCATGGTCGTCCTACGTGTACCGCTGCTTCAATTGCTTCCACAGTTGCTCCTAAGGGCCTGTTTGATTTCACCATTTCACTGGGAAATGGTAAATCCCCTGCAAATGGGCTATTATTACCGTTTCACATGTTTGGATATTGGTGAGGAATTTTATTTCTTGGAAACCGGTTCAAAAGTTTGGGTAGTCACTTTAGGACCTCATCTTGATGTATACGATATATCTGTTCCGTCAACCATTTTATCACAACATTTGAGACATGAGAAGAAAAATGAGTTAGATCCAACACTCAATTGGTCCAAACCAAACGAAATAATGGCCCAAGAAGTTTTTAATGGTAAGTATTTAATTCACATTTTTCTATGGTGTGGCCCACTTGAGCTTTGGATAAGCCTCATTTTTAGCGTATATCATAAATTCATATGACATAATGGGTGAACGGTGCAGATATATGATATGCATCATAGTGGGACCCACAAATATTTTTCATTTTTACGTTAAAAAAGTAAGCCGTCCAATCGGCTATTGGAAAACGTGCAGCGCTTCACTGCAGTTCCCTGGGAAGTAATAAATGCCATGGGAATACGCATTTCCAGCGAATTCGCTGAAACAAACAGGCCCTAAGGGGCAGTCTTCCACCCTAACGGTTGAGCAGTATTCTTCAAGGGAGTCTCTCATCATTTCCCGAGCTGCATATGATGCTCTGATGTAGCTTCATATTCGTGAGCCTTCTCACACAACATTGGCCCAGTCCGGTATTGCTCTTCTTGCGTCATCCTCTCCTACCTCCTAGGTCATAGAATCTGGAGCTCTCTCCCATATGATTGGTAAGTCACAACTCTTTTCCTCTTATTCTCCTTCTCCCCACACTCAGTATGTCACAATCGCAGATGGAACCCAAACTCTCATCTCTGGGATCGGTTCAATCTCTCTTTCTCCTTCCTTGCTTCTGTCCTCAGTCTTGCATGTGCCTCGTTTTCCATTAAACTTATTGTTTGTTAGCTCTTACTAAATTATTAAATTGTTTCATTACCTTCTTCCCTTCTCATTGTTTGCTCCAATACCTACAGACAAAGAGAGTGATTGGGGGGGGGGGGGGGCATGAGCGAGAAGGCGTTTATCTTCTCAATGATACACCCGTTGCCGCTTCTAGTACCCTTTCTCTAGATCGAGAGTCTATGACACAGTGACACTGCCGCTTAGGCCACCCATCAATAGCTAGATTAAGAATTTTGTTTCCATCCTTATCTGTCACTAAACCGTTATGCTGTGATATTTGTGAATTGTCTAAACATTATCGCATTACATTTCCTCCTAACTCTTCTAAGAGGAAATCTCAACCTTTTGTTATGGTTCACTCGGATGTTTGGGAACCAGCTCCGGTTACTTCCACTTTTGGATTTAGATATTTTGTCACCTTTATTGAAGATTATTCACGCATGACTTATCTTATGAAATATAAAAGTGAAGTGTTTGATGCATTTAAAGTGTTTTATCATGAAGCGTGCACTCAGTTTCAATGTTCTATCAAAACCCTCTATTTTGATAATGGGGGGAATACATGTCTACTACCTTTTTGTCTTTCTTGCAGAAGCATGGTATTTTCTCTCAGACGTCATGTGCTCGCACACCTCAACAAAATGGTATCGCAAAATGAAAGAATCGTCATCTTCTTGAAGTTGCTTGCACCCTTCTCCTCGATATGCACCTACCTAAACATTTTTGGGGTGATGCTCTTCTAACTGCTACTTTTCTTATTAATCGTATACCCTCACGTATCCGGTTTCACAAATCTTCATTTACTATATTGTATCCTCATGACAATCCATTTCCTCTACCACCTAAAGTTTTTTGTTGCACATGCTTTGTTCAAATTTTGGATGGACGTAATGATAAACTTAGCCCCAGGGCAATTAAATGTGTCTTCTCAAGGTACACTCAGAATCAGAAAGGGTATAAATTTTATGACCCCTTGACTCGCAAGAAATATGTCTCTGCCGATATAACCTTCTTTGAGGATGTTTCTTTTTTCTCAGCTCCAGGTCGATCCCTCTGTGATCCTCTTGCGAGTCAGGGGGAGCATGACTCTTATCATCTTCCTCTTTCCACTAGTAATCACAAGGAAACTCGTCTCCCCTCCGTTCAGCATCCTGTTGGTGATTTGGGTGACCCAAAGCCTCTGCGGGTGTATCATCATCAAGATAAATCTTCACACGCTCAGCCATCCACCCTTCCACTCACTTTGAATGTTGGCTCAGGTGACTCTCCTACCTCGAGTCTGGATTTCCCCATTGCCTTGCGTAAAGGGTGTCATGATCTTATACTCAGGACCCCATTAGTAATTTCATTTCATATGATCATCTTTCACCGTCTTTTACAACTTCCCTTTCATCATAGACTATTCCTCGGTTTCTCTCACATGCTCTTCAAAGTCCTGACTAGATGAAGTCGATGATAGAAGAAATGTATGCTCTTGAGAAGAATCGTACCTGGGAGCTTGTGCCTCTTCCTTTAGGGCATAAACATGTTGGATGTCAATGGGTTAACGCGATCAAGTTCCTTCCAGACGGCTCCATTGATCGCTATAAAGCACGTCATGTTGCTAAGGGTTACATGCAAACTCATGGTGTGGATTACTTCGAAACATTTTCTCCGGTGGGTAAGCTTAATTCTATTCGTGTTGTTATCTCCTTGGCGGTCAATTTATCCTGGCATTTGTTTCAACTTGATGTTTTTTTTGTTTTTTTACACGCACACACCCCACACACTCACGCTAGTGGAATTTCACCACCTATGGGTACTCGAACCCTTGACCGGGTGTTGAAACTCCTGAGAGTCTACCACTGGGGACCTTGCAGAGGAGGTCTACATGCATCAACCTCATGGCTTTGTTGCTTCCCACAACCCTGCGCTTGTATGTCAGTTAAAGAAGGCTACTTATGGACTCAAACAATCACCGCATGCATTGTTCAAAAAATTTAGTCAGGCTCTCATGGAGTTTGGCTTTGTTCGTAGGCATGCCGATCATTCCCTCTTTATATGTAGTCAATCAACAAGTATCATGGTTCTCATTATGTATGTGAATGATATTGTTCTGTCCGGTAATGATTTGGTTGGAATGTGGGAGATCAAAGAATTTTTTAAGACCAAGTTTGAGATCAAGAATCTTGGTCCTCTTCACTACTTCCTAGGAATTAAAGTTGATTGCTCCTCATCCGGGTTAGTCTTGTCACAACGAAAATATGCGCTTGATCTTCTCATGGAGACTGGCATGTTATGACGCAAATATGCTACCACCCCCATGAATACTTCGCAAAAGCTTCAGCCAGATGATAGTGCTCTCCTTTCTGATCCCGGGATGTATCGATGACTTGTAGGTCGGCTCATTTACTTGACTATTACGGTATTACTCGTCCAGATCTCTCCTTTGTGGTGGGTGTTGTTAGCCAATTCATGCAAGCTCCCCGTGCTTCCCATCTCACGGTTGTATACCGCATACTTCGGTATCTAAAATCAGCCCCGGGTCTTGGCCTCCGCTTTCAATCGCATGATCATCTTTATATTTCAGGTTATTCCGATGCCGATTGTGCAGGTAGTACTCATGATCATCGCTCTATATCCGGCTTTTGTACCTTCCTAGGTGGCAATCTTATCACATGGAAGAGGAAGAAGCAACCGGTTGTTGCTCGGTCCTCGGTTGAAATAGAATATCGTGTTATGGCTCATGCGACTTGTGAGCTAGTGTTGCTTCGCACCCTTCTTGAAGAACTTGGCTATCCTCCTTCGGCTCTTATTTCTCTTCATTGTGACAACCAAGCAACCATCCATATTGCACGTAACCCGGTTTTCCATGAGCGCACCAAGCATATTGAGGTTGATTGTCACTTTACTTGAGAGAAAGTTGCCTTTAAGGAAATCATCACCCATTTTGTTTGATCCGGGATCTGTTTGCTAATATTCTTACAAAGTCCTTGAGTCGAGATGCTCTTCATCGTGTTTGTGACAAGTTAGGCATCATCAACATCTATGCTCCAACTTGAGGGGGAGTCTAGAGAATGTTAGTGTATAGTGTGTGTGGTAAGTGGCTCTTTTAATGTAAGTGCATGTGCACACTTTCCTCTTCTCCTGCAGTGTACTATATGCTCTATTCTAATAAAACATTGTGTTAGGGCATGTTGGAATACACACAACATTTCCCCCAAACTCTCTTCTTTCCTCTTCTTCTCTCTCACTCTTCTCTTCTTTTCTCCACACTATAATCATCAAATCATCTTCTACTGGTACCACTTACTAAGTTGTTATGTGCGTAACAACTAATCCGCTCCCTAATAAGAGACCGAGAGAGAGAGAGAGAGAGAGAGAGAGACGTTAAAGACGGCAACCCAACCCAACCCAACTTCTAGTGGGAAATCCTAACTCAAAATTTTCAAAAACCTCTCCCAAAATTCTTTTTTTTGGGGGGCAAATCCCATCCCAAATCCCCTTGTTCCTCGACGGAAATTTGATTTCCTTTGAAAACAATCATCTTAGAAGAAAAAAATGGGGTTTTAGGATTTTTCTTACATGATCCGGAGATGTCGACCGCAGCCCACCAAATCTAGTCAAAAGCTACTCCTACACGCATATTGAATAGGTAAGAGATTTTTTTATTTTTATTTTTTTTGGAATTTTTGGATGGTATGCGGATAAGATGTCGCCAGATGTTACCGCACGCCTATCTTATTGACATCACAGGGTAGTTGGCTACAGTCGTGCGCAAAAATCCACAATATCAGGCATTATCATGCGATATATCATTGATATCTCACGATATTTTGTGATATATCGCACGATACACAGAAGTTTGGCAATTTTTCAGATTTTTTCTGTATTTGGGTTTCGCTGACTGCTGATACCGATATTATCAAACATTGCGAACACTAGTCAAGCTCACACCAACAGAACATTCTTACTCGTTACACAGATAATTTTTTAGATTTTTTTTCCAAAAGGGGAAAAAAATTCTGCCGTTACCGAGCTGTACTGGCCAACACAGCCAGTATCGTAATGGCCGATACACTGGTCAATACCGTTATGTTATAAGATATTGGCAAACACCCGCTTGCTCAATATGTGGGTGCATGCATGTGTGTCTGCACACACCAACAGAAATGGACATCATTTGACGAATTAACCTTCAAAGAGAGCTAAAGTTCACCAAACCCAGAAGATTTTAGTGCAAATGACACTGGTTATAAACTTCAGCTCATGTTGTATTAGGTTAGGGGAAAAAAAAAAGATCTCATAAAATCTCAGCCCAACTAGAACTAAGTATGGATAGAAATGGAGATAAAATCCAAGAAACCAGAAGCGAATATTAGAGGCTTTATAAAACGTGTAGAATAGCACAGTACCTTCTACAGGTCCAAATGGAATACCAGCGTCCTCGAGACCTAACCAATGATAAAATGTTGAGCAATTGTGAGATTACTGACTGAAGAGTTTGGGGGGAAAAGGCGCAACAAATTAATTTATTTCTGTTGCTAGGTAGTTTTTCATTTTCAGCATGAAATGTAATGCACATCAAACTTCGAAATAAAGTTCAAAAAGAAAATTGATAAGCCATAAAGCATTCCAGAGATACATGCCTGATATTATATACTAGAGTTTATCACAAGGATTAGAAATATCACTACAAGTAGCAGCAGCATGTCTGCAAAACCAAGCAACACGACAAAAATAGCAATAGAGAAAAAAAAAGAGAAAAAAAAAAAAAAAAACATGTACCTGAGTCTCAGAACTACGTGTTGGACAACAATTGACAATACCAAGCATCTCTTAAGAACATGTTGACTTAAAACTGAATGACTGTGTTTGACTTTGTAAGGTGATGACCCAAGACAGTATAGTCTTGCAAAATTCCAAGTCCAACCTCATTTTATCCAACTTGATTGAATCGTATTCTAAAATAATTCTACAGCTTTTTATATATAATACCAAAAATATAACAGTAAATATCTACAGTAAACATCTACCATCTATTTTTGCTATAACAGCCTTTAACATAGAAAAATTGAAAGAAGGAAAAAGTCACATCACTGAAGCTTCTTACGTTGCCAAAATTTGCATTTAGATCCCACCAAAATAGGCCAGTAATTCATAACCGTAAACCTTGAGCCTGAAATATACCTAGAAATGTACATGACTTTAGTTCTCAAGCATAATTACAAAAATAAAATGGTAATCTGTGATAGGGTCTGAAAACTTGACACGACTCAGGCTAACTCATTGAGTTAGATCCTACAGATCTGACAGCGGGTGAGTCAACCTACAGACCTGATTTGCCAAAACTCAGAGCAAATCGAATTAACTTGCTCAAATTTTTGGCATTGATACAACCTACAGAACTAAGCTACCAACGCGACTATGACAGTTAACCAAGTCAGCATTTCCTAACCACAAAAGTCAAGTCCGACATGGCAAGGCCTTATTAAAAATCCTAGTATAGCTCTTAGAACCTTCATATCATACTCTCATAGGCATCTGCCACAGACTCCACTACCTTGCAGGTGTCACTTAAAACAAAGCGAACCAGCCACCAAGAAGCCTACATCATCATCATCATTAGCATAACATCCAAGTTTTAGCCCAACTAACTGGGAAGCCTGCATATTCAGGTTTCATAAAATTGCACCTGGCAGCAAGTCACACCACATACCAGGTCACCCAGCCTGTACTGCTACATAGTGGGTAGCTTATGACAAGTGGTGTAGCTTAGCCCTAACGCCACGTAGCTCATGAAAATAGTTTAAGTCACGTGTAACCTACACTACATGCAAATTTTGCATACGCTACACACCACATAGCCTATGGCACGCTACGCAGCTTACATTACAAGTTATTTTTCACTAAGTGATAGTATTAAATCAATTACCTTGCTCTTTCTTTACATTACAAGCTATTTTTCACCAAGTAATAGTTAAATAACAAGTAATAGTATTAAATCAATTATGTTGCTCTTTCTTTACCTTTATACTTAATTTTGACTATTTTCGTATTCTTTTAGGCTATGTTTGGTTGCACCAAATGTCATTAAATTTCATATTTCATTATTAATCAGACTAATTTGGTACAAAATATCATAAAATGTCATGCTATTTGGCACAACCAAGCACACCTTAATTAAAAACTTAGAAGTAGCTAGGGGTGAACACTACGCTACATGCTATTCGCTATGTAAAAAACTGGCAAGTGGTAAGCAATAGCAGAAGCTCCTACAATGACCACTATGATATATAGTTGCGCAAAGCGTGAAATGAAGCAGCAACAAATTCACTTTGCAAAAAAAAAAAAAAAAAAAAAAAAAGTGGCAATAAATTTGGGTTTGGAAGCGTAGAAGCGTCTCTTTCAAAATATAAGCAGATACAAATAGGTAGGAAGCAAGAGCAAGAGTTCGAAGCGGGGATTCGAAGTGGGAGCAGCACCTAGTTAGAAGGATCCTGCAACTAGTATGACCGGCATGACAATCTTGCAGAAGACAAGAAATGATGACATCAGAGATTGCCTCCTAAATTACTCGGGTGTCAAAACTCAAAATCATAGATCGTTTGTCAAGGCTCCAAGAATAAAAATTTGTCATTTCACTAATGCATTGACAATATGGTTTGAAGGCTGCTTAACCCATCCAATGAACATCAACATGCCAACAATAGTCACATCTATAGCTGCATGAAGTGTGACATGAAGCAGCAACAGATTCTGGTGTGGGAGTGGACTGGGGAAGCGACTGTTTCAAAATGTTTGAAGTATAAACAAGTAGGAAGATGGAGAAGCAGCACAAATCCAAAGCACGACTCTTAGTGGGGAGCAACGCCTAGTTGAAAGCATCGTGCAACTACGACTCACTTCAGACTACTTGGTTTACTTCAGTCAATCATAACCATGAGGGCAAGGTTGTATATAATAGTGCAAGTAACACAATCACAAGAACCGTGCATTCAAGATTTGGGCTCTAGGAACCCAATTTGGGGGTCCTACAGCCCATCAGGTGAGCCCCTGGCACAGAGCTGTGTTTAGTGGTTTCTAAGGAGACATGATCATGTGAATCTCACATGATGGTTGTAGATCAGTTCTCTGAAGTCTTTATTCAGTAAAGATTTTGAGCGATTTGTGTATTAAGGGATCTTGATGGGGACATCATGCGCACATGCACGCCCCACACCCTACGCACGTACTCAAGGAGGAGGAAGGCCCCACTATCGATCTGAATCGACGACGACATCTATGGAGGACCTCTTAGTTAGGGGGCTATGCTATTGATCATTGGAGTGGACCCGATCATCATGTGGATCCCACCATTGGATCTCATGATCGTGGCCCACTACCCTAGATGATCTAGGATTTTGAGTTTTGGTTATTATTGTTATTAGAAATATCATGAACGGTTTTGATTGCGTTGATTAGTTGTTATTTTTGTTACTTCGTCTCTAAGTCTTAGTATGCGCATATGGCGCGGCTTTTGGGGCTTAGGGTTTTCTTATAAATAGGCAACCCCATGTAGGTTTTTTTTCCATTGAAGCTTATGAATAAAATTCTGTGTTTTTTCTTCTCTATCCCTCTGAGTTGAAGAAGCTAATTAGGTGCGAAACCTCCCTTCCTCGAAGGGCTAACTACCGTGGTGCGAAGCCACAACTATCCCAAATCATCCCCATCTCTTCCACCTCACATCCACCATCTTCCACAGCCCTCCCTTCTTCAGATTTATTCTTTTTTGTACCCAAGTTCTCCACTACAACAAATTTCCAGATTCTGGCCCACCAGAGGGGCTGAAACTTCGATGGAGCACCACGCACACACCGAAAGGCGGATCGTCGCGAAACTTGGTGTGAGAGTGGGCCTCCCCTGGCCGACCACACCCAAGGAGTCCTTTTTCAATTTCGTGGGCCCAACACACGTGTGGCCAGACAGCCACGCACGTGCGTCCAGGTGGGCCTACTGTCCACACACAGGATCCTTCTCAGGTTCTTCGCTCCCCTCTATTTCTATCCTCTCTCGCCTTAAATCCCAAACCCTAGCCATAGAAAATCCCGAATTCTAAGTATTTTCAACTTTTGCAAACCCTAGGTTTTTCCCCTATTTGAAACATGGTGAATCTCTTGAATTGGGGAACAGTCCTTTGCAAGATTGGATGAATCTACACTCCATTGGGTATTGTTTGGTTTATACTTTTACTCGATCCAGCCCTAAACGTGTGTAGGCTTGAACCCCGTAAATTCCCCTTGCTGAATGTTTTAAACGTATGTGGGACGTGATTTTTTTGTGATTGTTTAGAAATTGGTATGATCTAAAGCTTGAAATCTTGCACCTCATATTTAATTTCATGTCCTGCATCAAATCTTTAATAGGATATATTAAACAAAAAAGAGATAACATAAGCTAATAAAAGGGAGAGATTTAGGCACATGCCTGCTATTTTGGGTTTTTTTTCTTAGATTAGTAGGGTTTCTATATATGTGCATTGTATGGCTAGCTAAGTTTAATCAAGAGTTTACTTTGGGCTTGGCATGGGGGAGGTATCAAGTATGGGAAAGGTAGGGAGGGCAATTTGGATTTTGGAGACTATCCTTGTTGGCTGGAATTTGGTCCCTTTGTGGGGAAAGGAATAATCGTTGTTTTAGGAACCATTGTGGGTGTGTATCAGAGGTTTTTAGGACTAAATTGAATATAATGGGGTGGGCTATAGCCTTAAATGTAATAGGCGAGAGTTCATTCTGATTTGTAGTTCTTTAGGCCTTGGCCTCCTCTTATTAATAAAATCATCACCTTTCCCAAAAAAAAAAAAAAAAAAAGTAGATGTTGTATGGCTATAATAGATGGAACAAAAACCATTAGGCTACTTTCTTCTTGGAGAAATTCTTGTCTTGCAGTGGGCAAAAACCCCAACCCTAACTTCCAAACATGTGTGTGCAAAGGTAATGTATACTTCTTTATTCTTGTTTGTAGAAAGTCCCTCCACCATTAGACAATGGATTATAAGAGACTCTTATGTTTGGGCTGTCTATAGATAACACAATTTATTGAATCATAAACATTATAAATAAAAGGAGTAGAGATCACCCAACACCCCATCAAATTGTAACTCGTTCCTCCAATGCAATAACATAAATTATTATTACAAATATTATCCAATACGGATCAACAATGGCCTCAGCATTCCAGTTTGCAAAGTGGAGCCCAATGCTCAAGGATCCAAACAATTGACATGATGACCCACCATGGATGCCCAATGCACCAAAAGTCTCCTAGATGGGAAAAGCCTAGCCAATGAATCCCTGGCCAGTTCTTGGCTGAATGTAACACTTGTTATGCTTTCTTTCAATGTCTATTTGCTAGCCACTGATGGAAGGGTTACAATGTTTCCATCTGGATTTTTGGTGCATCTCCATCCATAGTAGGGAGCACATATCAATTGTTTGGGTAACTGAATAGTGGAAGCCAAAGTTGCAATGAATATGGGTAACAAAGGCCCAATTTAGGGCTCCTATGGCCAAAGTGGTGGGCACCACTTGTATCAAACACGTGTCTAACTCTGACAGATGGGGATGGTTTTCTTTCTTTTGGTTCTCTTCTAGTAGTTTGATAGTTTTTAACTTATAAACAATGCACAACCACCCAAACCCCTCCAAAAAAAAAAACAATGCATAGCATGCCATATACACACATTGCATATCAACCCACTAAAACACACTACAAAAAAAAAAAAAAAAAAAAAATCACAAAGCAACCCCTATCCTACCACATTGCATAGCAACTGACCTCCTAAATGAAAAAAAAAAAAAAAAAACCCATAAATCTTCATCCACAATGAAAAAGAACTTGTTAACATATACTAAGGGGCAGGAACGTACCTCTATCAAGCTCAAGAAGAGATTCAATCAATAAAAAACCGAATATTTGAGCTTTGTAGCCGAACAGATTTTTTTTTTTTTTTTGAAGACACAGGGTGTCCCCACCTCATTTTTGAAGTGAGACTAATCCATACGGATACTGTAGCTGAACAGATATGAAAGGGGAAAATCTCATTTTTATTTTTTCATTTGTTTCAGCTCCAATGCTCTTAAAAATACAACAAGCGGACCTTCTTGCAAGGTAGATTGATCACCAAAATCTCCTCTTTAATGGCTTTGTGGATTGAGAGAATAAAAAATGAGGATTTGGGGGCCAGAGGGGTACGTGCATCGAGTATTAGGTTTTGAATGAGAGCTTTCGAAAACCCTCATTTGAAACCCTTAAGTTTTAAGATATTTTCTTAAAGTGTGAGTTCTACACCATTTAAAAATAGTCATAAGTCCTCAGCCATACACATGCCCATTTATAGATGGTCAAGATTGCTTGATATGGCACATGACGACATGTAAAAATATTCTACATCTACAATAGGACCCACTATTTAGATGGTCTAGATAGCTCTACATCATTGCCACATGTGAAAAGGATGGTTCACCACCATTTTACAACCACCATTGAACTAACAACATTAAAATCTCTTCTTTAAAAAAACAAACAAACAAACAAACAAAAAACGAAAAAAAAAAAAGGTTTAGCATTACGCTACAAACTACATAGCTCGTAGCGTACACAACGACCCTTGTAGCGTACGCTACAAAAGAAATGCTCTATTTTGGTGCACTACATAGCATTGTAGCTACGCTATTTACAACACTGTCAACTCCAGAAAACCCATGAGAGCATGGGAAAGAAGTTGGAGTTGAAAAAAGATGAAGGATGTGATGCAACAAAAGTTATTGCCCAAAAAGTAAAAGAAAGAACTCCATTAGAAGTTCTATAATTTCCAACAAAAGGATTTGGCATTAAAACTTATAATTTTACATGGAGTTGTACACTTATACACTTTAGCCTTTGTTGCATATAACCAAACCATCTCAATCTGCTCTCCATCAATTCTTCATTTCAAAACAAGCATTCACATGGTTATTTTATGAGCAACCTTTAAATATATATATAATATTCACAAAAAAAAAAAAAGGGCCATGTATTCATTATTATGCATATGCAATTTTCCATTGCTAATATAAATATATATATATATATATATATATGTTCCTATCTATTTAAAACTCTTATTGTTGGCTTCCTTTCATATAAATGAATCAAAGGAGTAGAAAAATAGAAATTATAAATCATAAATGCCATTCAGGCATATTGTCAAATAAATAAATATAACAGACAAAGAGACAACTAAAACAAATTACATGTATCAGTATGCTCCCATGTTTCTGACTTCTAGTATGCTTATTACTCGTTGCACTTAAAAGATGGAGACAAGTAGGGAAATGGCAAACCTATACCCACCAATGGTTGCTTAATTGGAAATCCCAAGACATCTAGGGTTGGTAGCACTCTTAAATGTGACAAAGGGGGTTCAAGCTTGCATTTCTAGGGCCACATGCTGGTGGGGAATATCGAGTGGAATTGGAAGCTCTCAAGGTGGGCATGAGATTAGCCAAAGATCTTGTGGATTCTCTTTACTACTTCATTGTAAAAGGGAACTCCTCTCATGGGCATATGGGTGCACTCGTGCTCCTTGGAAGCAACCTTTTTATGTTAATGAAATTAAGGGATGTGTGCTCATTGCATAGTTTCTTTTTCTTTAGTCCCAAAAGAGGCAAATGGTGTTGTGGATGACTTGTCCAAGACCAATGTGACCTAGCATTCCCTTTTTGTTGGTCACTCTTATCCATTGCCTTATGGATAGAGCTCCACCCTCCTCGTTTTCATAAATTGACATTGCTCATAAAAATTGAAAAAATAATCAATTGTTTCTTTCTTCTGGGAACACAATATGCGTAACTTGTCGTGCCATATTTCTCGTCCTCAAGTTACCAACCATCAACACCTTATTCTTGCCAACATGCCAACCGAATGCGACCGCCCTTGCAGGGCCCGGATAACCCCATTTATGCATTGTCAAAGCCATTTCCTGCTTAGTAGAATCCCCAAATAACGAGTAGAAAGATCCGACTGAAAAATCTCATCCCATTTTAAAGTTCACTTCCATTTGTCTCTTTCCCCAAGAATCGAATTGGATCTATTCAAGCACTCCACAAGATGCACAAGTTACTCCACCTCTTCAGCATGAAGACCCCTCCTAAAGATCAACAACCAAAGGACCTAATCTCCGACTCTGTTGAAGGTTCGGGAAACCATGATCCTCTACCTTAAGACACTAGGTAGCAAGTACAACCTAGGGAATGCTTGTGAGAGAGCTGCCTTTTCACACCACACGTCTTCCCATAAATGAAATTGTGAGCCATCACCTATTTTTCCTCCATTGCCATAGAAAACACATCCTCAACAAGAAGCATGGCTCTCCGTAATCAATTGAAGACCTACATTGGGATGAAGCCCTGGTATACCACTTACCTTGTCCTGCCCCAAACATGAGATTACTTGCTTCCATAGGTTGTCTTCTTCTGACCCAAACCCCCATAACCATTTCCCATGTAATGCAATGTCAATGAATTTCAGAAAGTCAAGGTAACGAAAGAAGAAACTTATCCCCGGCTTTTTGCCATCTCAAGGTCAAGATATTCAAAAGTCAAGAGAGTTTTAGGAGCCAAGAGCTGCCGGTGGTTGAACAAGCTAAGGGATTCACATAAGCTCTTTTTTAAGGTTTGTTGAAGGATTTGACGGTCAACCCAACTCATTTCCAAACTATAAAAAGTGAAAACAGCAAATGTATTCGCTCGTTTCTTGGTTGGGCTTAGTAACTAGCAACTTACTACACAAAAGGCATCAGCATTATTTCCATTGATAAATACAGTTCTTCTAGCAACTTGAAATCCATCTGCAGTTGCATGCAAAATCTTGGCTCCAGGTCGCCCCTCTCCTCTAAAGGCATTTTGGTCATGTTTTGACCAAAATGTCCATTTCAAGGCATAATGATCTCATCAGTCCCACTCACAAACCTCTCCAGCAAATCATCACTGTAGCTCAAACGTGCAACATATCCAGGAAACCATATCACTCTTCTATCTTCAAAACTTCAATAAACCATAGAATTCTACCATTTATATAACAAAATAAACTGCAAAGAGGACTAGTCCTGATATCAAATTCGACTCTAAAACACAATATAAAAGATCTTTACATGTATTGCTGAGACATTTATCAAAAATCAAAGAAGAAATCCAACTGCCAGTGAAATAAAAACAAAACCAGACACCCATAAAGAAAGCTTGTACCTTTATCTGAGAATTGCATGTATGAATCAACCTTGGGTGGTGTGGGGCTCTTATAAGGCGCATTTTTATTCCTCTCACGGAGCAAATCATCAAGCTCCTTGTAATATGACATCTTCGCTGAGCCACTCCCTCTGTCCTGATGCCTCGCCTTCTTGTACTCCTTCAGCAGATTCCTCCACTTATCTGTGCACATGGTTGGCGACCGGTCGAACCCTTTCTCCCTCATCTTTGCAGAGATCTGCTCCCACAGATGCTTGTTCGACTTTGAGGTGTTGAAAAGCCCATCCATCTCTCGCCGGAAGCTGATTAGGCTCCGAGTCTCTTCTTGAACCCAAGTCTCCGCGCGCTTCTTCGGCGCCTTCACCTCGTGGTCCTCACCGCTGCTATCAGCGAGAATCATCTGTTGTTGCTGCTGCTGTTGCTGCTGCTGCTGCTGGGGCTGCAATCCACCATTGCCGACAACTTCCATCATCATCTCTCTTCCTTCTTCCTTGTAGAAATCGATGGGTCGTGGCTTCTCTGACAAATACATGGCGGATTCCTCCTTTCCTCCTCGTGCAGGGATTGAAGAGGAAAGAGGAAAGGAGTGCAGAAAAAGGAGTTGCTCTAGAGAGGGATAGGGGAAAAGAAGACATGGGTTTTGAATAAGAGGGAGCAGGGAGCAAAACCCATATCTTGGATTTTGAAATTGAGTTGATCAGCAATGAAACAAGAGGAGAGAGTGAGAGGGAGAGTCCGCTCTAGCTGGAGAATGGGAAGGAGATTGAGGAAATGAAGAGATGGGTTTTGTAGACAGAGCTATTGAGAAGAAAATCCACGTCTTGGATTGGTGAATGATGCGGTAGAACATGGGGAAATGGGGAGTGAGAGTGAGGGAGAGAGGGCGTTCTAGAGAGAGAAAGGTGGAGAAAGAGGGGAAAGGAAGAAGAGGGTTTTGTGAAAGAAGTAATGGAGGAGAAAACACGTCTTTGATTTGGAGATGGCGGTCTTCTGTCATGGAAAAGCAAGGACAGAGAGAGAGAAAGAGAGGGGGTGAAAAGAGTCCATCGTTTCTTCTGATTCTTACTTCTGCTGTTTCAAACTGCGTTGTGCGTTTGTCACGGTTTAATTTGTGGCAACCATCCTGGACCATCCAAACCGCAAACGCGGGTGTGATGGAACATAGACCGAAAGACCCAATGATCGGACACCATCAACCGTTTGATTTTGCATTTTGAATTGGACTCCTACAATTTCCCTTTTCGCCGTCATTCGATTGACCACCTACTGGAAGTTAAGAATAGTTTTACGTCTATGCTTTCATCCAGATGCGAATAATGGCTCGATGTGTCCTTACGGATGACCTGTCTGGGTTTTTTAAATAGTAGTAAACGCACACTCCAGTCTGAATGTTTTAGCAGAGGCGTGAAGGGAGTAAATGATACCGTATAAAAGCTGGAACAAAAATCTGATAGAGCCAGCTTCCACCGTACACGTGGCACCTGTGAATATATGGTGCGTTCACGTGGACGGCCCCAGCTTCAACAACTTCACCACCGAGATCAGTCCATTTGAGATTCCTGTGGTGTGGTCCACCTTAGATTTGGATCTTCTTCATTTTATTTTTGTCTCGTGCCCAACCGGATGGATAGTGTGGATATAAAACACATACAGGCTGCACGCTCACAGATCCACAGGATCTGCGTCAGATGATCCGACCAGTCCCAGAATGTCAATGGCTTTGAAGAGCGTTTGACGGTTAAGATTCAGTGTCAAAGTCTTTAAAGAGGAATGAAAAATGAAGGGTTGAAATGGGTTCCACGAAACAAGGCAACAAAAAGTTTGATGGCCCATCTTGATGCGTATTGACATCCACTCAGTCCGCCTTTTGTTCCGGTTCCTGTTAGAAAGGGACACGGATGGCCAGCAAAAGGCTTTACCGCGAAGGTCATGTACTGGGTGGAGTCCACTCGCACATTTGTGATAAATTCATCCCATCTATCGTTTTGCCTGCTGATTTTTTAACATGAGCAAAATAATAATAATAATAAGACAATCCAAACATGAATGAGGCCATGCAGAGTAAAACGTGAGAAAAAAGTATGCTTGTTTTTAAGCCAATCTAGATCTCACCTTGATTTTTATACATCATCTAAAATTGTCCATGAAGTCATAATCATTTTAATGAAATTAAACAAACAAAAAACTTATCTTACTACCTAATTTATCTCTCCAGCTATTGTTTATACTCATTTTCGATGCTTTGATGTGGATCAATATGGAGATCCCATGTGGAGATACTATATGTTTGGCATAATTAGAATCGTATTCGTACCTGAATAAGATTTGCATTTGATATTCCTTCGGCATTACGCATTTTGTTATTATTGCAACCGTTCAGATTCTTATTAGGCCATTTAAGGGGATGAATCGCCGCATGCCACATAACCATGATTAATGTGCTTATTAATAAGGGAAGTTCCTAGCACGGCTATAAAAAAACTCACTGGACAAGCGTATCCTATTTTACAACTAGATGTAATCTCATCCGTGAGGACGTCTCTTATAGTCATTCTCAAATGGGAGATTTTCTTAGAGACGTTCGGTGAACCAGCGGTGATTCAAAAGATTCAGAAGACCAAGGGGGGAACTGACATCCAAGCCAACCTAGACACATTCCCAAGCCGAATCGTAAAGGAACTGCTGAACTGTCATGCCCCAAAATTTGGCATCCGAGTACAAAGATTCTAATCCCGAGTTCTCAGTGTGAACTTAGCCCAAATGAGAACTACACAAGCCACAGTATAAGTTCAACATATACAAGATATACAACTACTAAAAGAATAGAATAAACTAGATTCTATTGGGGCGCCTCGAGCGTGCCATCATCCGATCTTATTCTTGAGTTATTTGCATATGTCAAATGGAAGGCATCAAGTGCCATCATAGTGAATAAATATCTCCAAGATTTTATTTGAGACATTTTAGTTATAAACAAGTTCACTGCGTATGCATATTCAAAAGTGTATTACTCTTAAACATGATATCTTTCACGCACATGTATCAAGCATGTTATACTCATAATAGGTTAATAAAAGCACAGCATAACAAAAAGTTCTAAATCTAATTAATTAAATGCATGTATGTCATGATTTTTGTATGCATGTCTGGGGAATATCAACAATTGTAATATTCTCATCACCACCATCATCCACAAAATATATATCATATTGTAATGTGGTTCATCACCATCATTACTAACAAATGCCATGATACGCACAATTAACCAAATCTATATTAATGCAGTTTCAAACAGCATATTAGAAAAGCTAGGACATCACCATAATATCATGAGTCACGTAACCAGATCACATGGCTCGTTGTCAGTGTTCCTTAATACAATGAAATATTTGTAACCCGATATGCATTGTAATTAATAATTTCAAAGATATGGCATGGTGTCCAATTAATATGTAAATGGTAAGGGTCATCACCCAAGCATCAAATATAAAAATGGTTCGTCACCTAAATCTAACAACAGTATGGGAGGCTCCTCATCAATATCACCAATAATATCTATCACATCATAACATAGCTCATCACCAATGTTACTAACAAATCTATCATATTGTAATATGTCTCATCACCTTCCTTGATGTTCACTAGTCACTATGGAGGGCTCGTCACTCAACATAGGTTGATAACTCAGACACGGTATCTCATACTACCATGCACGACTCATGAGTCTTTACTAGGATCATATCACATTAACAGTTATGAATGAACTCACGTACAGTGAAAACAGTGGTATCCTAGATTCAACAAGGTGTTATACAACAATCAGACACATAATGATCGACTCTATATTACACTGATCCAATTGACTATGGAGAACACCGGCAAAATCAGCATAGGGTGTAAAACATCACGTATAGTTCTGACTACTATCGTTCATCCATGTTTAACCTCAGTCGACCGTATAAGCCAGGAGTTAGAAACCCAGGATAGGTCACCTACTTAAATAATTTATAGAGTTTGATCAACAACGATAATAATTCAAGTCATGAGGTAAATATGAAGCAAATTAGTACCACAATAGGGTAAGCCAATTGAATATATGTACGAATCAATACAATCTAATTTATATTTATACCACTTAACAAATGGCATAGAAGAGTTCTAATATTAGGATTTTCATATCATTCAATCATTTCATCGAACTTGTTATTACCTAGATGCAAACAACATAAGGATTATAATAATAAAGTAATTTTTGCATTATACATACAAAAACATTCAATCATCTAAAATGTTGAGAAGAAGCTTGAGGGTAGATCTTCACTTTAAAGCCGAAAAAACCCTCGACTCAGATGCGGCCTTAGGGTCAGAAAATTGGGAAAAATACTTCAAACCTAAATCAAAGTACAAACCTACCGTTAATGGCTTGGATTTAATCCTAATTAAATATTAAACATGAATTAGAGCTTACCTAATTCGATTAAAATGATTCTCAATCCGATTCAACAAATCGGGACCCGAAATCGGCATACAACAGAAACCCTAACAGTGTCATGCTTAATTATGCTCCCACGGGATAGGGGACCACCCACAATTGATAATCGAGACCCACAAACCCTAATATACAAAAACCATAATATTAGGGTTCCAAAAATAGAGGAATACAAGGGGTTTTTCAACCCTAATAGCTTCAAGGCACAAAGAAATTGGGAAAATCACAAATGTAAGACCCGTGACCTCGAAATCTAGTTTGTACACTGGATAGTCGTTGACTGTAGGTCCATTGGCCTCGAGAATGGTTTGACTTGATCATAATGTTGTTCTGTTATCAAGCCACAAGCCGTATTTCAACTAGATGTCCGAATTTTAAGATATGGACTTAAAATTAAATAATCTGATAAATGATAATTATGTCCTTATTTTATCTGGCGGAGCCCCACCATCGAGTTTTCAAAATCCGTTAGGTCCGAGAGCCTAACCATTGTAACCGTAGTCGAGTTACGGAGTTAATGGCGAAAACGGAATGTCAATAGGACACCCGAATTGTAAGTTATGCATAGATATGTACATGTATATTTTGAGAAAATATACTCAAATGACCTCGATGTTTTTAAACTCCTTGGAATACGTTAATTCCAACTACTTAAATAACATTGTTATATTGCTACTATACGTTTAAACCTTTTCAAAATCATCACAAAACATCGCATAACCCTTTAAAACCAATTTCAAGTCCACACATATGAAAACTCTCTTGCAACATTTTATTTTTTCAGCACTCTTTCTTGTTGAGTGTGAAGTTGAGAAGAAGAAGAAAAAAGAAAAGAAAAGAGAAGCTGACGTTGAGAGCCAAACCATTGATAATTACAGGTGAGTGCATAGATTAGGAGCACGTATATGTGTAAGTTGAGGTTTCCTTCAAAACCCTATCGCTGGAATTTCTGTTTTAAGGTTAGAAATTTGTTGGATTTTCTATTTTAGGGTTAGGTTTTCGCTGAATTTTCATTTAGGGTTAGAAGATTGCTGGAATTTTTGTTTTAAGGTTAGAAAATTACTGGATTTTCTGTTTTAGGGTTAGGTTTTCACTGGATTTTCATTTAGGGCTAGAAGATTGCTAGAATTTCTGTTTTAAGGATAGATAATTGCTGGATTTTCTGTTTTAGGGTTAGGTTTTCGCTGGCTTTTCATTTAGGGTTAGAAGATTGCTGAAATTTACGTTTTAAGGTTAAATAATTGCTGAATTTTCTGTTTAGGATTAAGTTTTCGCTGGATTTTCATTCAGGGTTAGTAGATTGCTGGATTTTCATTCAGGGTTAGGTTATTGCTGGAATTTCTAATGGAGTTGGTTAAGTTATTGCTGGATTTTCTTTCAAAACCCTATAAAAGACTAGCTTTTCTGATTTAAATTCGTTAGATTATTGCTGGATTTTCTTAAGGTTATGGCTGAATTTTCTAAGTTAGTTGACTAGGTTATTAATGGCTGATTAGATGAAAGTTATACGTATTTCTAACGGGTTCTCCCTTTGTCCCTTACAACGTCCGCCCACTACCTGTTTGACAAATTGTTTCAAAGGAATATCCTTCATCCTTTTAATGTAATTACTTCTTGAGAAAAAGCATGCTTGTAGCATGAAGTCTTATAGCAGAATAAACCCCGGATTGGAGTTAGATTGGCTAAGTCATGTGCATATCATATACATGATTCATAGTTGTTGTATCATTGTATACTTGAGAGTGAATGATTCATATCATGATATGGTGATCATAGTGAGTTGTGGTGCGACACACGATATGTCTATGATGAGTATGTAAACCGTCTAGATACATGATGTATTACATGAGACCCTTATGAGGAACTTAAATATATGACGAGACCACATGAGGAAGGTCGTCCTATGCTTGCCTATAAAACCATGACATATTGTGCTTGTATGTGGACTTATGCATATGGTAATTGTAAATGCGATGAAACATACTTTGTTATAACTCGAGTTGGACACCACACCGAAAATGTATAATTCGATAAGACATGATTAGAGGGTCCGTGGGTGAAAGTCCCTAAACCCCAATTGGTACCATTGGGAGCGACCAATACTTAGACCGGGTGGAAGAACAGAGCGCTAGAATGCTGAAATACCAAAGTAGGCAGCGACTCCCATCGACGTGTGTCGATTGGTTGAGAGGTTTGACCTGACCTTCTTATGGACAAGCAAAGATAAGTTGTGTGTGACGAGCTCGTAAATTGTCCGCTATCGTTTTGCCAGGCGACTTATTACTTATCGCTGTTAGGCAGATAGTAAGGTTTAACACAAGTGGGTTAGACTAGTTCCGCTTGTGAATTATGTAGTCCCACCTCTGTAGTTGACCACGGTGAAAAAGTCTACACAAGTGGGTAGTAATCATATGCGAGTCCCACCTCTGTTTTAGACCTTGGTGATCCAATTGAGAAATGCGGAAAGTTGTGAAAATGTTGAAAGAGTTTGTATTGTATCTTTATTTTATTGTTATCGAGCCAGAAAAGCCTATGCATTATAGGAGCATGACATGAAACATGCATTTTCATTGCATACACGCACTCACTGGGCTTAGTAGCTCAAGCTTTCCTTTATATTTTTGTTTTTACAGGTGAGAGTAGGGAGCTGCATGAGTAGAAGCTAAAGACTCCAGTTGTCCTTTTTATTTTGTACATATCAGTGTATATATTTTTTTGTGATACCCTAAATATGTACATCAGGTATAGTAAATATGACATGGTTTATGTTTTGGTTTTGCCTTGATGTACTTAGTTGTACACAGTAATATATGTTGAATATGATGAAAATTTGAGAAATGATACGTGTTTGTCGTCTTTACTTTCAGAAATCCTATTTGTGGATCTCCACTTATGGGACTTAGTATGTGATAGTTGGAAGTCCCAAAATCGGAGTTCTACGGAGGTTGTCAACCAAAATTTGGTGTTAGTGTATAGTAATCATGGATTACCAACACTAGATTTAGGGTCGTGACAACAAAGGGTTATGAACCTCTTACTAGAGAAAGGAAGATGGATTTGGCCGAGAATCGACGTGGATTGCTCATTTTCTTCGTCATCAGAGTCGACAATACCGGAATTGCGAATCATAAAGAAATGAAGGAGAGGAAAGTCACAATTTTGGTGTTAGGGCTTTGGATTTTGAGAAAGAGGTGGAAGATTGGAAGGTATTGGGATATTTGGAGGTTTTAAAATGATAATGTAACATCCCAGATTTCAGGGGTCGAGCACATACTTGATCCCCGATATTCCGAGTGTCACTGTAACGCCCTGAAAATCGGGAGTCGAGCAGAAACTCAACTCTCGAGTTCCAACGCATCACTTATGCAACCTAGATAATGATGATTAATTGTTGTCCGTATTAACACATTAAACATGAATGGGATTACACTAAATCGGCATATCATACTCCAGAGGTGATTGAATTAAGCAAGCGAAAGACTATGGTAGATATATAAAGTATATGAGTGGTTATAAACCCCCAGAGTATGATCATGACATCAGGTTGAATATATACATGCTTGTTCCAAAATATACAAAATGACAAGTGTGATGTCCAACTAATTCGTATCCCTGTAATCCCGACGATGTAACTCCAAGTCTACATAGACCCGCCATAGAGTTGCATGTAGGAGAACTCCTCGTCGTCACAAAAGTCAGGCTCCATCTCGTAAGCCTCGCCGTCACCTGTAGCTATAACAGAGTCTGGTTGGTGTTTTTAAACACCATCCCAGAGTGGGAGTGAGTGATCAACTCAATGGAGATATAAGGCAAAGGTTAACATGTTATCAATTCAGTCAAGCAATAATGATAAAGCAATATAGCAATCATATCCTAAGTACTCTTGTTAATGCAAGAATGGTATCCGATAATGATGTATGCCCTCGCCTGCACTCCCTCAGCGACATCATCTCACGATCGCGCATGCACCACTCCGACATGTGCACTTCCTCGTCAAAGCACATGCAATGCGGTGCATGATCATGTTAGCCAATATTTAATTAGGCTTATTCATACAGCAGATTCGGGAAGCTAGGGTACCTCCCTTTATATCATTTACCCAAATAATGATCCATCTAGGGTCGTCAATCCTAGTTAATCACATACGATAGGTAAGTTATAGGGCAACATCACCCCTGATTTGAAAAGCAATGGATAGGCAAGTTCAGGTCGCTATGGAGAGGCTCGTCACCTCAGCGTAGGCCTAATTTATACTCGAGGTCACTACAGAAAGGCTCATCACCTTAACGTATGCCGACAGCTCGAATATAGTGTCACATACCACCGTATTCGGCTCACGAGTTTGGGTTGCTCAATGGATACTACGGGGAGACTTGTCACCCCAACGTAGGCCAACAACTCAACCACGGTGTTCCATACCACCATGCCCGACTCATGAGTCTTAGCGGATCGTGGTACCAAGGTTAAATGAACTTTTTACTGATAAGCGGAACCTTAGATTCAAGCAGTGGCGTCCATACATGGGGAACATACATTAGGCCAATCGAGTTACTTGACAAGCTCGACTGGTATGAGTGCACGTTGAATTAGTCGACATGGAGCACATATGCAGTCCTCGTGGCCTAACCACTGTCGGTAATCGCCGTATGACTCGGATTCATCGAACGTATCCGTTGTGGCGAAACTAGTTCGGCCACTGATCGTAAACCGTTACTGATTGCCTGGATTACGTATTAGTCTCAATCATACTCAAACACAATAGGCATTCATATGTGATAGTCAAAACAACATGTGACAACCAATTCAAATATAAATCTCATTTGAGCATTTTAACAAACACATAGTGGACATGTTGTCATACATAGGCATTTCATTCATAAAGCACGAAGAAGCGAGATAGGTTATATAAAGGAAACTGTAACTATAGATAAGGTAATTGAGAATCATATCTCAACACTCTCATTAAATACGTTTCAACAAGCATTTTTTTATTCAGACATTTTATCAAACACTTAGACTACACATATCAACATACATGTAATAAATTAGTTATAACGTATATTATAGCAAACCCTTTCACAAAAGAGTTGTCACACGTACAACAATCATGTATTCACAATCAATAATTATGGCAAGCACAAATCCTAATTCCATATTCATTCAAACATTTCAACAAACATATGGAATGCATTATATTCAACATAGTTCATATATATATGTGTAATACACGGAAACCATCGCATCTAAGTACATGCGAAAGCAATCAAGTCAGTCATAAATCATTAACTAACATTGAAAGCCGTGAAAACTATAACCTAAACGTTCATAGTCCGCACCTTTCGCCAATACGCCGATTACGAACTTGGTTCGTACACTACGCCTTTATCTACGGAACAACGACTACCTAAATTATGAAATAGGTTAGCTATTTCACCATTTTCTCTATTCCGATTCCTAAAACAGATTAGAGTTAGGATTTCTTACCCAAAAATGGATTCGGATTCGACGGTGTAGCAACACGGGAGAGATGATTTGACACGTGGAGTGGTGGGAATGAATCCCAACAACTCTCTCTCTCTCTCTCTCTCTCTCTCTCTTCTCCTCACTCTTTCCTCCTCTTTTCTCTCCTCTCTCCTAGGGTTTTAGGAAATTTGTATAGAATGAGAGAGGGGTGGGTTTAGGGCTTTAAATAGGCCTGGAAGTGATGTCAATAGCCTAGGGCCCTGGTATACTTAGGTTATAGCTAAGAGGTGGCTGTTTCCAGCTAACGGAGCTCATCTAGAGGTCCATTGCTCGCATACGGTCTGAAGAAAGTTCCTTGACAATGGATCTATGCCAGGTTAAGATTTTGACCCGATCGGATTTGTGGATGAATCGTGGAGGACCGGTTTCAGTTCAACGGTCATCGTCACTCGATCAAGGCCACAAGTACACTGACGTGTGTAGGAAAATTTTTCTGATCCAAGGATGTAGTTGGGTCAGAATCTGACGGTCTGAAATCTTAAATTTGGCCTGCAAGAGAACGACTCAATTCACTTAAGTTTGAGTTTATTTTCTATAAACATTCGCATTTTTCACACACTTCGCTCCCGGCTCAAGTTGTGCGTTTCTGGATCCTATTAGAACTCGATTCCCACGATGGTTGTCAATCCCAGTAAGGTTGTCATAACCGTATAGTTTCGCGGTAATTGGACTTTCGACTCGCGGTTAAGGTCCGATACGGAGTTTCAATGTGCTCCCGAGAGCAACTGTGTTTTGAGATTGATCCTACGTTTTGAGGTAATGTAGAGTTAGTGATTCTACTGGTTTTGGGTCTTGCAGTTCATATACAAAGCGATTCAAGCTAATCTACTAATTAATCCAGTTTAATACTTAATTAATTTTTGTCTAATTTTTACATAATTTGATCCTTAGTGATTTTTGCCTGAGGTGGTACTCGGGTTTTTGAACGGATTTTTTTTTCCGAGACGTTACAATCTACCCCCCTTAAAGAAAAATTTCGTCCTCGAAATTAGTACATTTTCATACTCCTCAAGAATCTGAGAGTAGTTCTTACAGACCTCGACTTTTGTTTCCCAAGTAGCCTTCTCCTCAGTATGATGTGTTCACAGTACCTTCACAAGCGGGATAACTTTACTGCGCAGCACCTGTTCTTTCCTGTCTGTGATACGAGTCGGTCGCAGTGTATAAGTAGCATCTTCACTCAACTGTACCTACTCTCATTTGATAATGTGGGAATGATTAGGAACGTACTTCTTCAGCATCGATACGTGAAATATGTTGTGCACGCCTGCGAGTGATGTGGGCAAAGCAAGGCGGTACGCTACCACACCCACTCGGTCTAGTATCTGGAATGGGCCAATGAATCTCGGCGTGAGTTTTCCCTTCTTGCCAAACCGAAGGACTCCAACTACGTCAAAACAGCGAAAAAAAGGACAGTTGAAAACCGTCTCAAATGACAAAAAAAGGACGGTTTTGAACCGTCGCATGGGCCGTCATATTTTGGGGCGTCGTATTACTTAAAGGACGGTCATGAACTGTCATTCTTATTGACATTTAAAGGACGGTCATGGACTGTCTGTAATAAGGACGGTCATGGACCGTCCTTAAAAAGGACTGTCATGAACCGTCTCTTATGACCCTTAAAAGGATGGTCATGGACCGTCCTTCAAAAGGACTGTTATGAACCGTCTCTTATGAGCCTTAAAAGTATGGTCATGGACTGTCCTTTAAAAGAACTGCTATGAACCGTCTTTTATAAGCCTTAAAAGGACGGTCATGGACCGTCCTTAAAAATGACTGCTATGAACCGTCTCTTATGAACCTTAAAAGTCCTTTAAAAGGACAGTCATGGACCGTCCTTAAAAAGGACTGCTATGAACCGTCTCTTATGACCCTTAAAAGGATGGTCTTCGACCGTCTTATATTTGAATATTTAGAAAAATATGGACGACCTAGAGCCGTCAAAAATTTTCAAATATGAGAGGGTCGATATACACCTGTTATAATATATTTCATCGTATTCTTCCTGATATACACCTGTTATATAATATATTTCATCATATTCACATTCACATCCATCTAAACCCAAACTACATAAATCCATCCAAACATAAACTACATTCATCCAAACATAAACTACATCCATCCAAACACAAATAATCTTATTCACATTACATTCATCCACACATAAATACATATAAGTTTAACATCATAAATAAAAAAAGAAAAAAATCAGCAACAATTTTCTTTTTGTGTCTTTCATCTAATAAAAAAATATTCAACCAACAAAACATTATAATTCGGAATCATGAAGAATTGCAGAAACTTCATTCATTTTTTTTTCCTTCCAAAATAGTGGGCACACTTTTTTAAAATAAAACTGATCATTAAAATAAAACTAATGCAAGCAAATAATGCAAAAAAGTGTTTAAATTCAAGTTAATAGAAACAACAACAAAAATTAAAGCTTTATAAAAAGGGGCATGTGTTAAAAGGGATACATTCTTGTTTGTTGCCATGTGATTGGGCTACATTATTACAATAATCGGGTTCGGATTCGGGATCGGGTTTAGGTTTGGGTTTTCAAGTTTAGGTTTAAGTTTATGTTAGGGAGTTGAGATTAGGATTAGGTGTAGGTCTAGGTTTAGGGATTTGAGAATACATTTAGGTTTTAAGTTTAGGTTTAGGTTTTAGGTTATAGGTTTAGGTTTAGGTTATAGGTTTAGGTTAAGGTTAAGTTATAGGTTATAAGTTTAGGTTATAGGTTATAGGTTAAGGTTTAGGTTATGGGTTTTGGTTTAGGTTTAGGTTAAGGTTTAGGTTAAGGTGTAGGTTTAGGTTATAGGTTATAGCTTTAGAGAATTGAGAATATGTTAAGGTTTAGGTTTAGGAAATCGGGTTTGGGTTCGGGATCGGGTTTAGGTTTGGGTTTTCAAGTTTAGGTTTAAGTTTAGGTTAGGGAGTTGAGATTAGGATTAGGTGTAGGTTTAGGTTTAAGGATTTGAAAATACATTTAGGTTATAGGTTTATGTTTAGGTTTTAGGTTTATGTTTAGGTTTTAGGCTTAGGTTTAGGTTATAGGTTTAGGTTTAGGTTATAAGTGTAGGTTATAGGTTTAGGTTTAGGTTAGGTTATAAGTTAAAGTTTAGGGAATTGAGAATAGGTTAAGGTTTAGGTTTAGGAAATCGGGTTCGGGTTTAGGTTTGGGTTTTCAAGTTTAGGTTTAGGTTTAGGTTAGGGAGTTGAGATTAGGATTAGGTGTAGGTTTAGGTTTAGGGATTTGAGAATACATTTACGTTTTAGGTTTTAGGTTATAGGTTAAGGTTTAGGTTTTAGGTTTAGGTTATAAGTTTAAGTTATAGGTTATAGGTTAGGTCATAGGTTTTGGTTTTGGTTTAGGTTTAGGTTTAGGTTAAGGTTTAGGTTTTTTAGGTTTTAGGTTGTAAGCTATAGGTTTAGGGAATTGAGAATAGGTTAAGGTTTAGGTTTAGGAAATTGGGTTCGGGTTCGGGATCGGGTTTATGTTGGGTTTTCAAGTTTAGATTTAGGTTTTAAGTTAGGGAGTTGAGATTAGGATTAGGTGTATGTTTAGGTTTAGGGATTTGAGAATACATTTAGGTTTTAGGTTTAGGTTTAGGTTTTAGGTTTTAGGTTTTAAGTTTAGTTTTAGGTTTAGGTTAGGTTAGGTTATAGGTTATAAGTTTAGGTTATAGGTTATAGGTTAAGGTTTTAGGTCATAGGTTTTGGTTTAGGTTAAGGTTATAGGTTTGAGTTTAGGTTTAGGTTATAAGCTATAGGTTTAGGGAATTGAGAATAGGTTAAGGTTTAGGTTTAGGAAATCGGGTTCGGGTTTGGGATTGGGTTTAGGTTTGGGTTTTCAAGTTTAGGTTTAGGTTTAGGTTAGGGAGTTGAGATTAGGATTAGGTGTATGTTTAGGTTTAGGGATTTGAGAATACATTTAGGTTATAGGTTTAGGTTTAAGTTTTAGGTTATAGGTTAAGGTTTAGGTTTTAGGTTTAGGTTTAGGTTTAGGTTAGGTTATAGGTTATAGGTTAAGGTTTTAGGTCATAGGTTTTGGTTTAGGTTAAGGTTATAGGTTTAGGTTTAGGTTTAGGTTATAAGCTATAGGTTTAGGGAATTGAGAATAGGTTAAGGTTTAAGTTTAGGAAATCGAGTTCGGGTTCGGGATTGGGTTTAGGTTTGGGTTTTCAAATTTAGGTTTAGGTTTAGGTTAGGGAGTTGAGATTAAGATTAGGTGTAGGGATTTGAGAATACATTTAGGTTTTAGGTTTTAGGTTATAGGCTAAGGTTTAGGTTAAGGTTAAGTTATAGGTTATAGGTTAAGGTTTTAGGTCATAGGTTTTGGTTTAGGTTAAGGTTATAGGTTTAGGTTTAGGTTTAGGTTATAAGATATAGGTTTAGGGAATTGAGAATAGGTTAAGGTTTAGGTTTAGGAAATCGGGTTCGAGTTCGGGATCAGGTTTAGGTTTGAGTTTTCAAGTTTAGGTTAGGGAGTTGAGATTAGGATTAGGTGTAGGTTTAGGTTTAGGGATTTGAGAATACATTTAGGTTTTAGGTTTAAGTTTAGGTTTTAGGTTATAGGTTAAGGTTAGGTTATAAGTTATTAAGGTTTTAGGTCATAGGTTTTGGTTTAGGTTAAGGTTATAGGTTTAGGGTGTGGTTTAGGTTAAGGTTATAGGTTTAGGTTAAGGTTTAGGTTTAAGTTACAAGTATAGGTTTTAGGATTTGAGAATAGGTTTAGGTTAAGGTTATAAGTTAAGGTTAAGGTTATAAGTATAGGTTTAGGTTATAGGTTAAGGTTTAGGTTAGGTTTTGGGATTTGAGAATAGGTTTAGGTTAAGGTTATAAGTATAGGTTTAGGTTATAGGTTAAGGTTTAGGTTTAGGTTATAAGTATAGGTTTTGAGATTTGAGAATAGATTTAGGTTAAGGTTATAAGTTTAGGTTAAGGTTATAAGTATAGGTTTAGGTTATAGGTTAAGGTTTAGGTTTAGGTTATAAGTATAGCTTTTGGGATTTGAGAATAGGTTTAGGTTATAGGTTATAGGTTATAAGTTTAGGTAATTGAGAATAGGTTTAGGTTATAGGTTTAGGGTGTGGTTTAAGTTAAGGGTGTGGTCCGTGCAAATACATATAAACACGGCCTGTCCAAATGACCAGGCCCCTCCAATGATGTCTATAGAAAATGGACAGCTTCATCATAGTCATAACATCGGTTCCCACCTTCCAGGGACCCCCGCTCATCCGGATAGCTCCGACGCACATCCGGGTCTGCTCTATTAATTTCGAGTAAATACATAAACATGGTCTGTCCAAGTGGCCAGGCCCCTCCAATGCTGTCCATAGGAAATGGACAGCTTCATCATGGTCATAACAGCGGTTCTCACCTTCAAGGGACCCCCACTCAACATCCGGATAGCTCTGACGCACATCCGAGTCTGCTCCATCAATTTCAAGCTAATACATTTAAAAACAACATAAATATATCTAAAAGCATCTGGATACTTGGGGAAGGTCTCTCATATTTGTATTGTTGGTTACTTATCCCTTTGTCTACAAGCCACAATTGACCAACAATTTCTATTCGCTACCTGTACTCTGAAACCAACACAAATGTAACTGAAAAACAATATAAGGAATAAGAAAAAATGAATTTACCTGTACACATCATTAAATGTTTTCCTATAAGGAGGCGATATTATATCTTTGATAGCCACAACCTGTATGACAGAGAAAAATGCAACCGATACAGTCTATTACAATTCAAATGAGAAAAAAGATTTGTGGCTGCACCGATATTATAGTACATTACGAACGGCTGCTTACGTACCCAAAAAGTCAGATTGAGATCAAGTCACTACGTAGTTCTTTTTAATTAACCAAGTTACTAAAGGTCATAAATTTCATATTTAACAAAGTATCATTGAACATCATCTCAAATAGTTTCTGGTTGGTGCATTTAAAAAAATTCAAATACACAATCAATGTATATTCTTATTACATCTCGTACTGCAACAAGAGACAACGTTCTGTCAATTAATACTTCAGTTACATTTGAAATTGAAATCCTTTAGTGACTTGGTTAGTAAAAAATAAATGACAACAAACCATAATTAATAAAAAGGATGCTAAAGATTAAATAAATAAAAAAGGTAACTTGATCAAAAAAGGATTTCAGTGAATAATCAAGTTTTCGTCATACAAATTACCAAAGCATGTCCTAGAGTTGAAAAAGTTAAACAAAAATACTGAATATTCAAATTCTCATCAGGAATTTGGGCCAAACAACAATTTCACCCAATTGAATATCTTCAAATGTCCTGTCATCATTAAACAACTCTGTTGTGCGAACATTGATATCATCTATTACAACTCTGATGCATTCTGGAGGGATGCCTGTATTATCTGACACCATCCGCCCACTAGCAACAGTCCGACCATGAATATCTCTCAATTGGCAAATTTGTTCTATCGATGGAGTTGTTTTAAAGTCTTCTCGAATACTTGAGGGCTCACCAGATCGACGGTGGGCCTATAAATAAAATAATAGTTTCATGTAAATAATAATGCTACTTTTATCTTTAAAAATAATAATTACATCATTTGATCGCGTTAAATGCAGTACCTGAGATGCAGCTGTATCAGGGGAGCGGTGAAGTAGTTGGCTTTGATGAGTAATTTGTTGCCTAAGTTCAGCAAATTATTGCTCAAAAATCATACGAAATTCTTGCATTTGAGTCATTGATGCTTCAAATTTAGCCTCAATGGACATACGTGCATTCCTCTCCGACCGAGCTTCTATGATGTAGGGGGTGGCAACCTTCATAGTAGTCTTAGAAATACCCAAACCATGCCCCTAACCCGGCCTCTGCTATCACGACCACAAACCTAAACAATAATTTTTAAGATTAACAATGTGTGTATATTATTATTAAAAAAAAAAAAAAAACAACGACAATGTATGTAAAGTGAGTAGAATTAATGGAAAACCTATGAAACTGGGTCGTGGTCTAAATCCATGTGCTTACTGGAAGGATCACTGCCAGTTATCGATAATATTCTTTCCTGTTAGAAGATAATTGTTACAATGAATCATTCATTGTACTTAAATAAAAAAATAATTAAAAACTGAAAAATTATTGTCACCGCTGTTTCAAGATGTGTTTGTGTTGGGTAAGACCCATCAGGTCTGCTATGAGTGGCAACAAACAAGTCGGTTCTGGTGATGATAGTATTTGGATTTTCTTTTCGCTGTAATTATATAAGCAAATTAGTTAACAAGAATTTATATTCATCAATTAAATTGTCAAAAAATGTAGCACAAATTACAATTTTCTCTAATGTCCTAGCAACACTTCATCTTCCAGTCGTGTGAGGGCATTCCACCTGTGCTCTGGAAGTCTTTCCCTTTTACGAAGATTGATTAATAATTCCGTGGATTGTAAATTAATAAAAATGTCCCAATCCTCTTGCTTTACACTAATGGGACAATTTCTTCTTCTTTCTACATCATTATCAAATTGTCATATTCCTTTCGCAGATTGTATTTCCATACCTTCAAAGCTTTGCTTACTTTCGAAAATGCATATTCTTTTAACTCATCATCGATGTCGTACGTGGCCTATTTCATTAAATTAATAATCAAACAATCTTATTGAGTAAGAATTAGAAATAAAATAAAGAACAAACATCCTCACCAAAACCATAGACCAGATATTATCTTTAATAGCACCAGACACTTTGCGCCAATCAGCAAATGAAATTGGGCAGTGTGTCTTGCCAAGTTGCCCTAAAAATGTGTTGAAAGGCACTGATGTTTCTCCGACTAATTGTTTATATTCATTTAATTCAAGTCTCTTCCTTGTATTGCTTCCTTGGGCTGAAGCTGATGAACCACCAAAATCCGACATAATTCCTGTAATTTTATAAAACAAAACAATATCTCATTATTATGTAGTTGGCATTTTATTAATATTTTGATAGCTAAAAAATTGTAACAATCATTACTAAATAGAATTCAACTCACTTTCAAACTGATTTGAATCTTATTAGTTTCTTTTCCGTTTCCTATGATGTGAGGTACTCGGCTCACTCTCTACCCATGATTTTTCCTGTACATCTTCATCTTCTTCATTTGAATCATCGATTAATGAAAGTGCTGAAGAACCTACATTCCTTCTAGCCTCAAACTCAAGTGGATCTTCAAATGCATATGCATCTTTCGTCAATCTCTTAAGAACATCCAGTACAACATGCCAGTCATCTCTAGTTGGATCCTTACAGTAGAAGACCTGAGCTGCCTGAGATGCAAGAATAAACGGCTCATCGTCTTCCTTTAAGTTCCGTCTAAACCTTCTTAGATTGACAAATATCAAATTTGTTTTGGGATCTATGAAACATCCATTCAATTTATCTTCAATATGCACCCAATCACAGTAGAAAAGTGCTACTCCGAAGTCGAAGCAGTTCAATTCGAGAATTTGTCTAATGATGCCATAATAAGTGACTTCTTCTTCTATAGGATTCATATCCCTGGCACTTGCCCTGAAGCTAGTTAGCACTTTCATTGAGACTCCACTATTCTGTGTTGTTCTGTTCATTTCAGAATTCGCAGTGTTAAAAACATATCCATTCATTGAGTAAGTATTATATGATATGCATTTGAAGTTAGGACTTAGGACCATCGGCAATTCTCTTAAATTGATACGTTTCTTGATTATTTAGTTGATGTCTTAACCAAGGAATGTATTCCATTGGTTTTCCTGCTAACAGATTATCCTTTCGATTTGTCCCGTACGTGTTTGGCCCTAGATGTATGTTTGGTACTTCCTACAAATTCCAAATCATAGCAATTAATTATATATATATAACAATGTTTATTACCATAAGCCATTTAAAAATATAAAAAAGAATAATATACTTCATTAACTTACTCCTCCCATTGATGATTTTCAACGTGATATTGCAAAACTCATCTGCGTGCTTGTTGGTATTGCACTGTAGTAAGATCATAAACTTTTCCTTTCTTATCATTTTGGGAATCACCAGCATTTTCATCATCATTGAATATTTTTAGTCCTTGCTTATGACCTCCTATTGTATTATTAGGATAGTATTCTTGTAGTACATCATAGATTCCTCTATAATGTAGCGTTCCACAATACAGCCCTCTGGGTAAGCTTGATTCATCACATACTTCTTGTATGTTCTCATCTTCCTGTTAAATATTAAAATCAGGTATTGATGAAAAAATATAAGCTATTTTGAAAAAGTTAATAAATTAAAACAGTTAAAGTTACCTCTCAAAAAGATACATCCATCGATATCTGACAGGTCCGCAAACTTATGCCTTCTCCGCCAAGTGCACAACAAGGTGTGTCATAGAAACGAAAAACGATGGTGGAAAATACTTTTCGAAAACACATAATGTTTCCACTATTTTATTTTTCATTTCTTGAAGCTCCATCCGATGAATTTCTTTAGAACATATGACGTTAAAGAATCTTGACAATTGTATAATGGCGGCGCGCAATGACTTTTCTTTCTTGAATGAATGCATCAATAATACGGGTAGTAACTGTTGCATTAGAATGTGATAATCATATGACTAAGGCCCTTGAGGTGATAGTCATCCATACTGATATGATGTTTTCAGTTTGCACTATACCCTCTCAGAACTTTCAAATCACTCAAGGTTCGACAAATGAGTTCTCTTTCAGATCTGGATAATGTGAAAGGAGCCTTAGGCAATAACAACTTACCATTTTTTTCCTCTGGCCAATATTTTGATCTTATCTTCATAGCCATAAGATCCTGACGGGCTTGTAAACCATCCTTAGACTTGTCCTTCATGTCCATGATTGTTGTAATCCCTACATGGAGTGATGAATATCATTTATAATAAATAATACACGCACAGTATTAGATAATGCCCACTGCTGCATTAACTCAAGTATAAATTTCTACATTTAAATCAAAGTTCAAACTACAACTTAATCAACAAAAAACATGTTGAGAACCATAAGTTTGTCACTAAATCAGCAACTAATACAAACCAACAAATTGGATCACACCATCCAGATATGCTGGGGGTTGATGGTCTAGGTAATATTGGGGGCTAGCAGCTTAAACCAGCAAACCCAAGCAGCTACATCTTCAGTGAACCATGGGATGCACATTTTTTCCCTTCTCAAAACCATGAGATTTTTTTTCTGAAATTTAAAAACAAATTACCTGTCTGAGAAAATTATCAGCAATCATATAGTAGATTCTGAGAGCAGAGACATTTCATCAAACACATGTTGTGCATACCTTAAACATTCACAACAAATGATGAATGGCAAGACTATTCATACCTTAAACATTCACAACAAGCTCTAATCCTTTTCCCATTACAGAGTTTAGGAAATCCCTAATTCCAATATTGTATCCTCTGATAATCTGCGGATTTACAGATCTAAAAATTAAAAACCTAAATAGAGAAATGAGTACCTAGCCGGGGAAGAGATGAAGGGCAGGGGCTGCTGGCCGTACCAGATCTGGAGAAGATGCAAGTGAGGAAGAGAGAGAGAGAGAGAGAGAGAGGGGGTAGGAGTAGGAGAGAGAAGAGAGAGAGAGGTGGGGGTAGGAAGAAGCTGAGAGTAAGCGGGTGGCTGGGATCGGGATGGTGAGAGAGAGAGAGAGAGAGAGAGAGAGAGAGAGAGAGAGAGAGAGAGAGAGAGAGAGAGCGCAGAGAAATGGTGGGCGATATTGGGCGAGGCTCTATTTTGAGCGCGTGCCCAATTTTGGGCGGGACCGTGCTGGTGGTTAGTGCTCTGTGGACCCCACCATGATGTACATGTTTCATCCATTCCGTTCATCCATTTTTATAGATCATTTTAGTGCTTGATACAAAAAACGATAGGGATATAAATCTTAGGTGGGCCACACCACAAGATAAAAATAATGAATGGATATTCACAATTAAAATCCTCCTAAGGCCCACTGTACTGTTTATTTGACATCCAATCTGTTGATTTGGTCATAAAGACCCAGATGAAGGGAAAAAATAAATATCAGCTTGATCCAAAACTTTTATGGCCCCCAAAATGTTTTTAATGGTCAAAATTCATTCAACATATTTCCTGTAATGTGGTCCACTTGAGATTGAGATATAATTCATTTTTTTTTTTCATATCATAAAATGATATATAAAAATAGATGGACGGCATGGATGATACACATACATCATGGTGGGCCCCATAGAGCACCGACCACCAGCTAATGACTGGTGTCAGGGGGAGTAGCCAATCTATTCCCCACCATAGCAAACACATGTGATTTAATCTCCATGTTTCCTACCGTATGGTCCACTTTAGCCTTCGATCAAGATGATTTTTGGTTTCATGCCCTATAATAATATTTCAAAATATATAGACGGCTTAGATAGGACACATATATTTTTTTAGGCCCTATAGGGCCCCTTATACCCTAAGCGTACTGAGTAAATCCTGTGGGGCCCACCATGATTTATTCATTTTATCCACTCCATCCATCCATTTTAACATATAATTTTATTACGTAAGCTCAAAATTGAAGCCTATAAAAATCTGAAGTGGACCGCATCATAGGAAACAATATAAATTGAACGTCTACCATAGAAAAATTTTGGGAGGCCACTGAAGTGTTGGATCAAGTTGATATTTTAATTTTCCCTTCATCCATGTATTTGTGATCTATTGAACAGGTTGGATGACAAATAAAAATCACTATAGGCCATAGGAAGATTTCAACGGTAGAAATCATTATTCCCACTGTTTCTTGTGGTATGGTCCACTTCAGCTTTGGATATGCTTTAATTGTGGACTCAACCACTAAAATGATCTGGAAAAATGGATTGATAGTGTGGATAAACCATGACTTTGGGCCACGAGCTTAAAAATAAAGTCAATCCATGACTTGGGTGGGCCACACCACATACTATAGTTGAGAGGGTTACCCTCCCATTAAAACATTCATAATCATTTATTGGGCCCACCTACATGTGGTTCATAGATCCAGCCCATTCATTATGTGTGTCCCACTTGGATGAGGAGTCGGCCTAAGTTTCATACACGTCCAAAACTCATGTGGGCCCCACCAATTAAATGCTTTTATATGTTTTAGGGATGTCTTCACATAGTTTTAGATGCTATGACCCACCTGAGTTTCGTATACGACTGATTTTTGGACTTAAAAGGGACACATCAAATGCATGGTGTTGATGTTCTACACACATCATGGTAGGGCGCACACAGATTAACCTCATTGGAAGTTCCCATGAGGTGACCTTATAGTACCATTTCACTATTTAGGTAACTCCTTCATGGGTGTTACTCTAACCATGTAGGGCCCACCTTCATGGGTGTCCATATATTTTTCCATCATATTTTATGATGTGATTTCAAATCATAAGAACTCAATAATCTCAGGTGGGCCATACCAATCCAAACAATGATGAATAACTATTAAAAACCTTTTGAAGGCCACAAAAGTTTTGGATCAATTTGAACTTTGTAGTTTACCTTCATCTAGATCTTCTTTACATTATCAATAAGTTGGATTGCAAATAAACATTACAAAAACCTTACGATGGTCTCTTTATAATTTTTAATGGCGAGGTACTATATTATCATTCTTTCCAGTGGTGTGGTCCACTTAAGATTTAAATCTACGCAATTTTTTATACTCGGCCAAAAAATGGGTTGGAGAAACATAGGGGCGGCAAGGATATGCAACACATCATCAAAAATCTCACTTTTATTATCTAACTTTTCAAATTTTCTTGTCAAAATACAAAATCTAGTTTTCTTTTTAATTTTTAATTTTTTTTTTACAATTTGTCAATTTTTCACAATTTTGTTTAATATCTTAAATTTTCTTTTTCAAAATATCATTTTTTAAATCTCACTTTTGTTATATAACTTTTCAATTTTTCTTGTCAAAATAAAAAATCTAGTTTTCTTTTTTTAAAAATATATTTTTTTACAATTTGTCAATTTTTTTACAATTTTGTTTAATTTTTTAAATTTTCCTTTTCAAAATATCATTTTTTTAATCAAAATTTTGTTATATAACTTTTAAAATTTTCTTGTCAAAATACAAAATCCAGTTTTCTTTTTTTTTTTTAAATATATTCTTTTTACAATTCGTCAATTTTTTCACAATTTTGTTTAATTTTTTATATTTTCTTTTTCAAAATATCATTTTTATATCGAAATATTTTTTTTTTCAAAATTTTTAACAATATTCAAAGTTCTTGATTTTAATTTTTTTCAAAATCTAGATTTTTATAAAATCACAGTTTTTATTTTTTCAAAATCTAAATTTTTCTTAAACATTGTTAATTATTTTTTCTAAGCTTCTCAACTTTTTTTTTTTTTTGAAATTCAAATTTATATTTTTTTTTTGTTAAGTTCTGACCTTAGCATTAGAGACGGTTTAAACCGTCTCTAATGCAGATGATCTTGACGGTCTCAGATGACCGCTATAAGACGGCTAAGGACCGCCTCTAATGCAGACGGTCTTTTACAATCTCAGATTATCAGTAAGAGACGGCCAATGACCGTTTCTAATACAGACGGTCCTTGACAGTCTCAGATTTCCAGCAAAAGATGGCCAATGACTGTCTCTAATGCAGACGGTCCTTGACGGTCTCAGATTACCCGTAAAAGACGGCCAATGATGGTCTTTGACCGTCTCAGATGACCGCATATAAGATGGTTAAAGACCGTCCGCATTCCAGACGGTCGTTAACCGTTTAGTCTCCGCGGTTAACGACGGATTCTGACCGTCTTAAATGATTTCTAGACGTTCAACATTTTAAGACAATATTAAGGACGGTCAAGAGCCGTCTAAAATGTTAGAAACGGTTTATGGCCATCTTTAAAGCATCTTTAAACCAAGGAATTTTAGAGACGGTCCACAACCGTCTCGAAATCTGTCCTTTTTTCCATTTTTCACGCAGGTCCCTTCATGTGGAAATTTTAAGAAACACATGGTCCTCAACTCAAACTCTAGCGGTCGCCGTCTCGTATCGGCGTAGCTCTTTGTCTGCTCTGTGCTGAAAAAATCGATGCCTGATAATGTCGATCTTCTCTGAGGTCGCATGCACTAACTCCGGGCCAATCAAACTCTTCTTGCCAACCTTTGCCTAGCAATGCAGCGCTCTACATGGGCGCCCATACAATGCTTTGTAGGGGGTCATGCCAATGCTCGATAGGAAGCTATTATTATAAGCGAACTCAGCATAGGGAAGACAGTCATTCCAACTGTCTTTGAAATCAAGTACACATGCCCGCAACATATCTTCTAACACATGATTCACCCGTTCTATCTGCCCGTCAGTCTGTGGGTGGAACGTGGTGCTGAACTTAGTTTCACACCCATTGCTTCCTGGATGCGAGTTCAGAAGATAGATGTGAATCGCGTCTCGATCCGACACAATTTCCAAAGGCACTCCATATAGACATATTATCTCCTTAATATACAGCCTGGCCAAATCGTCTGCTGAGTTTGAGACTCTAATCAGGAGGAAATGAGCCGATTTCGTCAATCGGTCCACAATCATCCAAATGGAGTCATGTCCATTCCTCGTCTTCGGTAACCCTGAAATGAAATCCATAGAGATGAAATCTCATTTCCATTCAGCTATGGGCATGGGCTGAAGTAATCCAGGAGGTCGGCGATGTTCAGCGTTGACCTGTTGGCATGTGAGACAATGGGATACATAGTCTGCTATGTGGGCCTTCATGTTGTCCCACCAGTACGAGCGCTTCTGTAACGCCCCGAATCTTCAGGACCAGAGTATATGACCCGTTTCCTAAAAACCCGAGTGTTAACCTTAAATGATGGTTAAAGTCGAGTATATATTTTTCTTTTATCTTTCATCAGAGTAAGCATATGAGCATAGAATGGACAAGTAAGCATAAAGGGAAATTTCAAATTCCATTTAGAATATACAAGTGATTGCCCATAATGACTTATACAAACCAATGTCTCAGAATTTAAACAAGTACAAGATTTACATGATTCAATACATGAAGAATGACAGAAAGCATATAAATATAAGCCGCAAGATCACGTAGCTCCTCCAGGCAAATACAACCATGCATCCCTTGCGATCGTACCCTACTTTTCATCAAGTCTGAACATGCATATTACTTACGCCACCCGCGCTACTTGTACGGTTATATATTTGATGGATGAGTGGCCAGCTCTGTGTGAATTCCCCTCAAGATTACACACCGCCGCATTAAGTAAGAAATAGTATAAAACATCCAGACAACCAAAACAGAGTAAATGCAGTCTTATTATATGCATGGATGCATGAATGCAATCATCGACCCAGGTAAAACATTTGGACGGTCGGTGCCCCAAGTAAAACATCCGGACGGGCATTGGGGTTGTCACCTAAGGATGTGATTGGTCATCAGCGCAACACTCGGCGTAATCGCATGGGCATGAAAATCCAAGTCATCATCATAATCGAATGACTGATCATTAGCGCAACAATCAGCGTAATCGCATGGGCATAATGATCCAAGTTATCGTAAATATGTCATATATGTATGATTAGCCAAGTCATTATTAGTCCATTTATAATCGGCAGATTTAATAAACTCAAAGGTCATTACGTGGAGCTTAAAGGCCAGCGTAGGCCGACAGCTCGGGCATAGGTCCCATACCACCATCCTCGGCTCATGAGACTACCACCTTAGGATGTTTAATGGTACCCCGTCGACTAGTGGCCAATCATATTACAATATATAAGGCTTACCATCACATGGTTGCACAGTATAAAACATTAGACCCATATAGGAAAATACCCAAAACAAAGCCACATAGGGCTAATATCAAAATAAGCCTC